>CM029271.1:25008726-25037527 GCA_016920895.1 Vaccinium myrtillus
ATGATTCACGGAGGCTGTGAATAAGTATATCTGTAGCTAGCCTAAATGGCTTAGACTCAAAAAAATTGATGTGAGGATACATAAAAACTTGAGGAGACACACCCAGGGGTTGCCCCAGTGGTTAGGGCGAGTGCCTGACTTTAGGGGTAGTCCCTTTGGTCAGGTGTTCGATTCCCCACAGGTTGAGTACCTGTGCTAAGCAGGGGGCCGTGACTGGTGTGGGTTGCACCAGCTCCCTCCGAGGTTTGGGTCGTGCAGTGGGTCCAATTAGTGGCCTATTGTAGGGCTGTTCCTCGGTTATCAAAAAAAAAAAAACTTGAGGAGGTTTGTGCAAGTGATGAAGTGGCTCTGCTAAGACTATTCCCATTGACATTGAGAGAGAATGCTAATAATTGATTTCATTCTTTTAGCTCAGGGTCGATTGGTACATGGGAGGAGATGCAAAAACATTTTTTCAAGTATTTCTCGTTGTTACAAAAAGTCTCAAAAATTTATCAACCAGAGGAAGAGTCTTTTGCGTGTTTGTTGGTGGCTGTTTAGACGTCCTATTTTTTTTTTTTTTGGTCACAGCATAACTGTGAAATAACACACCTTATATGCATTTTCTATAACGGTTTAAATTCTACAACGCATCAGTTTGTAGATAAGATGTATGATGGTGCATTCTTAGATAAAACCTCTACCGAAAGTTGGGATTACTTTGATGATCATTGGCTGAACAGTCACAATCTTGGGTGTTTGCAATATAAATTTTGAGGATGCCAACTTAAATGCTAGGGAAGAAGAAGAAATAAAGCAACTAACTTGTCGAAAATGAGGGGGTTGATTTAGGTTTGGAAACAGTTTTGAAGGTGGACTGGAGTAATGACCATAATGTCCAATGTTCTCCGCAAGAATTCTACTTGTACACTTGATATGCATGCCTTTACATGAGGATGCTCTAAGCCAAGACTAGCTACAGAAATCTGAAATTTTGTGGTGCAGCAGCTTGGGTATTCGGTTGGGTAAAGTTGCTGCAGCTACAGGACCTGGGTATTTATACCCAACCACTATTCTGGAGCTACTCATTATTCTATCCTTTTCTATTGTCTCTCTCCTCTCTCTCTCTCTCTCTCTCCTCCTCCTCTCTCCGTTTCTTCCTTTTCTGGGCTCCAGAATAAAAAAGCAATATTCTAGAGAAGAGAAGAAAAAATACACTAGCTGCTGGAGGGATCATCTAGGTAAAATAAAATATTAACTTTTTGTCTCTCTACTTTACCTTATTTTACACTACCACTGCTGCACTTGCTCTAAGTAGTCAAATCTGTTGTGAACGTACTACTCCAATGTTGGCTATCATAATTCCATTATTCAAGCTTCCTTGTACACTTCACAAAACAATAAAAAAACGTAACGATGTATGCATCTCGACGACTGCTCCAGCTCAGGTGTGGAGCCAAAAATATTAGTTAATGGGGTCAAAATCACATCGACAATCATGCATGACATTTTTACTGGAATAGTAGTTATAAGATAATCTATTTTTTTTCTTTATAATCGGATGTCCAGACCAGTTTGCGCGCACTTCGACTAATTCTAAGACTCTCTGGAAGTAACAACCGGGTGTGCATGCATAACCCTCAGTGGCCCCAAGAGTTAATTTGCTTGCGAGGGAAATTGAACCTGAAACAAGTGGGGACAAACCTTTATATACCAAGGCAAGACTACTACTTTGTCATCACTTGGGTTATGAGATTATCTGTTTTTTGTGTATTATGAATACATATGCTGCATATTTTTGATCAATTAATATGTCATAAAAGTCGACTCTGATGACTTTTCATATTCTAAGAATCATACATGTTAAAATCATTTGGTATGCTACTAATAATTAATATCTTTCTCATTGTGTACCTCAACAATCTATCATTTATCTATTGATTCCCATCCGATTTCACTATATGTAAAGTGGGTGAAATTAGAAAATTAAGTTTCAGAACTATGAATAAGAACAATGGCGAATTTTTGCTCTCTCCTAGTCCAACAATTGCCTAGGTTAGTGCTTCCCGTGAATCATATCCTATTTTTATGTGTGCGAAATAAAATAAAATCTATTGAGACTAAAGTGTGGCACGTATAGTTTTTCTATCCTCTCTCAAGTGTGGCACGTATAGTTTTTCTTCTTGTCCTTTTAATTTCTTATTTACTATTTTTTTTTTCTCGTAGTTTTGTTTGTGTCTTCTTTTTGCTTTCTTTTGGGCTAACGTGCAGGTTGCTTGGTTTTAAGTTGGGGGTTGTTCTTCATCCCCGTATCTTTGATAATCTTGCCATCGTCCACTCTCGAGGTTGCTCTCGTTCAAGTTGGGGGGCATGCTCTCCTCATTCATTCTATCTGGATTGTTAGTTTTGTCATGAGGTGATATCTCTCCATTCCCTCCATCTTTATGTGTCTTTATATTCCTTGAAAATTTAAAAAATAATTAAAAAATTATTGAATTTTTTCTTGAAAATTTTGTATTATTTTCAAGTTCTTTTTTATCGGACCGGAAAAATTTTAGAAATTGAAAAAAAATAATCTGTAAAAAACGAATTGGAAATTGAATAAAAAATACTATAAAAAAAAAAACGAATTGAAAATTGAAAAAAAAAGTACAAAAAAAAAGTATTAAAATTTTCTTGAAATTGTTGTCTTATTTTCAAGTCCTCGTTTATCAGACCGGAAAAATTTTGGGAAGGAGGGAGTAATTTTTTCAGTTTTCTTTTTCTTTTTTGAAAATAATGTAAAAAACGAATTGGAGATTGAAAAAAAATAAGTAAAAAAATAAAATAAAATCAAGTACAAAAAATAATAATTTTTTTTTACACAATCTTACCATATATAGTTCTCAAAGAATGTCTCAAGAATCCCCATGTAGAGGAGAGAGGAGAGAGAAGAGATCAAGAGAGAGAGAGAGGTCGAAATTGGGAAAAAACACATTTCAAGGGGTAAGATTGAGAATTTGGTCAATTCTAACGGGAAAAAGTGTGATTGACAGATCGATTTCGTTTGATTATTAACGGAAGTTGACGGTAGGGGTTGAATTGATGATGTTTAAGATAGTCCAGGTGTTTATTTGACAAAATTAAAAGGTCAGGTGTCTATTTGCGATTGGAGTGAAAGGTCAGGTGCTTTTTTGAAATTTCCTTAACTCTTTACTTTCTAACTTTTCAAAAGGGAAAAATGATAGTTGTACAAACTTTTACCCATTAACTTTTCAAAACATACATACTAAGGTACAGTCCAAAATGAAAATGTCGACACCTTTAGATTTTTTTTTAAATTATTTAATTCACCATTTTTCTTGATTTTAATTACTTAGATATTTTAGAACTCAAAATAGTCAAAATCATACCTCTTTTTCTCAGATTAATTTAGAAATTTGTTGGAACAGTTGTTATTTGGCCTCATAATCCGTGAGGGACGATATTAACAATATTTACCACAATTCATTTGGTTAGCCGTAATTGTTTTGTTTTATTAATTTTTTTTATACGGTAAAACAACGAACAACAAAGTTATAAAGATCATACCTTTCAATGGAGTAAGCCCTTTTTCCAGTAGATTACGAAACTGATAAAATGCCATGAAACCACAAGCAGACATAGTGTAGAACACTACAACAGGGATACCCAGCTCTTCACCAGCCTCGATAGTGAAACACAGAAACCCATCTGAGATTATACATGTAACCGGAGGCACGTCTGATGCGAAAGCATTAGCACTGTCATTGAGCTTGGAAACAAGGCTCAGAAATGGCGCAAGGGCGTTCCTTCTCATGGAGTGACAAAGAGAAATTACGTCTTGGGTGGCATCAGCATCCGTAGGAGGCAACCCATCCGGAATTGTTTCAAACCGGAAATCTGGGAAGCCATCGAGAGAATTCGGTCCTCTGGCTTTGACATAGCGTTTGTGGTTGTACTCTGTGTTGACAAAGGTTATGTAAAAGCCTTTATGGTGGAGGAGCTTTGCTAGTTTCAACATTGCTTTCATATGGCTTTGAAGTGGCAATGGCATACAAACCACATGAGGCTTACCACCATTCACTGCCATATCCAATCCCCTCTCTTTCTTTCTTTCACAAAGCGTGCCCACGCCTATATATGAAGAGAGTGCTATGGGAGAACTTCAGTGGCTGAAATCATTTCCGTATCCCACAAAACTTTGAATGATAAAGACACATAGTTGACCGGAAGAGTTGTCGATCCGCATATTCTGGATGCTTTAGTCATAGTTTAACAACAGACCAATAATTCTAAGGTAGACCCTCGAAAAAATAACTCAAGACTGTTTTTTATTGCTGTTTAATGCAAGCTAATTGACTTTGATTATCATAATTCAAGCTTCCTTATACCTTGTACACTTGGCAAAACGACTTGTCAAAACCTGTAGCATTAGTAAGTTGCAGTTTGAATCTCTCTGCAGTTGAATCTCGGCCGTTCATTTCAACAATTATTGGTTCAAATTTGTTAAAATATGTTACCTATAAGATACTATTGACAAATTTGGCCTATTAAAAACATTTTCGAATTTTTACGATGACTTGAATTGTCCTTAGAAGTATAAGCCACCCACCACTCCGGCAGCAGGTCTCCTCCTTTGGTGATATACGTCAGCAATTGTTTGACTCTAACAACCTGCAGTGACCGTCGCAACTGTATTAATTTCCTGCTATCACTTGCTATGTTTTCTTTTACTCTCCCAGGTTGCAGAAGTTTGGATTCTTCTATGCATTTCTCTGCGGTAGCCGAATTGCTTAAAGTTTCATTTTCTTCCGCGAACCAACTCTAAACTTATTTCTTTGTGATCACCAAAGGTGCAAGAGTTGAATTTATAGACAACAACCACCATCTCCGATCTTAGATGTTATTTGATTATTTTGGCATATATTGAAATATATCTATTTAGAGTCCGTGGCAAATGAGACGTCCTCCAAAAAGTTTGTGATCACTTTATGAGATGAATCATAAATGTATACTTTTTGACATGTTTTATTTGTCTTTTGTAGTCACGCAAAATTGTTGCCTAGAATACGGTTCCCAGTTACTGGAGTGACTAGGAGACGATTGTAAGAGGTAGTAATTTCAAAAATCTTGAGAGGGTTTATGATTATCATTGCATTGCATTCTTTAAATTAAAGAACTTGGCTCATAGCTCCATCACTTTTTTGAATAAATTATAACTATATTTTAAACTTCACACTTCGATGCCCCAACATCGTATATGATCCAAATTATTATTATAATGTAACAGAAAGGTCAGATACATCTCCTTAAACACAATACGTATATAGACAGTTGCCTAGCAATGGCGACTAGTCCATAAAAATAACCTAAAAATAAAGATAGGTCAACATACACAAAATTAAAGATCAAAACTACCAAGTGGAGAGTTTGTTCACCAAGTTGTTCAAATTCAGTGTAGATGACGCATCTGAATCAGTTTAAATCAGAAGCAGTAGCTGTTGGAAAAAACTTGATTTTAGTCATTTTTAATTAATTATTTAAGTGAGTCTCACACATCCATGTGGCCGGACCCACATACCGTTGTGTTCGTCTTAGTTAGGAGATTAAGTTCGAACTCTTGGTTGGCTAAAATCAAGTTAAGGTGAATGAGAAATTGACCTTGAAAGTGCTTACATGAACATTGGTAGAAGGGGGAAAAATGTGTTGTCCCACATTGGTGAGGCACAACAAATTCATTGGGCTCCCAAGTTGGGCTAAAGGGTTGGCCCTTTGGGTCATAACAACTTTTGTTGGGGAGAGGGCATGGACAAAGTGGGTTTTGGTCCATATATCGTCTGGCCGGGTTGGGTTGGGTCATTAGATGAAATGCGCTAGGCCCAAGCCGTTTATTACTTTTTACAGACCCAACGTGATAATTTATTTTCCTCTCCTATCAAAACATTGTGTCCGAAATATTTTTCCCTTTCCTGTGCATCTGTTCGCGAACCAGCAGCAGTCATGGAACACGACTATTCGCTTCCGACGAGTTGCGTCTGTTCGCTTCCGAACTGATGCGTCCGATGACTGTTCAACTCCGAACAGTCACCTCTATCACTTTCCGTACCGGTGCTTCTTTCACTATAAATTGGACCGTCATCTTCCTCATTCATTCACATTTTCATTTGGGTCATAACAACCTTTGTTGTCCCTCAATGGTGAGGCACAACAAATTCATTGGGTATATGTATCCCAAGTTGGGCTTAAAGGGTTGGCCCTTTGGGTCATAACAACTTTTGTTCGGGAGAGGGCATGGACAAAATGGGCTTTGGTCCATATATCGTCTGGCCGGGTTGGGTCATTAGATGAAATGCGCTAGGCCCAAGTCGTTTATTTCTTTTTACAGACCCAACGTGATAATTTATTTTCCTCTCCTACCAAAGCATTGTGTCCGAAATATTTTTCCCTTTCTTGTGCATCGGTTCGCGAACTAGTAGCAGTCATGGAACACGACTATTTGCTTCCGACGAGTTGCTTCTGTTCGCTTCCGAACTGATGCGTCCGATGACTGTTCAACTCCGAACAGTCACCTCTGTCACTTTCCGTACCGGTGCTTCTTTCACTATAAATTGGACCGTCATCTTCCTCATTCATTCACATTTTCATTTGCATTCATTCTGCACTTACTGCATAAAAACTTCTGAGAGTTCTGCGTGGTTTCCTGGTTCGCCTACCAATCAGATTGTTGTGCTGCTTCCGACCGGTGAAAGCCAGGTATTCCTGGGAGGCAAACGCCAAAGTTTTCCATTAGCACCATAGTGGAGGGTGAATTTGCCTTAAGGAAAGAGTATCCAAATACTCGCCTCGACTCGAAACATCTATTGCCAATTTCCGATGTACTGAAATTGGTTCGGTATGATTTCTTATTGCTAACGATTTCTTATTTGTTTTGTTTTATTTTTATTTCCAGTATTTTTTAAACCGAGTTTCCAACAGTAGCCTCCTCTGCCATTTCCTTCCACTACATAGCCTTACTCTTCATTTTCTTGCCCTTCTCTCCACCCAAAGGCGGTCTAACAAGCTTTTTAACTTCCTCTCACTTCACGTCACTAACAATCTCTAACCCCACATCCCATTCAGTACAAGTATATCTACAATTTGTTTGTTGATCACCAAAATACGGCCAACAAATCATTGTCACTTCCGCAGACAAGCTTTCAATAGTCGAATTCCACCCACAGTGAGTAAAAATTGCCTCAACTGATCGGTTGTTCAGGACTTCCCCATGTTGGCTCCATGCTACTATTATAACTCTTTCTTTGACACTTTTATGCAACCATGTATTTCTTGGTTGCAAAATAATCTTATGTTGGTCGCAATAACTTTTTCTTTAACACTTTTATGCAACTAGATACATTTTCGTTGCAAAATGAGTTTACGTTGGTCGCAGAAAGCTTTCCCGCCAGTGGGAAAGTTTGGCGCCAAGTAATAGGCGACTGTATTTTGGTGACCAGCTCTCATGGTCACTAGTTGTAACAACTTTCCACTATTAGCGACAAGTAGCACATAGTCGCTAAAAAAGGTAACGCCCCCAAAATTTGGGCACGTTAACTATTTATTACAAACCATAGTAAAGTTTAATCTTAAACTTTAATACAAATAATAACGTCTCTAATTACTAAATAAATAACAACCGGGGTGGTTCTAGGTCTTCTTCTACCCTTGCGTCGGGTCATTCCCCACTCTGGCAGCACTGTCTGCTCCATAAGACTAATCTCCACAGTATTGGTCCTGTCCATCTAGATATTCTGACATAATATATCAGAGCCGCGCAAGCAACATCGTGGTATTATGTCAGGGTTATACAAGTGCAACATCATGAGCAAAGGCCCAGTAGTTCACTCTACCAAATTTCTAAATAGCAATTCTAGAACAATAAGTTTCAATCTCCACTTCATCTCTCTTCACATCACCACCAATCTCCATCCCCACCTCCCATTCCCTGCAAATGTATCTGCAATTCATCTTTTGATCAGTAAAAAATGGCTTATTTACCTTTTTAGTCCCCAAAGTATTCGCGAAATGGCAATTTGGTCCCCAATATTCAAATCGTGTCTATCGAGTCCCCAATGTTCACAATGTGTGTTTAAATGGTCCCTGTGTCTAACTCCGTCGGTCTTCTCCGTCAAATGCAAGGGTAATTTCTAAATTTCACCCCCACAAAGCGGCTTATTTACCTTTTTAGTCCCCAAAGTATTCGCGAAATGTCAATTTGGTCTCCAATATTCAAATCGTGTCTATCGAGTCCCCAATGTTCACAATGTGTGTTTAAATGGTCCCTGTGTCTAACTCCGTCCGTCTTCTCCGTCAAATGCAAGGGTAATTTCTAAATTTCACCCCCACAAAGCGGCTTATTTACCTTTTTAGTCCCCAAAGTATTCGCGAAATGTCAATTTGGTCCCCAATATTCAAATCGTATCTATCGAGTCCCCATTCCTTGCATATGTATCTGCAATTCGTCTGTTGATCAGTAAAAAATGGCAGACAGATCATCGGCACTCCTACCGACAAGTTCTCAATAGTCGAATTCCACCCACAGTGTGTCACGTACCCCCCGATTGACCGATGGTTCAGGACTTCCTCTTGTGGGCACCACGTTGCTATTAGACCTCTTACTTTAATTTCCCCCACCAATTCAGGCTGCAAAACTAAAAAGTTTGGTTCTTCAATCACCACTAAATCATGCCTAATTATCAACAAAAAGTTGTGTTGGCTATTCACAAGCCCCCACCCAAGCTCTTCCCATTGTTTCTGATTCATTGACTCTAAGGTACCAAAATTGGCGTAAATTACGGATCCAGGTTCTTTAGAATCAAAGCCTTTGAGACACTCGGAATCTTCTTTCCACGTACATATTGTATCCGATGGACTCTAAATTGTCTTTCTTTGATACTTCATTCAAAAGTAACTGAAGTGGGCCTATGGAATACACAAATGGGAACATGGACGTTAAAGCGTTCAATACATCCTGCTCTAATGCATCAAAAGTGTGGAGAATGATTGCTGAAGCTTTTGAAGACCTCAGTGCTGCTTCCGAGCAGAAGTCAAAACCTTCATCTTTTGGCTCTGTGGTTCGCATATTGATTGGAAGATCTTTCAAACGGATGTCTTTCATTCCCGAAATCCAATCTATGATGGTATCAAGGTACCCATTTGTTAAATAACTTTCATCTGCGCCCACGAGGAGGAATATATGAGCATAGTAACATGTGATTTTCAACGTAACCGCGCGCAAATAAGGTTTCAATTACACTTGGATTATCAGTGGAGTACATTTTTTCACGTTATAAGCATTCACAAGTGTTTTGTACGACCAACAAAGAAGTCAATAAATATACTGTTCCAAGGTCAATCGAAAATGGGTGGATTTTTATCATAAACAATTTACACTATAAAGTGTGAAAAACCTTTTCTGGATCATCAATACTACCATGGAAAATGTTAGGGAACATAAAAAGTTTCCCCATAATAGTTCAGGAAAAAGAAATCATTGGTCCTGATTCACATGATTGCGCACCTAGACCATTGATTTATCTTTTCTGGACCATTTTGGAAAAAAAATTCAAACTACCACTCAACTACAGCCACCACCCATCACTCACCGTCTCCTTTCCACAATCATTGTATTCATATAACACCATAACTTTCAATTATATTTTCGCGGAAGCAAAACAGTGATAGTCTCATATAAAGTATCCATTATTGTCTGCACTGTTCATAAAGATCATACCTTTCTATGGAATAAGCCCTTTTTCAGTAGATTACGAAGCTGGTAGAAGCCTATGAAACCACAAGCAGCCACAGTGAAGAACACGACAACAGGGATACCCAGCTCTTCACCAGCTGCAATAGTGAAATACAGAAACCCATCTGAGATAATACATGTAACCGGGGGGCACGTCTGATGCGAAAGCAGTACCACTGCCATTGAGCTTGGCAACAAGGCTCATAAATTAATGGCCCAAGTGCGTTCCTTATCTTGGATTGAACAAGAGAAGGTAAGTGTTGGGTGGCATCAGCATCCGTAGGAGGCAACCCATCCGGAATCATTTCGAACCGGAAATCTGGCAAGCCATCGAGAGAATTCGGTCCTCTGGCTTCGATAAACCGTTTGTAGCTGTCCTCTGGTTATTTAAAAGCCTTCATGGTGGAGGAGCTTTGCTAGTTTCAACATTGCTTTGATATGGCTTTGAACTGGGAATGATATACAAACCACATGAGGCTTATCACCATCCACGGCCATATCCAATCCCTCTCTGTGTTTGTTTCACTTGGTGTGCCCACGCCTATGAAGAGAGTACTACGGGAGAGCTTTGAAATTTGAATGATAATTACAAATAGCGTACATCAATAATACAATATATTCTTGATCTTGCCAAAGATGGATTAATCATCTACAGCACGTCTTTCATTTAATTAAATCCCCAAAACTACTATTTAAAAGATAATGTAATAGAAATCCCTGTAACTGCGGGACGACAGTTGACTGAAAGACATGTTGATCCGCATATTCTGGATGCTTTAGTCATAGTTTAACAACAGACCAATAATTCTAAGGGAGACCTTCGAAAAAATAACTCGACTGATTTTTTGTTGGTTAATCCAAGCTAATTAATTTTGATGATCATAATTCAAGTTTCCTTGTACACTTGACAAAACGACCAAAACCTTTAGCAATTGTAACTTATAGGACTCGAAGCCTCTACGGTTTGAATCTCTCTGCTGCTAAATCTCGGCCGTTTATCTCATCAATTATTGGTTCAGATTTGTTAAAATATCTTACCTATCTTACCTATAAGATACTATTGACAAATTTGTACCATTAAAATGTTGGAACATGTAATCCATAATTTTCCTAGAAGTTGGGGTGCATGAATCTAGCTATAGTAAAATACATTTTCAAGTATTCTAGGGACTTGTGATTTTTTTTCTAGATTCATCTATGTAGTCCTATAAAAGGATGTCATATGTTATGGATTTAAGGACCAATCAAACAATCAAAATTATCTTGAATTCATATCATACTAGCAAGGTGTAGGGGCTCTGTGGTGTCCTCAAAATATCCGTAGAGCCTTCTCTAGTGATCCCTAACCCGAGTGGACGGCAAGTATGTGATGACTAACCCTTCACGAGCTCCTGCACAAATAACGCCCGTCGTTAGCACCAAACCTGGCCGGAATGTGGCCAGGGAAGGCACTCCGACGATCTAGTGAGAGATCGGAGAAGAAAGGTATTGAAAGAGTAAGTTTAGAGAGAGAAAGTGTTGTTCAGATTAGGGCCTCTTCGCTTTGTTTTTATAGGCTTCCCAAGTACAGGGGCAAGCCCGTCATTTCGACTCGGGTGACGTCACCGAGCATCACGCGTCGGCCCTCACAAGTTCTTCATGCACGCATCCTCCAATACGGCTGTGACACGTGGCATAACCGCTCGGCATAGGTCACGCTGACGTGGGAACAGTTGTAGCATGCACATGGGCCTTCCCCAGTTTGTTACGAGCGTTAATTGCCTCGGGTGACGTCGTAGGGGACGTCACCGATATCTCGGATCATCTTCCCTAACCATCTCGGATGATTCATCCGGCTCTCGGTTTATCTCGGATGAACCATCCGGTCCGTAGTTTGCCGGCCGAGACACCGGTTTATCTCGGACGGGTATGGCTCGGTCGGCCCATGGTGCTTTGTTCCTTGGCAGGCCTGGAGATCACTTTGGGCCCAAACCCTTTTTGGGCTTATCAACCGAGCCCCATTTGTGTTGCCAGATTTCGGCCCACTACAGGCTCTGTAGAGTTCTACCCTACATCTCCAACGTGGTATCTTTTGCTTCTGCTACCCCCAAAAGATTCAACCTGGTATCAGAGCTGGTTGTGTTCATTAACTGGGCGTAAACAAATGGTTAAATTTCCTACCCCTACTTTTTTGTGCTCAGCTCCACAATATTTTGCCCGAACCAATTGTTTTTTAAAAGGCCGTTTTTTGAAAGAAAAAAAAGTGTTCCTATGATCATAGGAAAAAAATTTGGAGAAAAATCAATAAAATTCAAGGTAGCCAATCTATCTATCTATCTATTATCTATTATCTATTATCTATTATCTATTATCTATTCTATTACTTCTTATAAAAGTCTGAAGATTTGTCTACTTTTTTGTTCCCAAAATTACCCTTCCCTTCTATTAATATTACATTAATTAGATATGGTTATTGAAACAAAAGGGTGTGATCTTAAAAAAGGGACGTGGCTATTAGTCGAATGGGTACCATTAATTAAGGGGATTAAAGGGGTGTCTTTGTATCATTTGGAGATGCACCGAATGGGTGTTTAATCCCTTTGTTTCAGTAGGAAGGCACCGAATAGGTGCTTAATTTGGATTATCCAAATGTTGCCTTTGTAATTCAAAAGGTGTCTTTTAACAAAGGGTGTAATTCTCTATCAATAGGTGCATCCATTTGTAAGATGAGTTGTTTCGGTACAAATGAGGTCTATTAATAGGCCTAGGATCATTACTGTAGCCATCTATTTTCCTCACACAAACTCTGTCACTCTCGTCCAAATAAATTGAGCGCTTATTCTGTGTTTTGTTGCCTTGCAAGAAACAAAACACGGTGATTCTTGATTTTCTTATTTTCACATAGCGGAAATTCTGTCTGTTTTCGTTTGTGCAACCGCAGACAGAAAAAAAATCGAGCTCGGTTTCGTTGTCTGTTTTCGATTTCAAAATTCACATTCCAATTCACCCTCACTTTAAATCTTCCATTGGAGAAAGCTAATTGATCCAGGTTTTTTTTCTCTCTCCCATTCTCTCTCTAACATTACTAAGCTCTCGTTGTTGCACTTGCATTGGTTTTCTTCTGCCATTAATCCACATTCTTATTCAATTATGAATATTTCTTGAATGCGAGAGACAAATTGTGTGTGACAGAAAGATAGGGACAAAAGGATTTCCCTTGTCTGTCATTTAGAGACAAAACCCCTGTCTCCACCATACCCCTGTCAAGATCTGAATTCTAAATTATAGTTTAAAAAGTTATTCGATTGGAATGAACACTTACAGTTATTCAATTGCGATAGTTTTTACATGGTGTAACGAAAAATTATTTCCAAATTAAGGAACGGATCGGATTATTTATGTCGGACCCGAGAATGGTACCTATAGTATTTTTGAAGGAAAAATATCCGCAGGGGTGTTGTGCACCTCTCGGCAGTCCAATTGTATTTTGGATGGCTCAGATGCATTCGGCAATTTTGATTTAATTTTGATATATTTTTACCGGTAAAAAATCATAACACATCTGGGCCATTCAAAAAACGATCGAAGGGCCGAGAGGTGCACAACACAATTGCTATTCTAAGGTTGGTGACGAAAATATAGACGGCATAATTGTTGGATTTTTAAAGGAGAATAATGAAAAAGTCCCCTGAATGGCTATTATGGACGGTTATGGAAAAATCAAAATGATACCTTTTAAACTTGAATAGGCACATATGACATAATAGAGTGAAAAGGTGCATTGGTCCTTCTCTCCTAAATATTACAGTAATAGGATCCGTTACAAGAAAACTCCATAAACTAAAAAATAAAAAGTAAAAGAAAAATATAGACCTAAAAGTCCCCACAAAAATAATCAGAATATCTAAGAATATTTGAATTCACACACTAACAATTTTGTAACCGTTACTTTACTTTGCCAAAGGATTTCTTATTTTCATGAGCAATAACAAAATCCAGAGCTTGTTGAAGCAAATCCAGAGTTGCTTTGTGTTCCTCACGTTCATGGACAAGAACCTTGATTAAATTTTTCAAACGGTGCACTGTAATGAGACGCTTTTGTGACTTCACTGATGACGAATCTTTCTCGAATATAGAATGTGCAGTGAAATTTGGTTGAGAAAGGGAGGCAAGTATTTTCTTCCTTCTGTACTGTTGCCGCATTTTCGTCTGTTATACCTGGGGGTTTCATGTCTTCAACCACTTCTTGTGGATCTTCATCGTCACTATCACTTGAGATAGATATGAAGTCGTTGTTTTCCATAATACCCTCAGAGTTGATTGAATAACAAATTAACAACTGTATTGCCTTTAGAAAAACCAACAAAACCAAAAGCAATATCTGGTGAATTTTTGGGCATTGGAAAAAAGGAACCAAGGGAATAAATAGAAGACAAGGTGACTGTTCCAAATTAACTTCCATGCCCGTTCACGCCAAACCGTCGACGACGGGCGAAAAGTTAAGACGAAACAACACCCGGCCCCATGTTAGTTTATACAAAATTGTGGACAGGTGTCTTGTAACTTTGAAGAGGCATTTATGTGTTAGTTTGGAAAGGTTCCTTTGCTTGATCTCTCTATACGTATGAGATTAACATTTTGTTTCCTCTCTCTCCCATTCCTTAGTATATAATAATAATAATAATAATATCACATGTCCTTCTGAAGGTGTTTCGGTTCCCATTACTTGAAAACGCCAAATTCATCCAATCAGCAATTATCATCTTCACGGGCATCGATCCTTGGTAAGAAGAAGCTTTTATGTATGTTCCTCTCTTCTTTTCAATGGCACTTCATGGATCTTTCATTTTAACTCTAACTTGATGATCTCATCTAATGTTTGGGACTTCAAATGTGAAGAATTCTTTATTTTTGGAGAGATTCTCCACTGGGAGTCCAATACGAAAATGGTTATAATTGAGAAGTTGGTTCGGTTGGCGCTCAAACCACTAATACGCATTTTAATTGATCAAATCAAAAATCCAAAAAAGAAAATGTTTGCAATAGACCATTTTTCCCAAAGATTTTTCCCCGTGTAGTGGGCAACATTTAATACTAGAGACTAACATTAAAATTCCTTTTTTGGGGGTTAGGAGAAAATTTGTCGATATCCTGTAATGGAATTCTTCAAATTTTTCGAAGACCTGACATCGCTTTTAAGGACTACTGAACAAAATATTTGGATAACAATGAATGGCAATGTGGACGCAGAAGAAGTCAAAGGTCCGGTAGTTGAAGATGAACTACCCAAAGAAATAGAAAATGTGATAGAGAAGGCCTTCCAAGCAAAGCTACAAGATCTCAAAAACGAGTTACACACTTCAATATTGATGAAACAAATGCAAGTGGTTGAGTTCAAGAAAAAAAACAAGTCACATTTACATAAGCTACTCACCCCCATCCAATGCCAGAAAGGATGACCAAGGAGCATCACAACAAACAAGCGACTTCAAACAAAACGATACCCCAGTGTGATGAAGGACATGGCACGCTGACACATCCAGAAGGACCTTCAAAAAGTATCAAAGTGCTTATGGAATATCTATATATTGATCACACAGAGGTACAATTCAAACTCACATTACCGAATGAACCATTTATATTTGTGCTAAAATAGGATAATAAGTATATTACTTATTCACACAGGTAACGTCGCTGAACCACTGTGACATCAAAAAAGAAGAGAACACCTGATCAAAAAAGAAGGACCAAACAACAAAGTCATATCTATGTTGAACTTTCAAGCAAATTTACAACTTTCAAGCAATTTTACAACAATTTTACATATTTTGTTTGTCATTCTACATTCATGTATTTTGATATCATCTACTAATAACAATTGTTTTTTTAATGTAATATTTGTCGGATTTATTTGATACGTTACCAAGAAAGTACAGCTATATTGAACACAAAAATGACATGAATAACAAATTCTGAATCCTGCGCCAATAAAATAGCATGATTAAGCAATTCCTAACCAAATATGCACATCACCATGAAAGCACCAAAAAAACAAGAAGACCATTAAGAAAGCATCATTAAGAATGTACGGTGTGCACTTTTTTTATTTTGTGCAAAAAAAATTTCATATTCCACCACAAAATCTCGTAATGGAACACCAAAAGACTTGAATATCGGTCCACAAAAATTCATAAATTACACCACAAAAAACCGTAAACTTTACCCAAAAAACTTACTACTTTGTGCCATCTTTGTTGACCTTGCGCCGTCTTTTTGGACTACAATATTCATAGATTGTAACACAAAAATTCATATGCTAGACGACAAAAATTCAAAAGTTAATCCCCACGAAATTCATATTTCGGACTACAAAGTATATAAAGGGTGCACCACACACCCAATATTAGGGATTGTGCCAAGTGCCCAAGTACTTTCCTTCATTACCATGAACATAGGTTAAAATCGGGCAAAAAAACCACGTGCAACGCACGTGCAAACCTACTAGTTGCTACAAAGTTCTCAAAACAAAAAACAAGGGAAGCCAAATGGCAGTGAGCATGTTGAGAAGTATTTGTGTGCTTCTCCAAAAAAAAAAAAAAAAAGGGTTTGTTTAGCGACACCCATAAAGGGAGGCAATCTCTCACACCAAAAGGGCGCGACCAATGCCGCAGTGAAATTCAAAAAGTCTCTAAGCATTCAATTATTTTGCAGGATCATGGAGAATGAAAATGCCACCATTGTCATCAAAATTTCATTCAAGAATCTCTTAAATGAGGTTGTGGACAAATTCCACGTGGCACCACAATTTTGGGCATACAACCAAACTATTGGGAAAAATCAAGAATCTCATTCAAGAATCTCTTAAGTGTTGAAATTCAAGACAATGTTGTTGAAGGTGGAAAAATCAAACTTTACTTTTACTTACTATCACTCACTATGTTTTCTTTTACTCTCCTAGGTTGCAGAAGTTTGGTTTCTTTCATGCATTTCTAAACGATTGCTGAATTGTTCGATTTTCATTTTTTTCCACCTTTGGCGATCAACGTCGGCGATTGTTTGACACTAACAACCTGCAGCGACCATCGCGAATGTATTTCCCAATATCACTCACTATGTTTTCATTTACTCTCCAAGGTTGCAAAAGTTTGGTTTCTTCGATGCATTTCTATGCAGTCGCCGAATTGCTTGAGATTCATTTTTTTTTCCGCAAACTAACTCTAAACTTATCTCTGTGTGATCACCAAAGGTGCGAGAGTTGAATTATTAGAAAACCACCACCATCTCTGATCTCAGATGTCATTTTATTATTTCGCATCCATTGAAATATCTTTATTTGGAGTCCATGGCAAGTGAGACGTCCTCCAAAATT
Source organism: Vaccinium myrtillus (assembly GCA_016920895.1). Classification (NCBI taxonomy): domain Eukaryota; kingdom Viridiplantae; phylum Streptophyta; class Magnoliopsida; order Ericales; family Ericaceae; genus Vaccinium; species Vaccinium myrtillus. Next base: position 25,025,838 of record CM029271.1, read on the forward strand.
TGCAACCATTTACTGAGATAAATCATAAATGTACACTTTTTTGGTGACATGTTTTATCTATCTTGTATAGTCATGCTAAATTGTTGCCTAGAATACGGTTGCCAATTACCGGAGTGACTTGGTGACGGATGTATGAGGGATAGTAATTTCGAAAATCTTGAGAGGGTTTATGATTATCATAACATTGCATTCATTACATTAAAAGAACTTGGCTCATAGCTCCATCACTCTTTTGAACAAATCATAGCTCTATTTCAAAATTCACAAGATGCCCCAACATCGAATATGATTCCAATTTTTATTAAAATGTAACAGAAATCTCTCATACAACTTGACGCAGCGGAATTCACAAGAGAATAGTTAGCGTATTATTCCAAACGAGTAGGTTCTCGAATCCACTAGAGTTCTTGAATCCACAAGAAAATGAGATTAAACTCATAGGTGTTATCAATTAAAAGTTGTCGAAATAAAAAAATTACATACCCTTTTATAGGGAAACTCTAGCAAACCCTAGCAATACTGTTAAAATTCAAGAATCTCGGAAATTAGGGAAACTTCCGAAATTGAAAACTAGAAAGAAAAATAAGATATTCCCAGTTGGAATCAACGTAAACAGAATTAGATGCTAAGAGTGATTTGTGACCTAAATATTTCCTAAAATAGAATTGAAGGCCTAAGCAAAGAAATTTCACCGAAATTAAATCCGTCACAATTCTGCTTCAGCCCGCCAAGTTTGGGCCAATTCCGAGCTCGTCAATAAATTGCCGAATTTGATAATTTTCAATTAAAAATTGTTTAGGCCTTTGAGGCTTTGATCGGTCCAGCTATCGATCATAGAGTTGGGCCATTACAAGTTCTACATCACAACTCTATAAACACAATAAGTATTTAGAGATTTACCTAGAAATGGTGATTAGTCCATAAGAAAACAGATGCAAGATGCCATAGAGGCATAGAGAACAGATGTATATCTGGGAATGCTGAGAACAGGTTGTGGATACAGTGGCAGATCCTAGCCTCCTATTGAGATTGACAGTTTGTTCACCAAGTTGTTCAAACTCAATGTAGATGACCCATCTGAACCAGTAGCCTTCTCTGCCAATTTCCTCCACTCCATAGCCTTGCTCTTCATTTTCTTCCCCTTCTCTCCACCCATTAGCTCTCTAACCACCTTCTCCACTTCATCTCTCTTCACATCACTATCAATCTCAAACCCCACCTCCCATTCAGTACAAGTATACCTACAATTAGTTTGTTGATCACCAAAACACGGCCAACAAATCATAGGCACTCCCGCTGACAAGCTCTCAATAGTCGAATTCCATCCACAGTGAGTCAAAAATGCCCCAACTGATCGGTGGTTTAGAACTTCCTCTTGTTGGCACCACGCTACTATAAGACCTCTTTCTTTGATTTGCACCTCCAATTCAGGCGGTAAAAATGTAGATTCATCACCCATTACCAAATCAGGCCTAATTATCCACAAAAAGTTGTGGTGGCTATTCACAAGTCCCCACCCAAACTCTTCTACTTGTTCCTGGCTCATTAACGTTATGCTACCGAAGTTCAAGTAAATAACGGAACTGGATTCCTTGGAATCAAGCCATTTGAGACACTCGGATTCTTCTTCCCATAGATTATATCCGATGGACTTCGACTCATCTTTTTTTGATATGTGATTCAAAAGTAACTGAAGCGGGCCTATGGTATATATGCATGGGAATATGGTTGTTAAAGCATTCAATAGATCCTGCTCCAACGCATCAAAAGTGTGGAGAATGATTGCTGAAGCTTTGGAAGACCTCTCGGTTGCTTCCATGGAGAAGTTAAAGACTATATCGTTTGGATCCGTGGTTCTAATACAACTTGGAAGATCTTTCAAACGAATATCTTTCATTCCGGGAATCCAATCAATGATGGTATCGAGGTACCCATTTGTTAGATAGCTTGCATCTGTGCAAAAATAATAATATTTGAGCATTGAAACATGTTATTTTCATTACAATACCAAAATAAGGACTCAATTACGTGCTTTAATCTAACTACATGAGCATGCATAGATTCAAACACAACAAATACAAAATGTACCTTTCAGTGGAGTAAACCCTTTTTCCAATAGAACACGACACTGATAAAACCCCATGAAACCACAGGCAGACAGAGTGAAGAACAGTACGACGGGGATACCAAGCTCTTCACCTGCTGTGATGGTGAAACTCAAAAACCCATCAGAGACAATACAAGTAACCGGAGGCACGTCCGATATTCCAGAAGCACTAACGTCATTGATCTTGGAAACAAGGCTCAGAAATGGCGCAAGTGCATTCTTTCTAATGGATTCACCTAAAGAAGGCATGTGTTGGCTGGCATTAGCATCCGAAGGAGGCAACCCATCGGGAATTGTTTCGTACCGGAAATCAGGCAACCCATCAAGAGAATTCGGTCCTCTGGCATTGAGTAAGCGTCGGTGGTTGTACTCTGTGTTGACGAAGGTTATGTGACAGCCATTATGGTGGAGGAGCTTTGCTAGTTTCAGCAATGCTTTCATATGGCTTTGAGCTGGAAATGGTATACAAACCACGTGAGGTTTATCTCCATTCACTGCCATAACCAATCTCTCTGTTTCGTTGAAAGCAAAACTAACTTCTTGAATCGAACTGCAAAGGGTCTAAATCATGTTTCAGATCTCAGAAAATGATTACGGTATATATTATTAATCGTAAACAATGAAAACAGCTGATACGAAAGTTAATTATTATTATTTTTATAACCGAATATACGGACCAATTTGCGCACTAATTCAAGTTGGTTTTGTATACTCCGTCGACAATGACATATATGTATTTTTGAAAATTTTGACTTATCTACTAATAAGACACATGTTTAATAAAACAAAAACCTAAAAGCATCCAATCTTTGTTAGTAGGCATTTTGGTTTGTAGTGCCCAATTGTCATAAAGGGTGTCTGTATTTTAGCATGTGGGCCAAAGAGACAACGGGACCGTACCTTTTTGTGCACTAGTCCAACTTTTGAATATTATGCATTTTGGTTTTTTAGTGCCCAAGTGATGCAGATCAGATTTTGGAAACCTAGCAGTTTATTAGTATTTATTTTATTGTTTCAATTTTAATATTTTGTTAGGAGATTACTAGTTTAGAGTTATTTAGTTTCTTAATTTAAGTTGATTCAATTTCCTATTTTATGTTTTCTTGTTTTACAAGAATTAGGGTTGCTAGCTAGTAGTTTATTTCCTTTTTTAGTTTTAGGGTTGCTAGCTAGTAGTTTATTTCCTTTTTTAGTTTTAGGGTTGCTAGCTAGTAGTTTATTTCCTTTTTATTTTTAGGGTTGCGGCTAGTATAAATAATTGATGTACGCCTTAGGGCAAAGGCAGTTTTTGGAGAGTTTTTGAGTATTATTGAATGATAAAAGAGTCTAGAGAGCGTTTTCTCTAAACTTTCGTGTTTGTGTTCGATTGTTGCACGTCTTTTTCTGTAGTTCATAAGGCGCCCTGCATCAGTTGGTATCAGAGCATTGAGTTCCAATCCTGACTATGGCGGAGGACGTGCTGGAGGTCGAGGGGGACGAGGTGGTCGTACCGCTAGTTTGGAGGACATCTATGAAAGAGATGACGTAGCGCAGGAGGCACGAACAGAGGCGCGGTTCCAACAACTAGAACGGCACTTGCTTGCAATAGTCAACTTAACCGCTCAAGTTGCTGCCCTAGCTGTTGGGGGGAATCCACCTCGCCATCGTCCGTATAATCGGCGGCCTCATGAGGAGGACGAAAATACGGAGGGTGAAGCGGCTAAAAACCCTTTTGTTGTGGGGGCATTCGGCGTCGGCAAGGCTGACGGCGGTGGCTACTATAAACAAAAGGGCAGAGGCCGGGAGATCACGGTTGAAAATCGTGATTTCCGACTAATGGAATCTGGTTTGAAGATCAACTTTCCTGAGTTCCGGGGAGGTGTGACACCAGAAAAAATCTTGGAGGTTAATGCAATGGATGATGCTCTTTGTTGTTGACTGGCCTTTTACGCACAAAATTATTTCGGATCCGATTGTGGATTGGAATAAAGCGCCAATTTTTTATGAAGAGCCGACGAAAGAAACTATTGTAAAAGAAGAAGTTGTCCAAGGGTCTGGAAAAATTGCCCAAGCAAAAACAATGGTTGAGATCGAACCTGTTGGTGTTAATGATAGCTTTTGGTGCAACGACGGATTATCTTCTATTTTGGTTGACTACGATGGTGAGCATAAAACTTCTATACAAGGACGATTTTTGGATCCTTTTTGGGAATTTCTTGAAGATTTCGCAAGCACTAAATCACGGATTTCGTGCCTTACATTGGAAATTGCTTCATTATTTTCTGAAGAATCCTCAAAGTCTAGGTTCGAGAAAATTAATTTGAAGTACAAGACTGATGCGGACAAGGAAAGACGAATCAAATTCTTCCACACTACGAAAACTCGAGGACGAGTTTTTTTCAAGCCCGAGAGAATGATGCAGATCAGATTTTGGAAACCTAGCAGTTTATTAGTATTTATTTTATTGTTTCAATTTTAATATTTTGTTAGGAGATTACTAGTTTAGAGTTATTTAGTTTCTTAATTTAAGTTGATTCAATTTCCTATTTTATGTTTTCTTGTTTTACAAGAATTAGGGTTGCTAGCTAGTAGTTTATTTCCTTTTTTAGTTTTAGGGTTGCTAGCTAGTAGTTTATTTCCTTTTTATTTTTAGGGTTGCGGCTAGTATAAATAATTGATGTACGCCTTAGGGCAAAGGCAGTTTTTGGAGAGTTTTTGAGTATTATTGAATGATAAAAGAGTCTAGAGAGCGTTTTCTCTAAACTTTCGTGTTTGTGTTCGATTGTTGCACGTCTTTTTCTGTAGTTCATAAGGCGCCCTGCATCACCAAGACGTAGCTTTTGAACTTGGGGCCATGATTTGTCAAAACAAAAAAGTTTACACACAACACTCACACATTAATACACTTACATAGGGCATTCAATCTTGTGCACTTACGTAGCTTTTTGTGCACTTACGTAGCTTTTTTAAATCTGCTCGGAATTCAATCTTGACCGTCAGATGCATTTTTTGACTGCCCGGATATGCTGCACGGGCCCAATTAAAAATTGGTCTTTTTTCAATGCTTTGTGGGATCTCTTTTTGAAAATATTTTTATTGTTTAATAATGAGACGAACACAAGAGACAGTAGTAAATAGACGACTAACTTGGTTTCAATGAGATTCCCTCGGTTTGGTAAAGCCTTTAAAAAAAAAAAAAACGTTTTACCTTTGGGAGATGAAGTCCCTTCTTAATTTCTGTAAGACGACTCCGAAAATGCTCCTTTCTCTGGACCTTTTGATCAACTGGAGCTGGGTTTATTCCTTTGCGATGGAGAAGGATCGAACAAGAAAGAAGGTACTAAGGCTTTAGGAACTAGCTCGGTTCGGGTTTTATTCGGAAAATTTGCTGGTAGTATTTTGATAAGGTTACCACTTACCAGGTAGAGTTTTTGTGAAGGTTCAAAGTGATGAAGTATTAAAATGATCATGGAAGTGTAATTTTCAGAGCTTCCTAAGAGAGAGTATTGGGACACTTTTTTGGAGAGACCTTCTTGTCCTTTTCATGAAACACCATAGCCATATATATATATATATATATATATATAGAGAGAGAGAGAGAGAGAGAGAGAGAGAGGAGTTTTGAAGCAAACTTGATGCCCAATCAAACTTGGTGCCCAAACAAATCCATGGTGAGCTACTGCCACTTGCTTTTTCAACGTGCCTTGAGCATCATGATTATTTCAAGAGATTTTTGGTCAAAATTTGTGGCTGCTTGCTGCCCACGGAAAACTTGGCACGAGTGCCGAACGGCATTGTGCAGTGCCATGCGGCAATGGACCAATGTTGTGCGATTCAAAAATTTTGCCGGCTTAGGGGTTCTTTGGCTAAAAAAACCATTTTGGTTTATTTTTCGTCTTTATTCACAAAACTTGGCACGAGTGCTGATTTATTTTCGTCATCGGGGAACTCATTGTTGGAGATTATCAAAATAAATGGGTTTTTATTTGGGATTTTATCAAAATATTCCTTGTGCCTTTTAGAAAGCTTTTATTTTGTCCCACATTGGCTAGTGAGGAAAAGGTTGAGTGGTATATATATGGGAACATTCCTATAATGTTCACATAGTGTTAAGTGGCAAGGCACCTATGGTGCTACGTGCATTACCGGCGTAGCCGGTGATGGAACACACTCACCCGCACCCGCACCCGCGCGTGCGTGAGCGTGGCAGTGGGCTGTGTGGCGCTTTGATGGCGCACTTTGCACTTAGCACGTCGGCGGTGTGTTTGCACGCGGTTTTCAGGCACTAGTTCGTGAACGGATGCAACTCTAAACGGAGGGTTATGACCCAAACTCAAGTCTATTCACTAAGGGGCGTGTCCCAAAGTGAAAGGGTACATTTGGGTCTATATATAACACCCAAATTACTTTCACAATATACGAAATTCTAGCCTTGTTACTCTGCCAAAATTACTACAGATTGCTTTCTAGTTTTGTTGTACCGTTACTGCAGAAACGGTGCCAGCAATTCCTTGGTTCTTTCGATTCATTTTGACTCGGTATTCTGTCTGTCCTTCATTTGTGCGGACGCAGGCAGAAGATCATTGAATTGATCGGGCTTCGTTGTATCCTCGGACAGATTCGCTATCAACCCGGTGCACACCAAACGGTGGGGGCGAATACTGTTTTCGGAAAGCGACATAGTAACGTGTCTCGAAGCAAGTTCCATCATCATCAAGTTCAGTTTCCCGAAGACTCCCGGATTTTGCACCAACACTTAATGATGCCTTTTGAATCACCTAAATTGGGGTGTCTACAAGCAAATAAGCTACTTATGTGCAGTGTACAAAGGTCTTTTTGTTCTCAAAGTTAACGGTGTTAGTCTAATTTTAACGGTAATGGATAGTTAGTTGTATATTAGTTTGTAAAGAGCAGAGGTGGTCATAATTTCAAGAAATAGAGGGGATGTCAGTGTAATTGTCAAGAACCTCAGGGAGGTCAGCGTAATTTACCCAAGGAGTACTAATCTAGAGACGAGTCTATGGTATAGGGGTGAAACCGGTCCGGTTCGGTCCGGTTCTTGGCGATTTTTGAGAGAACCGGGGGAAACCGGTTCGGGAACACTAGAGAACCGAAACCGAGTTTTCAAGGTCGGTTCGGTTCGTGTTTCGGTTCGGCCGGTTCGGTTCGGTTTGCTAGTCGGTTCGGTTCCAGTAATGCAGAAACCACCGTAGAAAATAGAAACCAGTAATGCAGAAACCACAATGAACAACAACGGGCAGAAGGCAAAGAAGATTTATACCAATGATTTTACTTAACATTGAACTTTCTCATTTGGCCAAACATTGAACTTTCAATGTTAAGATTTATACCAACGGTTCCAGTAAGGCAGAGAAGATTTTTTCCACAATGAACAACAACGATCACTAATGAAACCTGTAACAGATCGGTAAGTGTAAAAAAAATTGTGGTTTTGATTGAAACAAAAAACAAAAAATTGAACAGATCCAACTGTAGCGGTTTTGGTTGGAGCAGGAGCTGACTGGGTTCAGTCACCGCCATAGCTGAGTGCTGTATAGCAAAAACCCATCTTGGGTTTTTCTTCCGAGAGAGAGAGAAAGAGATTACCACCGATGGGAGTTGGGAGATGTTGATGTCGAAGATCACCGGAAGGGAGATTACCGCAGATGGGAGATCACCGGACCAAGAGATGGATGACGTTGCCGATCGGAGGTATCCCGGACGGGAGAGAGAGAGAGAGAGAGAGAGAGAGAGAGAGAGAGAGAGAGAGAGTCGCCGCCAGTCGACTGGGTTGGGAATTACGGATTAGGGTTAGGAATGGGGAGGGGGGCGACTGAAATTTGGGTTTGGGCTGAAAAAACATTTATATACTATGTATTTAAAAATATATAAATATATAAGTAAAACCGGTTCGGTTCGGTTCGAACCGGTCCCAAAAATTTCAGAACCGAGAACCGAACCGGTTTTCAAAAAATAAAAATTTCGCGAACCGGACCGAACCGGGTAAAGTAAAAAACCGAACAAAATAACCGGTTCTAACCGGTTCTCCGGTTCGGTTCGGTTCTTTTTTTTTTTCTTTCAGCCCTACTGTGGTAACACCGTCAGCTTTGAACTACAGAGTACAGAGCATAAAATTTTGAATCATTGAATACAAAGTAGTGATGAAAACAAAGGGAAAAATCAGAATAAATTGTGAAAGAAAAATACTTCTGTATAACAAGGTTCTTGTTAGGATAGCTTAAAAGGTTGGTGTTGGCTCCCGCCTGCGTGCTATTGATTCCGGCTTTGAGCCAATCTATACAATCCTCCGACTATAACCTACCCGTAGAGAATGGGATTGGACCCCACAATTAGTCGGTACAATGATTTAAATCCCGAGCGTTCAAAAAACACAAGCAACATTTTCATTTTACGTGGCCTTTTTGTTTCTTTGTAGACATTTTCCAACTTTGGTTGATATTATATTACGATCTGAGTCATCCATGATCCCTCCCAAACACCCCCTTCAAATCAAGTCAATTCGCATTCACACATTAATTAAAATATGCAATCCTAAAATATTTTCCAACGGAAAAATCATCCACCAGCTTACACCATCTTTTTCTGATGTGTCTGATTTTTGTGTGCTTTTGTTGTGTTCATACTTCAGATGCTCCCAAAACAAGCAACGCAAAACTACTTATGAATCATAATGTTTCAATTACCTCTTGCTTTCAGTAATTATCACATGAAAAATCAGTAGAGCAACAAGAACCACTAATCTGGGGAAGAGTCCGTGGTAACCGGCCTGTTTACCAAATTAAATCAATTCGGGTTCGGGTCAATACGCGTCAACCCGAAAAAGACCTATTTACCCAAACATGTCGAAAATCTCAACCCTAAGTTAACCTGAAATTATCCGTGTCGACCTGCACACGACATGAATTGACACGATTACACAATACCCCTGTCATTTTTGTGCCAGGTTCGAGTTGACACAACATGAATTGCCACGTCCAAAGCAGGTCAACCTATAGACACCCTAAGTTGGCTTGGTAGATATTTTCAAGTACCGCTGCAAGCGGGCTCCCGATAATGAAAGTGATACCCGAAAGCTTTGGGAGAATTCACGTAGACTTTAGAACCTTCGTGAGGATTTCGCAACCTAAAACACAAACCTCCCTAACTTGGCCATAATATCGGTCGGCACTCTCATTAACCAGCCAGTACATCCATTGCTTAGCTGCTAGAAACCCAATCTACTGCCAAAAGCCAAATACCCCCTGTCAAATGCATCAACCAGCCGGCAAATCAGCTTCTTCCAGAAGTTTTCCAGCAAGAGCCCGATCGGATTACTTCGTTTTACGTGGTAAGCAAGATCGGGACTCTTGTTGATAGAGTTTTCCCGCATCAAACCAGTTTACCATTCTCCAATGATCATAATTTTTTGTACTTGTAATGTGCTCAACAATTTCTGAAAAAATGAACAGTTTCGATCTCAAATGAAGATTTCAGAAGGCACACAATTGAGGTCACTATGGTGATGTAATGACTTGGGTCCCTAGGGGAATCCTAAGTCTCCCAAGTAGAGAGCGCTTTCCAAAGCCTAAACAAGAGTCAATCTGGGCAAATGCAATTCATGATTGTCTAGTTTTTCGTCATATTATTCCACAAAAACCATCACACATACATCAAATTAATTTAATACAAAACCAGGGGTGCATTGGAATCGTGGGAAAATTGTTGATTCTAGCTTTCCATTGAGTCTAAGACTTTCTTGACCAACATATTTAAATTCAAAGTGGAGGACCCATCCGAACGAGTAGCCTTCTCTGCCAATCTCTTCCATTCCATGGCCTTCTCCTTCATTTTCTTCCCCTTCTCTCCTCCCATTACCTTTCTAACAACCTGCTCCACTTCATCTCTCTTCACATCACCACCAATCTCCATTCCGACCTCCCATTCCCTGCATATGTATCTGCAATTCGTCTGTTGATCAGTAAAAAATGGTAGACAGATCATTGGCACTCCTGCTGACAAGCTCTCAATAGTTGAATTCCACCCACAGTGTGTCACGAACCCTCCAATTGACCGATGGTTCAGGACTTCCTCTTGTGGGCACCACGCTACTATTAGACCTCTTACTTTGATTTCTCTCACCAATTCAAGCGGCAAAAATGAAAAGTTCGGTTCATCAACCATTACCAAATCATGCCTAATTATCCACAAAAAGTTGTACTGGCTATTCACAAGTCCCCATCCAAGCTCGTCCCATTGCTTCTGAGTCATTGACGCTATGCTACCAAAATTGATGTAAATTACGGATCCAGGTTCCTTAGAATCAAGCCATTTTAGACACTCTGATTCTTCTTTCCACAAATTGTAACTGATGGACTCTAAATCGTCTTTCTTTGATAGTTCATTCAAAAGTAACTGAAGTGGACCTATGGAATACACAAATGGGAACATGGACCTTAAAGCGTTCAACAGATCTTGCTCCAATGCATCAAAAGTGTGGAGAATGATTGCTGAAGCTTTTGACGACCTCTGGGTTGCTTCCATGCAGAAGTGAAAATCTTTATTATTTGGATCCATGGTTCGCATATTGCTTGGAAGATCTTTCAAACGAATATCATTCATTCCCAGAATCCAATCTATGACGGTATCCAGATACCCATTTGTTAAATAGCTTGCATCTGCACCCACGAGGAGGAATACACGAGCATACAAACATGTGATCTTCAAAGATAAGGTTTCAATTACTTGGTTTATAAACGAAGAACATTTTTTCACGTTATAAGCATTTCTTGGGGTGCAGACAACCTTCAGGAATACCGGGGGTGTGGAGGCAGGAGCCCCCACGTGACACGATATTTGGGGGACCTCGGTGTGTAATTTCGGCTATAAGCCCGACCTAATTTCGGCTATAGGTGCGAAAGCAGTAGCACTGTCATTGAGCTTGGAAACAAGGTTCAGAAACGGCGCAAGTGCGTTCCTTTTCATGGATTGAACAAGAGAAGCTATGTCTTGTGTGCCATCAGCATCCGTAGGAGGCAACCCATCTGGAATTGTTTCGAACCGGAAATCTGGCAAGCCATCGAGAGAATTCAGTCCTCTGGCTTTGAGTAAGCGTTTGTGGTTGTACTCTGTGTTGACAAAGGTTATGTAAATTGTAAAAGCCTTTATGGTGGAGGAGCTTTGCTAGTTTTAACATTGCTTTGATATGGCTTTGAAGTGGGAATGGTATACAAACCACATGAGGCCTTTCACCATTCACGGCCATATCCAATCTCTCTCTGTATTTCTTTCCACAAAGTGTGCCCACGCTTATGAAGAGAGTACTATGGGAGAACTTCAAGGGCTGAAATCATTTCCTTAAAGTTATCGCACAAAAACTTTGAATGATAAAGAGTCAAAGACAACTAGTCTACCGCGTTCATAAATCACATAATAAATTCTTGGTCTTGCCAAAAGTTAGATTAATCATCTACGGCACGTCTTTCATTCAATAATAATCCAAAACCTACCAAATTATTTAAACGAGTCACGTTCCGCAACACCTGAATTAAGGTAAAATGATTGAGGGAGTGGGAGACATAGTGGAGCATTTACTCGGTGCTTATCT
>CM029271.1:25038527-25319145 GCA_016920895.1 Vaccinium myrtillus
TCATTAAAAGCATGTCAGATGGAAAAACAAAAAAACAAAATCTGCGCATTATCCGAGCATGTATTTCGGAATCCATGGCCCGGATTTGCTCGGTGCAAACACACCAATCACAAGGGGCCGTGAAAAAGTATAGATTGGAATGCCTAAATATACATATTTCGGCACTTATCATATTTGTATGAGACTAACTGATTTTTTTCAGCGGAAAAATATATTTGTTGAAAGTTATGGTGTTAATGACTAGGAATATGAGTACTGGTAGTGGTGGTGGACATTGGTACCGTATGGTAATGTTGATGAACAGGAAAAAGTTTTCCACATTTTAAAGTGCAAAATGTTTGTGATCAAAATCAACCAATTTTCCAGTTCAAAAAAAAAAAAATCAACCAATTTTCCATTGACCTTGGCACGTATACTTCATTGACTTCCTTTTTGATGGGTGGTCTTGGGCTCTCCCACTCCAAAAGCTAGCTCAAGGAGTGAGGCTTTCCCTCACAGTTATAAACTGACCACCAGTCCCTTCTACAGCCGATGTGGGATAACCCAACTATCTCCCCCTCACACATCGGGCCTGAGTTGGATGTCCATCAACCCGTTTCTTTCGTGGAGTATTTGGCAGAGACTGTTGTAAACCTGGGCTCTAATACGAGTGATGGGTGGTCTTGGGCCTCTCCCACTCCAAAAGCTAGCTCAAGGAGTGAGGCTTTCCCTCTCACAGTTATAAACTGACCACCGGCCCCTTCCACAGCTGATGTGGGATAACCCAACTTTTTTTGGTTGTACGTACAAAACACTTGTGAATGCTTATAACCTGAAAATATGGTCTCCGCTGATAACCAATTGAAACTCATTTTGTGCGTGGTTAGTTACGTGGAATATCACATGTGTGTATGCTCATATATTCCTCCTCGTGGGCGCAGATGCCAGCTATTTAACAAATGGGTACTTAGATACCGTCATAGATTGGATTCCGGGAATGAAAGATATCCGTTTGAAAGATCTTCCAAGCCATGTGCGCACCACGAAGACAAACGATCAAGATTTTGAGTTTTGCATGGAAGCAACCCAGATTTCTTCAAAAGCTTCTGCAATCATTCTCCACACATTTGATGCGTTGGAGCAGGATCTGCTAAACACTTTAACGTCCATGTTCCCATTTGTGTATTCCACAGGCCCACTTCAGTTACTTTTGAATGAAGTATCAAAGAAAGACGATTTAGACTCCATTGGATACAATCTGTGGAAAGAAGAATCTGAGTGTCTGAAATGGCTTGATTCTAAGGAACCTAGATCCGTAATTTACGTCAATTTTGGTAGCATAGCGTCAATGACTCAAGAACAATGGGAAGAGCTTGGGTGGGGACTTGTGAATAGCCAGCACAACTTTTTGTGGATAATTAAGCATGATTTGGTAATGGTTAACCAATTGGACTTTTCATTTTTGCCACCTGACTTGGTGGGGGAAATCAAAGTAAGAGGTCTAATAGCAGCGTGGTGCCCACAAGAGGAAGTCCTGAACCATCGGTCAATCGGGGCGTTCGTGACACACTGTGGATGGAATTCGACTATTGAGAGCTTGTCGGCGGGAGTGCCGATGATCTGTCTGCCATTTTTTGCTGATCAACAGACGAATTGCAGATACCTTTGCAAGGAATGGGAGGTGGGGATGGAGATTGATGGTGATGTGAAGAGAGATGAAGTGGAGAAGGTTGTTAGAGAGGTAATGGGAGGAGAGAAGGGGAAGAAAATGAAGAGCAAGGCTATGGAGTGGAAGGAATTGGCAGAGAAGGCTACTGCTTTAGATGGGTCGTCCACATTGAGTTTGAACAACTTGGTGAACAAACTAATCTCAATGGGATGCTAGGATCTGCCACCGTATCCACAACTGTTCTCAACCCTCCCAGATATACCTCTGTTCTCTATGCCATCTTGCATCTGTTTTTGGATTTCTGTTTTTTGGGTTTTCCATGGGAAATATCTATATGGATTGGATTCTACTATGATGTTAGTTTTGATCTTTTATGTCTGTGGACCTATCTTTATAGGTGGGAAAATCCCTGTGTTTCGTTTAGGTTATTTTCATGGACATATCGTCATTGCTAGCTAAATGTCTAATTAAACAGTTGCTAGGTATTTATGGAGATGTATCAGAGATTTCTGTTACATTGCAACAATAATTGGAATCATATTCGATCTTGGGGCATCCAAGTCTGAAAGTTTAAAATAGAGTTATGAAATGTTCAAAAAAGTGATGGAAAAAAGTGATGGACCTACGAGGGAGGTTCCTTTCTATTAACCCCTCAAGATTTTTGAAACAAAATTACTACCCTTACACATTCGTCACCAAGTCACTCCGGTAACCTGGGATTGTACTCTAGGCAACAATCTGCTCGACTTCACAAGACAGATAAAACATGTCACCAACAATGTATGCATTTATAATTTATCTTAGTAAGTGGTGCCAATTTTGGAGGACGTCTCACTTGCCATTGACTCCAAATAAAGATATTTCAATGTATGCAAAAGTAATATGTTGGAACTTTGAGTATTTTAATACTAAAAACATGATTTTTTAGTACTTTAATTATCATTTGGAAATACTAATTTATAGATGACTTGGTATATGAGGTGATACGTGACAAAGAAATGTATATATTGGTTCATTATGGCAACAAGAGAAGAAAATCCAAGGTCATTGTGTGAAAAATCACTATGGCACTTCTTCTATAAATGCATGAATGCATTTTTCCAAGGCACTTCTCTATTTTTCCATATTTGTCTTAATCTCTATATTCTGTTGAGAGATTACCCAATAAAATGAAAGAGTGTTTTTTTATGATGGAGCTTTGGGCTCAATTTACTTGTGCAAGAAGGATCGAGCCAATTTACTTATAGTCAGGCTATTGTATCCATGGGAGATAGGCTAAATGGGAATTCTCCTACATCGGCTAGTTGTTCGAGATTCAACCAGCTGCAGAGTGCTTGAATCTCCTTAAAGAAAGCGAGATATCCTCGCCTCAATCTGATATTTGTGTAAATTATTTTTTTATGGATAATTGTGTTATATTCATTGTGATTTTCTTGATATGTAAGTGGATACATGTTATCATTGAGATTTAATAATGATTAATGGAGGAGGCTACCCGTGGAGTAGGGAATTTGGCTAAAAACTAAATTTATCCGAACCACGTAAAAATCCTATGTTCTCTTAGTTTGATTTATTGGCTCAATATAAATTTTTGGCACAAACCCCCCAACAATATCAAATGACATCTGAGATTGGAGATGGTGGTGGTTTGTCTATAAATTCAACTCTTATACCTTTGGTGATCTGATCACACCGAGAAATAAGTTTAATTAGAGTTGGTTCGCGGAAAAAAATTAAACTCAAGTAATTCGGCGACCATATCTGGTTCACAAAAGATTTTTGTTTTTTCTTTACCCCACAAAAAAGACAAAAAGAAAGATTTAAGTACTTGCATAAAAAACATTATCTTTTAAATGATTTGGTAGGTTTTGCGATTTTACTAAATGAAAGACGTGCCGTAGATGATTTGTTGTGTTATAGATATAGCTGTAGACTAATTGTCATTATCATTCAGAGTTTTTGTGGGATAAGGAAATGATTTCAGCCATTGAAGTTCTCCCATAGTACTCTCTTCATAGGGATGGGCACACTTTGTGAAAGAAACACAGAGAGGGATTGGATATGGCCGTGAACGGCGATAAGCCTCATGTGGTTTGTATAGCATCCCCAGTACAAAGCCATATCAAAGCAATGACTTTGAAACTAGCAAAACTCCTCCACCATAAATGCTTTTACATAACCTTTGTGGCCCGAGATATGATTTTTGTGGTGTTTTATTTTATAAATTCATATGGTTACCTTTACAAATCTATGACATAGTGGACTAGTGTGACTCGCGTGATTTTTCCTCGCATTGAGGTTTTCCACTAATATCTTATGTCTCATTTTTCTTTTTCGTTTTTCATTACGCACGAATGTTTACTTTTCGTTCTGTGATTCATTGTTCCCAAGATCTGTAGGGTCTTGTGGGGTTCGAAAATCCTAACAATGCCGACTATAGCGGGCGGCGACTGTGGAGGAAGGCACCGACAGAGAGGGCGGTGAAGGTCGGTAACGACTTTTCCAGTTAATAAAGCAAGTCAACGGCTATGGGTGGGGGATGGTAGGGGTGTCCACGGATCGGCTCCGACCGGTTCGGTTTGGTTCTTGATCCTATCCGCTCGTGGCGGATTGTCATTTTTAAAATCCGCAACCGTCTGTGGATAATATACGGATGGATCGGTTCGGTTTCTGATTGAGCGGATCGGGCGGATTTGGTGAATCAAAGAAGGATTATTAGATGGATTGGGCAGATCGAGCGGATCGAACCTGAACCGAACCGAACCAAACCGCATCCGTATCCGTCAAAATAAAAATATTAGGATCCGTATCCATTCGTAACGTACCTCGGGTGAATAAACGGATGGATCGGTTTGGGCGGATTGAACGGATTGGGCGATCCGCTGGACAGCCCTAGTAGGGTGCACATACACTGGGCCGGGCCGGGTTCAGGCCGCTTATACTAGATAATAACGAGATGGATTAATTACTGGCCGCTCCACTTTTTTTAGCCTTATTCCCACGGATTCTTTTACAATCTTAAAAAAGAACGCCTAAGTTCCACTTCAATCAATCGGACGAGATTACCCCTCCACGCTTCGGTAATGATTGATATACTTCATGGGTACTCTATGAAAGTAATAGCGGTGCACTCATGGTAAGTTGGTAACTATATCATTTTAATGAAATAATCAATTAGAGTGGTAAATATTTTATGACATTATATTTTTTAGGAGGCTATTTTATTACTCAAAATTGACAATATTTTACATTTCAACGCTTCTATTCACAACCACCCCCTCCAGTCTACCACTACCAAAAAATGATGAGAAGATTCTCAATAGTTTTTGGAGATTTTTGGGAGTGAAAATTTATAAATTTTTTGTGGTGTCCAGTCCATATGGGGTTTTGCTCCAATTTTATTAGCCACCTGCGATTGGACGATAGAATTAGTCCCTTAAGACTAGTCGAGGTGGGCGTACACTGCCGAATACTTGAGTTATCAAAAAATAAATAAAAAACTTTTGTGCCGCCAATGGTGGTGGAAGTATTGAATTAAAAAAATTATTCCTTAAAAAAATCTTAACATCATTTTTTGTGAACTTTTTTTTTACTGAAAAAATTCTTAATAGTATTATTTTTTTTGAACAATAAGCTTGTGAATTTTACGATTTCTAAGCTAGTAAATTTCACTATGTTGT
Source organism: Vaccinium myrtillus (assembly GCA_016920895.1). Taxonomy (NCBI): domain Eukaryota; kingdom Viridiplantae; phylum Streptophyta; class Magnoliopsida; order Ericales; family Ericaceae; genus Vaccinium; species Vaccinium myrtillus. The sequence continues at coordinate 25,043,856 of CM029271.1, forward strand.
TTTACGTAGGAGGTGTTTGGCCACCAGTTTTTCTACTTTTCCCATTCTCTTTTTCCAACTCTAGTTGTTTGGGGAATAACGTCCAGAACTCATTCTCTCAAAACTCATTTTCTAATTTGATGGATGGAGAGGAGAAGTTAAAAGTAGGTTGGGAGGAGGTTTTTGACTTCTTATTTTTCATTTTTATTAACAAAAAGACTTACAAAATATATTTTACAAAATCTAAGATCCATAGCAAACGTAAAATTATGTGTAAAAAATACTCCTAGTTTACATTGTTAATTCGTAAAATTTACACTGCTACTTACAAAATTTACAACTGCAAAATTTGACACTGTTGATGGTGTATTATGTTTAAATTAAAAATAAATTTACACTGTTAATTGCAAAATTTACACTGTTAATTGTACATTTTTATGCAGACCGAACATTTTCGTATAGACTGTACACTTTGATTGCATTTTGTGTACACAGTGTAGATTGTACATTTTGCGTCTATTTTTGTGTAGACTATAGTACATTTTTGTGTACAGAATTATGATGTTAGGGTGTGTGAAATATGTATTAATTGTTAACAGTTTTTAAATAATTAATTTTATAATTTTAAATTCTACATTATAAATTCCAAAGTGCCCAAATATACAGTCTAAATTTTAAATGTACAATCTAAATTCTAAATGTACGTTCTAAATTCTACATTATAAATTCAAAAATGCCTAAATGTACGGTCTAAATTTTAAATGTACAATCTAAATTCTAAATGTACGTTCTAAAATTCTACGTTATAAATTCAAAAGTGCCTAACGAAACCTTACCGAATGAGTAGATCTTCAGTTCAACAAACTCCACGAACTCTAAAATGAAATATCTTCTTCACGATCGCCATCATCGGGAGTTGCAGAGTTCGTCGAGAGAAGTGAGAGACGAAGTGGTGAGTACTCGATGAGAGAGGGTGGATCTGAGAAAAAGAAATATTGTGGAGTGTTGATATTTCTCTAGGTAACGGAGCCGTGTCAAGTGTTTTAACGCCGTCATGGAGTTCCGTTAATATGTGGAGAGTATAGAAACTACAGTCAAAGCAACGGTGTTAACTTTGGGTCGGCGCTTTCAAAACTCCCTTTATAGCTGGCAATAAATGGCGTCTTCAAAAGGCGCCGGTGTACTAGTGCCATCTAAATGCTGTTTTCTTGTAGTGTCTACATTATAAATTCAAAAGTGCCTAAATATATGGTCTAAATTATAAATGTACAATTTAAATTCTAAATATACGTTCTAAATTCTACATATAAATTCAAAAGATCCTAAATGTACGGTCTAAATTATAAATGTACAATCTAAATTCTAAATGTACCTTCTAAATTCTACATTATAAATTCAAAAGTGCCTCAATGTACGGTCTAAATTCTAAAACATGTCACTTTAGGTCATACATTGGACTATAAATTTAGAATTTAGACACTTTAAAACATGTCACTATGGACCGTACATTGGACTAAATTCTAAATGTATGACCTAAAGTGACCATTTTCAAAGGGTTTAAATTTGAAATGTACAGTCCAATATATGACTGTACATTTCGAATTTAGATACTTTGAAAAAGGTCACTTGAGGTCATACATTGGACTGTACATTTCGAATTTAGACTCTTTGAAAAATGTCACTTTAGGTCATACATTGGACTGTATATTTAGAATTTAGACGGTTTGAAACATGACATTTTGGACCATACGTTTAGAATTTAGACACTTTGAAACATGTCACTTTAGACCATACATTGGACTATAAATTTAGAATTTTGACACTTTCAAACATGTCACTTTAGGTCACACATTGGATTGTACATTTTGAATTTAGACAGTTTGAAAAAGGTCACTTTAGATCATACATCAGACTGTACATTTAGAATTTAGATATTTTAAAAAAGGTCACTTTAGGTCGTATATTGGACTGTACATTTAGAATTTAGGCACTTTGAAACATGTCATTTTGGGCCCGTACATTTAGAATTTATACACTTTGAAACATGTTACTTTGGACCATGCATTGGACTGTACATTTAAAATTTAGATACTTTGAAACATGTCATTTTGGGTTGTGCATTGGACTATACATTTGGAATTTAGGCACTTTCAAAAAGATCTTTTTTTAAAAGAAAATTATTTTAGGCCAAACATTTGACTGTAGATTTAGAGTTTGGACACTTTGAAAAGGATCACTTTAGGTCATACATTAGACTGTGCATTTAGAATTTAGACACTTTGAAACATGTCTCTTTCTTTTTGGTGCTTCGGAAACTTAAAACATGTCTCTTTCGACCGTACATTGGATTGTACATTTGGAAATTCAGTGGCTTCGAGCTCGTGAATTTTACTATCTTAGAGTTCGAGAATTTCACTTGGTTTCAAAACACATTGACTGTTTCAATGAGATGTAAGAACCACCTATTGAATTTCATTTGTTTTGATGTCGTAAATTTGACGAGGAATTATTGGAGTGTACACTACCCATCGAAAAATAGTGAAATACTCACATCGAAAAATAGTGAAATGGGAAAATTTAAAAAAAAAACCCCAAACTTTGACTTCTGTCTCAAAGACTCCTAAACTTCAATTTCACTCCCAAACTTTGGCTCCGTTAGTCAATTACACTCCTGCCGTCTGGATCCGTCAAATTGGTAATGGATTTCGCTGAGGTGGACTAACTGTTCAGTTAAGTCAAACATGTGGGTCTTTTATTTGCACATGTGGTGCCACATGTACTTCATTAATGAATTAATCCACACCTTTTGACTTAAATATAAAAATAAAAAGATGGGTAAAAATAAAATGGTACAGTTCCTCCTATATCTCTCTCTCCCTAAATCGAATATGCATATAGCTGCACTAACACATGCAATCCGAGATGATGTCGAATCTGTTCTTATGAAAAACAACTCACCCTCTAATCAAAGACAAGTACCCACCGGAAAACAATTGCTCTGTTCTTACGCTAGAACTGGAAATCGCTGGGCAAAACCTCAAAAAATCAGATTCCCTCTGTTAATTGCTGGTTTATCCTCTTCTGGTGAGACAAAGCTCACTGATTCATCAGTCTCTAGCCTAGCAAACCGTATTCGAGCGAAATCATTGTCTTCACTTGCGTCTCGATAAGAATTGGGGAGAGAGAGAGAGAGAGAGAAAGAGAGAAAGAATAGGGGTAGTTTGGGTAGAAAAATAAGAAGCGGAGTTATTCGAGCATTTTTGCAGCTCGACTGAAGCGCGCGGTGCATGGGCTCTAAATATGGAGCGGCCGGTCATTTCCCCTAACGAGATTTGTGTATTCTCGAGCCCGGTCCATTTATAATCGGGTTTCATTTAATATGCCCAAGCCCAACCCAAATAAAATTTAAATTTCCCAAGCCCATCCAACAAACCCATTTATTTTTTAAAGCATGGTATCACAAATATAAATTAATCAACCATAATGATTACAATTACAATTCACAACCGTAATAATATACTTTAAGTTCCAAGTTCTTATAGAAATATTAAAAATATACTTATGAATTAAAATGCAACTAAAGTACTCAAAAAGATGGAACCCTCCAACTCCATCAATCTCTATAGAGAGTACTAAAATAATTTTATTTTAAATCGGGCCGGGCTGGGCTGGGTTGGGCCTTAGAGAAATTTCTCAAGAGAGAATTACCGGCCGCTCCACATTTTGGAGCTAATGCACGGCAAACTCTAGCTGACTTTTCCAAAAGCACCACCCGCTCCAAAGTTCTTCGTCCAATCAAATGCACGCCTTATCCCTCCTTCAATCCCTCCATCACACACTCACACACACACACACACACACGTGTATAGTGTCTTAACAAATGTTTTAGCAAGTGTTACACGTAGATAATCAACGCTGAATGCGGAATGAAACGGATTCCAACAACATGTACAGTCAAAATTCTAAAATGTACGGTCTAAATTTTAAATGTACAGTCAAAATTCTAAAATGTACGGTCTAAATTTTAAATGTACGGTCAACATTCCAAAATGTACGGTCTAAATTCTAAAATGTACATTCTAAATGTACGGTCTAAATTCTGAAAGTACAGTCTAAATTCTAAAATGTACAGTCTAAATTCTAAAATGTACATTCTAAATATACGGTCTAAATTCTAAATGAACAGTCTAAATTCTAAATGTACGGTCTAAATTCTAAAATGTACATTCTAAATGTACGGTCTAAATTCTAAAATGTATATTCTAAATTTAGGGTACCCTAAAGTTTAGGGTACCCTATGAAAGTGCCTAAACCTAAACCTTAGGGTACCCTATGAAAGTGCCTAACATCCTAGGTTACTCTATGAAAGTGCCTAAACCACTAAAAACCCTATAATAGAAAAGTGCACCCTAAGTGTCTAACCCCAAAAAAGAGTGATTGAGCTTAATGGAGTTAGTGGTAATTAAAAAGAATGATTGGAGTTAGTGGTAATAAATATTTGTTTTTTGTATTGGCCCGTAATAAAACCATTTCTCAAACCCAGCCCATTTAGTAAACGGGCTTATCTCAACCCAGCCCGGCCCATAGGGCTTAAATATTTATCCCAAACCCTAAAAAAATCGGGCTAGGTTGGGCGGACTAGACAGGCTACCGGACCGGTGTGCACCCCTAGGGGATGGTGGTGATCGACGACGGTGGTGATAGCGGTGGGCAAGGACGAACGGTGACGGATAGGGCGATGGAATATCCAAGGGTTTCAAATGGCTGTTTATGAGTAAGGAGTAAATTTGGGAATTTTGTTTAACCTGTGAATGCCTAACATATGACCTTCAAATTTAGATAATAATCTCATTTTTGTCCACCTATATAGCAGATTTAGTCTCAAAATTCAAAATATCTATAGTACAGAATGGAATTGGGTTTATTTAAATTTAGAGATGAAAACATAACTCAAAATTAAGCTAATAAGTTCAGGTGTGTGGTAAGACTAATATTTACAAAAGTGCATATTGTATCCCTCATTTTGGAGTGTGTACCATATCCTTGTCTACGTACAAACCATGTGGGACCAAGTCACTGAAAAAAGAGAAGATAAACGTGTTTGTTGAGATCGACAGCTACGCCTGTTATAAAAAAAAGGAAAGAAAAATTGCTTAGCAAAAAAAGGAAAGAAAAATCTTGCCACAAGATCCACAACAGATTTAAGTGGTCACAGGAAAAACAAGTGGGTGTTCAATTGTTTGAGTGATTAGATCGGTTTTGGATTTTACACATTGAATGAAAGATGTCCCGCTGTATATTAATCTAACTTGTTTTGTACTTAAAAAAAAGATTAATCTAAATTTTGGCAAGATCAAGAAATCATTGAGTTGTTAAAAGAACACAAATCCTTTTAGGGAACGATGGACGGTCAAATTGGGCTCTCTTTTTTCCCTTTGATTATTTCCGGGTTTAATTTAGTGATCACAATTGTCACTTTTCGAACTCCAATAAAAATACAGATCCTATAAAAAATTATGTTAATCGGACGTTGAATACTTATGCGATTTTAGAATATGATAATCTTGAGAAAAAGATTGCAACACCGAATCAGAGTTCATTTTTTCTTATGTTCCGAAAACATATTAAACAATATATGTGGGGTGGTGGATTACGAACAACTCAATTCAACTCGTCTTCCCTCTAGCTCCTCGCACCTACAAAACGTTGCAAACGTTAGTGCCACCACGGCTATAGATGCTAGAGGGCACTCTGAAGTTCAAGTTAGGACAAGGAGGAGAGAAGAGAGTACAAGACATTATTCAGATATGGAACAGCGTATCTCCTTTAGAGTTTATCCTAGGGTATTTATAGGTAACCTTCTACTTGTTCTCCAAGTGGCACGAGCGTGTGACGTCACCAATAACCGCTTCAGTTAGTGACATCATGGATGATGCTTGGCAAGCACGTGGCCAAACCCACGTGCTCATAATTCGTCACCCATGATCCCTCCAACTGTATCCCGGGTCAGCTCAGGGGTCAGGTTCCTTCGATCGGGCCCCAAAATGCTGAGTCCAGATTGGCTTCCCAGTGCTAGGTTGTACTGAACGCATGGGCCACCGGTAAATATGCAGTAGAGTAATTGTATTTAGTATTATTCAATAATTACTCCTCGGACCCTGAAATAAATTCAACAACTGCAGTCAAGAAGTGATATTGAAAACTGTAGTCCTCGCAAATAAGTACTCATTTCACAAAGAAAGGATACTGTCTAGGGAAATGATGAAAAATGGTGATAAGCCTCATGTGGTTTGTATGCCATTCCCAGCTCAGAGCCATATGAAAGCAATGTTGAAACTAGCAAAGCTACTTCACCATAATGGCTGTCACATAACCTTTGTCAACACAGAGTACACCCACAACCGCTTACTCAAAGTTAGAGGACCCAATTCTCTCGATGGTTTGCCAAATTTCCGATTCGAAACAATTCCAGATGGGCTTCCTCTTTCAGACAGTACTAAGCCGGCCTACCAACGAATTAGTAAGGACATGATATCGCCATTTGTAAACCTTCTCGCCAAGTTCAACGATACAAGTGCGGCTGCCTCATCATCTGATGTGGTGCCACCGGTTACTTGTATTGTCTCAGACGGGTTTATGAGTTTCACCACCACCGTAGCCAGTGAAAAGCTCGGTATCCCTGTCTTAATGTTTTTTACTCTGTCTGCCTGTGCTTTCATGGGCTTTTATCAGTTTCGTAATTTACTGGACAAAGGCCTTACTCCACTGAAAGGTATGATTCTCTTTTATATATATAGTTTTTTTGTAGAATTATACATACTCGCACTCGTACTCGTACAAGACTAACACTCCATTAATTTTGGTAAAACAAATAATCCTTGACGAATGATCGTGGTACTAATGAGTAATTGCTACGAAACAAACAGCGAAAAACAAGATTTCCTTCGTGATTGTGATGAACATCACAATTCACATGCATGTTTCAGTGCTCACATATATGTTATTTGTGCGCTAGATGCAAGCTATGTAACAAATGGGTACCTGGACACCGTCATAGATTGGATTCCTGGAATGAAAGACATTCGTTTGAAAGATCTACCAAGCTCTATTCAAACTACAGAGCCAAACGATAAAGCTTTTAACTTCTGTATGGAGGCAGCCGAGAGTTCTTCCAAAGCTTTAGGAATCATTCTCCACACTTTTGATGCATTGGAGCAGGATCTATTGAATGCTTTAACATCCATCTTTCCGTCTGTCTACTTCATAGGCCCACTGCAATTACTTTTGAATCACTTATCAAAGAAAGACGAGTCGGAGTCCATCGGAAACAATTTATGGAAAGAAGAATCTGAGTGTCTCAAATGGCTTGATTCCAAGGAACCCGGATCCGTAATTTATGTGAATTTTGGTAGCATAGTTTCATTGACCCAGGAACAACTGGAAGAGCTTGGTTGGGGACTTGTGAATAGCCACCGCAACTTTTTGTGGATAATTAGACCTGATTTGGTAATGGGTGATGAATCTGACTCTGAATATTTGCTGCCTGAATTAGCTGCGGGAATCAACGAGAGAGGTCTAATTGTAGCCTGGTGTCCGCAAGAGGAAGTCCTGAAGCATCGGTCAGTGGGGGGATTCATGACTCATTGTGGGTGGAATTCGACTATCGAGAGCTTGTCGGCAGGAGTACCGATGATTTGTTGGCCTTTTTTTGCTGATCAGCAGATGAATTGCAAATATGCCTGTACTGAATGGGAGGTTGGGTTAGAGATCGGCCGCGATGTAAAGAGAGATGAAGTGGAGAAAGTTGTTAGAGAGCTAATGGGGGGAGAGAAGGGAAAGAAAATGAAGAGCAAGGCTATGGAGTGGAGAGAATTGGCAGAGAAAGCCACTGGTTTAGATGGGTCTTCCACTGAGAATTTGAACAACTTGGTGAACAAATTGTTGACCTCAATGGGAGGCTAGCATCTATAGCTGTTATTAGAATTCCTAGGCATATATCTGTTTTCAGCGTGACATAATTTTAGATGTATTGGATTTTCATTGTGTAAATTAGTACTTTTAGGGAAAAGAATCTGTATTTACTTTCCCTGCACAATTTCGGAGCTCTCTGCTACATCATAATAATTGGAATCATATTCGGTGTTGGAGCATTCAAATTGGATGGAGATATGAGCCAAGTTCCATTAATCTAAAGAGTGGAACTTTATGAACAAATCCCCCTTCTTAGGGTTTGTTAAGGAGCTAATTTCTGTTTATTTTTTAATTCTGATCCATTCAACATTGTAGATTTTAGAAATTTGAACTATAATTGAAGTTTTAAAACGTATTTAGATGATAAGTACATGAACAGTGTAAGTAAAATATTACAAAAATCTCATCTTGTTAGATGTTATCCATATAAATCCGAACTTTCCAACGTGTGAAGTCTGCCTAACTCCCAGCCAAAAAGCTTTACCCTGAAAAGTCATATGTATTCATATTAATTGATATATGCAGCATATGTATTCATAATACGCAAAAAATAGATAATCTCATAACCCAAGTGATGACAAAGTAGTAGTCTTGCCTTGGAATATAAAGGTTTGTCCCCACTTCTTTCAGGTTCAATTTCCTTCGCAAGCAAATTAACTCTTGGGGCCACTAAGGGTTATGCATGCACACCCAGTTGTTACTTCCAGAGTCTTAGAATTAGTCGAAGTGCGCGCAAACTGGTCTGGACATCCGATTATAAAGAAAAAAATAGATTATCTTATAACTACTATTCCAGTAAAAATGTCATGCATGATTGTCGATGTGATTTTGACCCCATTAACTAATATTTTTGGCTCCACCCCTGAGCTGGAGCAGTCGTCGAGATGCATACATCGTTACGTTTTTTTATTGTTTTGTGAAGTGTATAAGGAAGCTTGAATAATGGAATTATGATAGCGAACATTGGAGTAAAAATGTGTAGCAGTGGTATATCAAAAAAAATACCACTACCACCAGATTTGATCAAGCCCTTCCGGGTATTCACAACAGATTTGACTAAGAGCAAGTGCAGCAGTGGTAGTGTAAAATAAGGTAAAGTAGAGAGACAAAAAGTTAATATTTTATTTTACCTAGATGATCCCTCCAGCAGCTAGTGTATTTTTTCTTCTCTTCTCTAGAATATTGCTTTTTTATTCTGGAGCCCAGAAAAGGAAGAAACGGAGAAAGGAGGAGGAGAGAGAGAGAGAGAGGAGAGAGACAATAGAAAAGGATAGAATAATGAGTAGCTCCAGAATAGTGGTTGGGTATAAATACCCAGGTCCTGTAGCTGCAGCAACTTTACCCAACCGAATACCCAAGCTGCTGCACCACAAAATTTCAGATTTCTGTAGCTAGTCTTGGCTTAAATAGCTACCAAATGGGGTTTACCCAACCTGCTGCACTTGCTCTTAGAGCATCTAAAATCCATTCTCTAGTCCTCTAAAATTACATATTGTATACATTGTTATTTACCTCATTTTAGGCTACCTACGTATTTGCGGGACCAATGTCTCTTTAGTAAAAATGTGTTTGTTGAGATCGACAACTACGTCTTTGATAAAAAGTTAAAAATAAAAATAAAAAATTTAGTACTTGCAGAAAAGACAAATGGGTGTTTCATCGTTTAAGTAATTTGGTAGGTTTTGGAATCTATACATCAATCTAACTTGTATTGTACATAACTTAACAAAAAGATTAATCTAACGTTTGACAAGATCAAGAAGTGTCATTGTGTTATTACAAGAAACACAGATCCTTTCGGGGATTGATAGATGACGGTCAAGTTGGCCTTTTTTAACTTTTCACGGCCTTGTTTTTCAAACGATAAAAACGGGATAAAATTAAGATTTGATAAAATCAACACCTCCTTCGCAGTGAGAGTTTCCCTCTCAATCTCAGAATTAAGAGTTTCATATTGTGTTTTTTTCTCTCTTCTTTCTTTTTGTCTTCTTCTCTTTCATCATTGAGGTGTCGTTTCAGGTTTCAACCACGATCGCGGAGATGATCCTTTGATGAAGAATCTCAGAAACCCAACTTAACCAGTTCATCCCCAATGGGACCGCATATCCTTTTCCGCATTGGAATTGTATTTATTCAAAAGTTTCTTTGAGGGATCTGGAAATGATTTCAACGAAAGAATTTGCAATCAAGCTTGTTCGGTTGGGTTCTGTGAACCGAATTTGTGAAAAACCTGTTCAGCTTCCCCACTGCCCACAAATAATGCTAAGGGTATCAAAAATATACAACAGATCATGGCTCATTTTTGGGTCACACACAAATAATTTAAATCGTTCATTAATTTTAAAATAATTTTCCGATTAGTCCGAAAGAAATCAGCTCAATTAAATATGTGTAAGTGGTTGATCCCTCCGGACATGGAGTTCTCGTAGTGAGCCAAATCACTACATTCCTATAGCGATCACAATATCTGAACATATGGCCACCAATATCCATTTAATTTTATTTTTTACATGATTGATCTACTCAAAATTCTCAAAAAAATTATACGATTCTGATCTAAAATACATATAGTAGCTGACAATTGAGGTCGCTACGGCGATGTAGTGATTTGGGTCACTACGTGTACCCCACATGAGATCCAACATTACAATTTCTCATTCAAAATTTAGGATACCAAATTCTGAAAGTAAATTTGAAGTTTGATCAACCACTTACACATATCTAATTGAGCTGATCTTTTTACAGAATCATTCACAATTTTTTAAAAAAATTAGTCAACGGTTTGGATTATTTTTCTCATACCCAAAAGTTGGCCCTGCAAGTAGTTATACATTCGGAACCCATAGTCGAACCCACAGTGGCCTTATCATAAATAAATAAAAAAAGTAAGGCCCCGTTTGGAGCCACATTCTACATTATAAGTACGCAATAGAGACACAATTTGATAATCAACATGAAGGTACTTTTGGATTTTCATTTGGATTATGGTTTTATTCTTCAAATGAAATGACCATGTTACCCTTGCCCTTATTTGATATTTCAATTAATAATATTGCAACGACATTTTAATTAATAATATTTTAGTCAATAATTTAGTGAACGATATTTTAAATAATAAATTAATAATATTTCAACTAATAATTGCAAAATCTATTTGAAATATTTTAATAAATAATCTTACAAATAAATATTTTAATATCGCAAAAGATTTTTGAAAATATATTTTAACTAATAATATTTAGAAATAATTATAAATATTAAAGAGTAATTGATGCCATAATAATAGGGGTGAAACCGGTCCGGTTCTGCCATATATATGAGTGAATCGGGAAAGCTTGGTATTGGAAAACCATAGAATTGATACCGGTTTTTTAGATGTCGGTTTGGTTCCGGTTCGGTTTGTCACGGTTCAAAGGTCGGTTCGGCTCGTCGGAGAGAGGGAGAGAAGAGATTGATCGGGGCTGATTCAAAAACATAAATAAATATATACGTATATACACCGGATCTAAACATTTATAGTGATACATACATACATATATATACACATACATATACACACATATATATAGAGAGAGAAATCAACAGATCTCGATGATGGATAGAGTGCACGACGGCTGGCGTCGATTGGTAGAGATCTTGGTGAGAGGACGACAGACACAGATCGCAATGAGAGGACGACCGGACGGCAATGAAAGACTGCATGCCATCTCGGTGTGAGAGAGAGTGGTAGAGAGAGAGAGAGGGGGGGTGGGAGTCGATGGCGACTAGTCTGAGAGGAGAATCGCCTATGGTAGAGAGAGAGAGGGTTGAAAACGTGAAATGTTGGGGTTTGGTGAGTCGTCGTCTGGTTGTGTGTATGTGAGTGTATTAGGTTTGGTCTGGATCGAACAGGCTTCAAAATCTCCCAAACCGGGAACCGGACTAGTTTTACAATTTTCGGAGGTCACTGAACCGAAACCGAATCGTACAACAAAAAAAGGTGAAAAAATACCAGTTCGGTCCGATTTTCTAGTTCGGTCCGGTTCTTTAATTCTTTTTCACCCCAAACTGTGATGATTAAATTTCTAAAAACTATTCTTTTGCAAAATTTATTCCACAGACATCTATCAAATACTTTGCAAATCCATAATTGATTCTTATTATAATCCAAAAAATCATAGTAATACATAATACATGATTCAAAATACAAAAATGCTGAAAAATCAAGGTTCCCTAATAATCTATTAAATAAACAACCCTAATAGTATGAATGCGAATCAATAAGTTACCCAGCACAAATCGCACAAGCAATCAAACAGATGAACGCACGATATACGTGGAAAACCCCTGAATGGGTAAAAACCACGGGAATGAATCAAATCACTATAATTGTTGTGCAGTTACAGATATACCTATCCAAACGAAGTAAATCCTCACAACGTTCTAAGTATGATCACCTGTCGAATCACACGTACACCGCACCTAGTGATCTTGATCGCCAATGCCTTGAATCGCACAAGCTTTCCAATCATTTGCCTTTCAAACTCTACGAAAGGGATTAACCTAAAGAACGATGATGTTGATGTAAAATCCTCTCGAAGATTATTTGTTGGCTTAGAGAATCAATCAATCTTTGAAGTTCTTCAAGATTCACACACCCTAGCCGCCACAGATGTTTGGAGGTGGAAAATATGAGTGCTGGCCAAGTTGTCTCAACAAAACCCTAGCCAACGTTATATTTATAAGCTTCAAAATGTGCTTGAGTAGGTTCGGAGTTGCTCAAGCAAGTTTATAAAGGCAGCTCATTTGCTTGATGTGTAGCTTGTATGTTGCTTGAGCAAATTTCTTGAATTACATCAAAATAATGACCGCAATAAAAAGAATTATATATTGATTTCCTTCCACACCTAAACAGATACTCTAAATAATAAAATTGCAATTCGATGTAAATGTGTATTTTGTCAAACGGAATTGTCAAAACAAAGGAATCCGAAACTTGGTCCTTACAAATGCAAAGAAGAGTACGCTCTCAAACAGACCCTCTCATGCAAGTAGTGGCTAGCTCATGCGGTAAAGCTCTTGGATATCTCACGTTATATTTCGGGATCGAGTCTCATTCTCCCTTTCTCATGTAAAAGAATGTAAATGACGGAAAAAAAGAAAAAGAAAAAAAGAGACATGTCATTTGTCATAAATGAGTCTCTCTTTTAACGTTTACTCTTCTCTCTATTCGAATAAGCAAAAAAACATTAAACCCAATAGGAAGTAATTATGGAAAGAGAGGTGGGGGATTATTAAAGTAATAAGCGGGTACCCACAGGTATGATATTATTTGTCTCGATCGGTAGGAGAACATCAAAAACCAGTACGAAAACCCAAAACGAACGGACAGTCACGACACGGAGGGCAGGTTCGGATTGAACTTCTATTAGATAATAACGAAACTTGTATATACTAAATTCCGGTCTAGTAATGATTGAGCTCCTTTTAATATTTTCAAAACCGACCCTCTTAGGGAGTGTTCCACTAAGGGACTTTTTTTTAAACAAAGTGATTTTTCACAATTTTTCATGTGAATTATTGTGAGAAAATGACATATCTTGAATTTTTAAAAAAATTATTTTTTGTAAGTGGAACAACCCCTTAGAGTTAAATTTAGCAAACCCGTCTGATTAACCTATTAGTGTTTATATGCCGCAAACCCGTCTTATTCTTATAAAGTATAGTATACAAGTTTAACCAATAATCCCCACTGCAAATTAGTGTTTATATGCGATAAATAAGAACCTATCCACACCCTAAAGTTACAGACTCCGTCCGGACTTCATAGTTCCGGACCAAATCTCGACGATCTAATCCGTTTGATGTGTTTAAAATGTGTTTTTAAGGGTCCCGCATGTACAATTTTTATGAAAAATTGCTCGAATCAAGCCCTTCCCGGTATTTTTTTTTTCTGATTTCTCGCGGGACCCTTAAAAACACATTTTAAACACATCGAACGGTTCGGATCATGAAAATTTGATCGAGATATCTATGAGGTGTAAACGAAGTCCGCACTTTAAGGATGTGGATTGGAAATTTAGTTTATATATATAAAAGGGTGTTGTTATAAATATGTATGGTAGTAGCTTTTTCTTCTTATTTTTTTTATTGGAAAATGCCAAGTTAAGGTTAAAAATATGTTGAAATATATACTGTATAAAACTAGGTGTAAGCGTATTGAAAAATGAAAAGTGTAAAAGATGTTTTAACGTTTTTAGTTTTTTTTTTTTGGCGTGCTTATTGTGTGCCCAGTAGACCCTTTTGATATTATAAATATATAATGCACGTTATTGTTATTATTTTATACGAGCTACACCGGGCCAAACTTGCTTATTGTGTGCCCAGTAGACCCTTTTGATATTATAACTATATAATGCCCGCATGTGGGACCCACACCCCATGCGAGTGGGGTTGTGGTTGGTTGTGGCACAAAGTTTGTGTCACAATCATTTTTGTAAAAACATATCCCAAACCATTAAAGTCTGCGGGTGTCACCCGACGTCCCTGCATATATACATACATATGCACACATTTCAAAGAAACAACAGACGGATTGTTGGATATGGAAGTACTGAATGGTGATGATAAGCCTCATGTGGTGTGTGTGCCACTCCCAGTTCAAAGCCATGTGAAAGCAATGTTGAAACTAGCAAAGCTCCTCCACCACAAAGGCTGTCACATAACCTTTGTCAACACAGAGTACATCCACAATCGCTTGCTCGAAGTTAGAGGACCCAATTCTCTCGATGGTTTACCAGATTTCCGATTCGAAACGATATCAGACGGGCTTCCTCTTTCGGACAATACCAAGGCCACCAAACGCATTAATCCTAACATGATATCGCCATTTCTGAAGCTTCTTGCCATGTTAAATGGTACAAGTGCGGCTGCCTCATCATCTCATGTGGTGCCACCGGTTACTTGTATTGTCTCCGATGGGTTTATGGGTTTCGTAACCATGGGAGCCAGTGAACAGCTCGGTATCCCCGTCATAATGTTTTTCACTCTGTCTGCTTGTGCTTTCATGGGCTTTTATCAGTTTCGCAATTTTCTGGAAAAAGGCCTTACTCCACTAAAAGGTACTTCTCTTCTCTTTTTTTCTAGTATATAGTGTGTAGAATTCTGCGTACTTGTACCTGTACAAGACTAACACTCTGATAATTTGGGTAAAAAAAAAAACAATCCTTTAATGAGTAATTGCCAAGGGAATGATGCTGGCCGTGGTAGTGGTTGTTGTTGAGTGGAAGTGGTGTTTTTGCGGTAGTAGTCCTAATTAATCCGGAATTCAAACAGCAGTGCTACATACCCATAAATTTATCCAGAAATTATAATGAGTGGCTAAGATTCACTCTCGGAAGAGATTTACTACATTTTAAAGGCGCAAAATGTTCTCTACCAAAATATTGTAATTCTTTGTTTACTTGGGGAATATTTTCCATTGGCTTGTATATTTCGTCACATAGAAACACTTGGAATTTAGAACCTAAACAATTTTTTTTCGTTCAAAAAAGCTACACACACAATAAATCTCACACAACACTCTCACATAGGGATGGGTCCCACATGTTGGCCCTAACCCTATGTGAGAGTGTTGTGTCGATTTGTTGTATGTGTATTGTGTTTTTTGGTTGAAACACACAAACAACAACAAAGCCTTACTTTGTGATTGTGATGAACATCACATGTTTCAGTGCTCATACATTTCTTATTTGTGCATTAGATGCAAGCTGTGTAACAAATGGGTACCTAGACACTGTCATAAATTGGATTCCGGGAATGAAAGAGATTCGTTTGAAAGATCTTCCAAGCTATATTCAAACTACAGATCACGATGCAATATCTTTTAAGTTCTGTATGGAAGAAACCGAGAGGGCTATAAAAGCTTCGGCAATCATTCTCCACACTTTTGATGCGTTGGAGCATGATCTATTGAACGCTTTAAAGTCAATCTTCTCATTTGTTCATTCCATAGGCCCACTTCAACTACTTTTGAATCACATATCAAAGAAAGACGAGTCGGAATCCATTGGTTACAATCTGTGGAAAGAAGAATCTGAGTGTCTCAAATGGCTTGATTCCAAGGAATTAGGATCCGTAATTTACGTGAATTTTGGAAGCATAGCGTCAATTCCCCAGGAACAACTAGAAGAGCTTGGTTGGGGACTTGTGAATAGCCACCATGACTTTTTGTGGATAATTAGGCCTGATTTGGTAATGGGTGATAAATCTGACTCTGTATCTTTGCCTCCTGAATTAACGGCGGGAATCAAAGAAAGAGGTCTAATAGTAGCCTGGTGCCCACAAGAGGAAGTCCTGAACCATCGGTCAGTCGGGGGTTTTATGACTCACTGTGGGTGGAATTCAACTATTGAGAGCTTGTCGGCAGGAGTGCCGATGATTTGTTGGCCTTTTTTTGCTGATCAGCCGACGAATTGCAGATATGCCTGTACTGAATGGGAGGTTGGGTTAGAGATTCGTGGTGAGGTGAAGAGAGATGAAGTGGAGAAAGTTGTTAGAGAGCTAATGAGGGGAGAGAAGGGGAAGAGAATGAAGAGCAAGGCTATGGAGTGGAGGGAATTGGCAGAGAAAGCTACTGGTTCAGATGGGTCTTCCATTGAGAATTTGTACAACTTGGTCAACAAATTGTTCTCAATGGGAGGCTAGCCTCTGCAGCTGTTCTCAGCATTCCTGGGTAGAACTCTGTTTTCAGTGTGGCATATTATCAGATCTGATGGTTTCTCATGTTGTAAATTACGTGAAGGGAGAAAATAATATGTATTTTGTGTTTGTAATTTCCTTCTAATTTCCCATTCACTTAGCCTACACAGTTTCGGAGCTCTGTGTTACATCATTACAACTGGAACAGATTCAATGTTAGAGCGTTATCGGTGAGGTGACGACGGGCCTATCAATTTCATTTTCATGCGCGCACATATAAATAGGCAATTGCTGGACTAGGGGAATACAAAAATTCGCCATGAATGTTCTTTCTTTTATGGTCATTGTTCTTCTTTAGAGGTTTGAAACTTAATTTACTAATTGTTCTCCACATAATTTGAAATGTTGCCCCAATTGTTAAGTAATCAAATTGTCCCAACCATTTTACCAAAAGAAACAAATAAAGAAATTGGACGTGAATGACGAACAGAGAAATAATAGATTGTTTAGGTACACAATGGAAAAGATTCTGTTAATTTCGAGACCAGCTTGCACGCACCTCTCCTAATCGGATGTCTTGTACAGCTTACACGCATCTCAACTAATTTCGAGACCTTGAAAGCAAAGACTAGGCATAACCCCTAGTGGCCCCAGGAGTTGAGATATTGGCATTCGTGGAATTCGAATATGCAACCACATGGTTAAACACTTGTTGTTTTCTTATGCCTATTTTGCCAACTAATTAGGGTTGTATGCCCAATGACTATGACATGTATGATTCTTAAAATATAAAATGTCTCGACTTTTATGAATTGTTTTCGTCTAATATTAATTGGTATGTCAAATATTTTTTTTTAACGGAAAAAAAATATATTAATCTTTGAAAATGCATTACAAAGATAAAAGGGAACCAAGCACGAAGGCATCACAACGGCAAAAAGAAATTGGTATGTCTTATATGATTCATAATACGCAAAAAATAGATATTCTCTTCACTAATATTGCACTAAAAATGTCATACATGATTTTAGATGTGATTTTGACCCCAATAATAACTATAATTATTGGTTCCGCCCTTGATCGGTCGTGGAGATGCATACTTGTTACTTTTTTGGTTGTTTAGTGAAAAAGTACACATAAGGAAGCTTGAATTATGATAGCAACATGCCAAAATCCATTACCTTGGATTAAACAACAAACCCAACCCATCCTCTATTTGTTCCAGGGATGGCAACGGGGCGGGTTGGGACGGGTCTTGATGATCCCTGCCCCGACCCTAAAATTTCCTAACCCACCCCTAATCCGCCCCTAACTTGGCCAGGTATTTTATGGGTACCCCCGCCCCTATCGGGTATTGGGTTTACCCACCCCACGCCTATTTTTTTCACATATTAGTTAAGTAAATTTTAAACACCAACTAGTGAGTACAAATGATAAAAGTTCACAAAATAACTTTTACATCTTAATCAAAATCTACTATGTAATATTGTATTTTAGTTGTAAAAGTAAAATTATAAGAATAAAAATAAAAATAAAATTTAATGCATGTAAGTGAGAAAATATAATTTGATATATACATATAAGAGTATGTAAATATAATTATACATATATATGTATGTCGGGGCGGGTAATATTGGGGCGGGGTGACCATACCCCTGCCCCTACCCTAACCCTGACGGGTTTTTCAAAATCACCCCCTGTCCCTACCAGTTACCCAAAAAAATCGTAAAAAACCCTACCCTATTGGGGCGGGGTAGGGTCGGTTCGGAGTGGGGCAGGTTGAATTGTCATCCCTAATTTGTTCCTTTATTTTGGAAGATCAATTTTGACACTGCAAATTTGGAATATGAGTAAGATAAATGGAGGTTCCTCAAATTTTTTCTTGAACAAGAAAAAAAAATATATAAATGTAGAGTGCCCCCCAAATTAACATTTTGAATGTAAAATGCAAAAACTATTATATTTTAGAGTAAAAGTGATTTATTGTTGTAGGAAATGTGAACAAATATTTGAAAGAGAGATTGGAAATAGAGCATATAGAGATTTGTGATTGGAGTTTGCATGAACAATTAAATTCTATGATTAACTTTTTTATTTTTAAAATGTTATTTTCATCTTCTCAAATAGAAAACTAGAGTATGCTAGGTTTGAGATGCTTCCCATACTAGTGGAACCAAACTAGCCTCTTAAAGAAAAAACCTTGTCTGTTGAGAGTCTTCAATAAAAAAAGGAATTTTTTTTTGGCAAGCTTCACTTATACCCCTTGTGGTTTGTGCCATATACGGTTACACTTCATGTGGTTCAATTTGTTGCATTCACACTCTTTTTGGTTTTTAAAAGTGTGTAGATGTACTCAATTAATGAAAAAAATGCTTTCATCGTTAACGGAAAAGACTTAAAGTCTAATATGCCCCTATGTTCTTCTTTGATTCTTCTTCTTCCTTACACCTAAACAATCCATCCGTTTTACAAAAAAATTGAATCCAAATTGTTCATATTGTAGAGCTTGATGAATACTACATCCATACCAAAAGTCAAATCGACTGAAAAATG
Source organism: Vaccinium myrtillus (assembly GCA_016920895.1). NCBI lineage: Eukaryota > Viridiplantae > Streptophyta > Magnoliopsida > Ericales > Ericaceae > Vaccinium > Vaccinium myrtillus. Next base: position 25,063,038 of record CM029271.1, read on the forward strand.
AAAACCTCATGGGCGAATAGAATTTATTATGAAGTAAATTTTCAAATTTAGATTTACTTTTCATTTTAACAAGAACCCGATCACTAAATTATTGATGTTTGATCAACTTCTTTTCTTTTCTTTTTTTACAAAAATGCTCTACTATTTGATTAATACATTATGAATGGTTTGGATTACAGTTTTTAATAGATTGGTCAGGTGTGTGAGGTACATCTCTGTTAACATGGACGAACATGGGTGCATCTACACATTTTTTAAAACCACAAGGCGTGCGGATGCAACAAATTAAACTACAGGGGCTATAACCGACATTACCCAACCCACAGGGGTATAAGTGAAGTTTGCCACAAGAACCACAACAGATTTGTGGGCATCCACTTAGCAAGTCATTTGATCAATTATGGTCTTCAATGGGCTCCCAATACAAGCTCTTAAGGGTGACTCCTAAGCATGACTCCTAAACCATTAGCTAAATTTAGGTAGCTTTGTAGTTAGCTCCAAGTGGGACCTAAGCCCTTTTAATCTTTTCTTAATATTAAATTTTCAAAAGAGAAATGATTTTATTTGAAAATAGATAATGCTTTTGCTAGCCCACTAAGTGCACAATGCACATATGCTCTTTAAATTTAGTAAGTTCTAGGAGTGGAAAATTGACCCCAATTATGCTTATGCGTAAACCTTAGGAGTCAACTTATGAGCTATTTTTAAGGAGTTTGTTATGAATGTCCTAAGTACTTCCAGGAAAAAAAAGAAAAAAAATAAGCCAGGTGTTCCATATTTTAAGTAATTTGGTCGCTTGTATTGTGGATCTGATACATTGAATGAAAGAGATGTGCGGGTAGTGCGGCAGTAGATTAATCTAACTTTTGGCAAGATCAAAAGTCAATGTGGTATTAAAATGTGCAGTTCATTGATTGAGTACTTATTAGGGCTGTCCAGCGGATCATCCGATCCGTCAATCCGAACCATCCGTGAATGTTCGGTTCGGTTCCGGATTAAGAATTTCTTATCTGTCGGTTCCGGTATCGGTGTATCGGTATCGGTCACAGTATCGGTGTATCGGTATCGGTATCGGTCACGGTATCTGTGTATCGGTATCGGGACGTATCGGTCACCGTAGTCTTATCTGTCGGTTCCGAGAATTTCTTAGACGTAGGTTGGTGTAAATTACCCTTGATTATCGTTCAAAAGTGTCCAGGGATAAGGAAATGGTTTCAACCAAGAACTGATCTTGTAAACTTGTCGTCCTCCCATAGATATACCTTATCATTTCGAAGAAACAACAGAGGGGTATTAGATATGGCAGCAGTGAACAATGGTGATAAACCTCACGTGATCTGCATACCATCCCCTTATCAAAGCCACATAAAAGCACTGCTAAAACTAGCAAAGCTTCTACACCATAAAGGCTTCCATGTAACCTTTGTCAACACAGAGTACAACCACAACCGCTTCCTCAAAGCCGGAGGACCCAATTCTCTCGACGGTTTGCCAGATTTCCGTTTCGAAACGATTCCAGACGGGCTTCCTCCTTTGGATAACACTGATGCCTCCCAATCCATACTTTCTATGTGTGAGGCAATCAGAAAGAACCTGATGTTGGCGCCGTTTCTGAGTCTTGTTGCCAAGCTAAACAACACAAACGCTGCTACATCATCCGATGTGGCCGTGCCTCCGGTTACTTGTATCGTCTCGGATGGGTTTATGAGTTTCACCATTTCAGCTGGTGAACAGCTTGGTATCCCTGTCGTAATGTTCTTCACTCTGTCAGCATGTAGTTTCATGGGGTTTTACCAGTTTCATGCTCTAATGGATAGAGGCCTTACTCCACTGAAAGGTATGTTTCTCTACTTTTGCTGTAGTTAGTAGAATTGTGTGCCTGTACAAGACCAACACTCTATTTATTTTGCAAAAACTTAAGGTTTTCTTGAGAATGATGGTGCTAATGGCTATAAAAGTTAAGATTGTGGAACAATATTCGGTGAACAATATGAGGAAAAACAGATGTTTCAATGCTCATATCTCATTTGTGCGCACAGATGCGAGCTATGTAACAAATGGGTACCTGGACACAGTCATAGATTGGATTCCAGGAATGAAAGAGATTTGTTTGAAAGATCTGCCAAGCTATATTCAAACTACAGATCCCAACGACATACCTTTCAATTTCTGTATGGAAGCAACCGAGAGGGCTTTGAAAGCTTCAGCAATCATTCTACACACTTTTGATGCGTTGGAGCAAGATCTATTGAACGCTTTGACGTCCATCTTCCCATTTGTCTATTCCATAGGCCCACTTCAATTACTTTTGAATAAGACATCAAAGAAGGATGAGTCGGAGTCCATCGGGTACAATCTGTGGAAAGAAGAATCCGAGTGTCTCAAATGGCTTGATTCCAAGAAACCCGGATCTGTAATTTATGTGAACTTTGGAAGCATAGCGGTAATGACTCAGAAACAAGTGGAAGAGCTTGGGTGGGGACTTGTGAATAGCCACCATGACTTTTTGTGGATAAGTAGGCCTGATTTGGTAATAGGTGATGAATCCGACTCTGCGTTTTTGTCGCCTGAATTAGCTCAGGAAATCCAAGAAAGAGGTCTAATAGTAGGATGGTGCCCGCAAGAGGAAGTCCTGAACCATCGGTCGGTCGGAGGGTTTATGACTCACTGTGGGTGGAATTCGACTATTGAGAGCTTGTCAGCAGGTGTGCCGATGATTTGTTGGCCATTTTTTGGTGATCAACTGACGAATTGCAGATATATCTGTACTGAATGGGAAGCTGGGTTAGAGATCGGCGGTGATGTAAAGAGAGATGAAGTGGAGAAAGTTGTTAGAGAGCTAATGGAAGGAGAGAGGGGGCAAAATTTTAAGAGCAAGGCTATGAAGTGGAGGGATTTGGCAGAGAAAGCCACTGCTTCAGATGGGTCATCCACTTTGAGTTTCAACAACTTGGTGAACAAAATGTTAGTTTCAATGGGAGGCTAGAACCTGCAACTATTCTCTTGCATACCAAGGTATACCTCTGTTTTCAATGTGACATAATACTGGTTGTAATGTATGTGTGATGGTTGTACGTGAAATAATTACTCGAACGGGGAAAAATGTCTCCGGTAATTACTAGATTTGTTCTATTGTCTTTCTCCGTGGACGTATTTCTAGAGCTGAGCAATTTCCTAAGTTTTGTGTAGGTTATTTTTCAAAATGCATTCCGAGATAATCAATTCGAAAACGTGCTCCCAATTACCCATAAGTAGAAAATGGACAATCTATAATCAAACTTAGAATGGCTTGTTATACTGATCTTGCCACAAAGTCATCACTCCGACATGTACATGTGACGGTCGTTTTTCAGGCAATATTTTTACCTTCACTATAGAGATCACAAAAAATGTTGCCAACAGTATCTCTCTTATTGGTCACCAAAAAAATTCACTTGAAAACCGTGATCTAATGAGGTCGGTTCCGGGGCAAATTTTTTTTTTTTTTTTTCGATAACTAGGTGTCCGGAAGGGTCAGGAACAGTTGAAGAGATGTCAAGTAATCTTGATGTTTTGGGGGTATTCTGTACCATTATGGAGTCCGTTGTACCGCTGTTAAGAACTTTGATGAAACTCTAGTATTTTCTCACCACATATAACGTAATTTAATTAGTATTGATGAGCCTCGTAAGAATGTCCAGTGGTGGACTCCCTGAAGGGCTGAACATTAATAATTAACGCAGATGCGCGGTGAACACTAATAATACTAATTAACTTTCATTGAGAGGGCCAACTATTACATGAAAACCTGCCTCGTGATCCACGACCCATTTGAGTACTTAAAAAACACAAGTGGGTGAGGGGTGTCATAGAACTCTTCCCTGTCGTAACCAAGCTCCAGAACTTAAGATAATATAGTGCAGACGGACTAGTATGAAAAATCTTATGCTAAAAATAAGGCACGAGTTATTCGAGTTTGGTTACTCGGGGACATTCCACTAAAATTCGCTTGACGACTCCGAATCGAATTGCCTTCGCTAAGGGGTGTCCACAATACATAGACAACCTGATGAGGGTTCAGTGTTATGCCCTAGGGCCCCAAGTTTTGTTGCCCTCGGGCCCCATGTTATGTTGTCCAAGTCCCCGGGTAAGAGCCGGACAGCCTTTTCTATTATACCTATGGTATCACTTATACTATATTCTCTGTGCATTTCCAGATTATATCATGCATACCCAGGAGTCATAAGGCCCGTCCTGACATTGTTTCTGTCCTAAAATCAGCATTCTCCAAATTACCAAATTACCCTTTCTAGGATCCGTTTCGAATTTGCTCTGGTCCCAAAGTCAACTCCACGTCAAATTACCAAAATACCCCTCTGTCATAGCCTGAGTCATTTCATCCCACAAAATTGATCCAGAAGCTTCCCTAGGCCCACCAACAGTCATCAGAAGTCCCGAAACAAAATTTCACAACTTTTTACTAACATACCCGTCCGGCTTCAGAAACCTATAAACCCTACTGGGACAACCCGAGTCCCGCTGGAGACCATTTTATAGCTCCGGGCAGGAAAATTTAACTTTTTACCAAAAAGTTAACTGCACTCATTTTTACTGTCTAATATTATACCAGATATTTACACTGTGTTCGGTTCCGGATCCACAGTTATAATTTACTTTTGGGAAAACTAATTTTGCAAATAACGTGATCGGATGACTTTCATTGTGGGCCCAACAAATTTTTTCTCACCCACCTTATTACCGTGGGCCCCACCACTAACCTTAATTAAAAAAAAAAAAACTCAAACGTCTCTTTCTCTCTCCTGTTCTCATCTCTCTCCTCCCCAAATCCAAGTCCCTCCCCTCCATACCCACCACCACCAGCAAAAAAACCAATCAACTAACACAAACTCCTCCATTAAAGTCCAGTGCTCTTCTCCCACTACCACCGACACCTCCACCGCCAAAGCCCAACGACTGATCGGTGTCGCCGTCGACTTATCCGACGTCCGCCTTCGCCGTCAAGTGGTCCGTCCGCCACTTGACCACTACCTTCGTCCTCTACGGTGCCGACTGGAGCATGTGGCAGGTCGGAATCTGGTCGAAATTTTGTGGGGTTTTGGTTGGATTTTTGGGTTTTGAGTTTGGTCGGAATACGGTTTAAATTTATGGGTTTGGAGAGAACAGCGTTCGCGAGAGAGAGAGAGAGAGAGAGAGAGAGAGAGAGCTTTGTGGTGGATATGGCGTCGGGGCCGTCGGGCCGAGTCGGCAAACAAAAGTTGAGTCGGGTCATTGCAGGCTGTGGTGCCGCCGGTGGTGAGGACGTGGGTGGCGGCAGGTCTGGTTCGATCTTCTTCGTCGCTCGGTTCGATCTTCTTCTTCATCGTCTTCGTTGAACCCCTCTCTCTCTCTCCTCTCTGGAACGCAAAGAAGGGGGTTTTTTTCTGAGTTTAGAAAGGCGGGGGCCCACGTGGGTGCTGGCCCGAGAAACAAACAAAGACGAGCTGGGTTCCTGGGTGGGTCCCACTAGTGGTCCAAAGTTGACTGACAAATCAATTACCGTGCAAGTCCATCTGGAGACTAGTATTTCGGAAAACTGCATTTCAAAAAATTTTGGCTGCAAAACAGGAAACGAACACAGTGTTAACTTTTTACCAAAAAGTTAACTTTTTCCGGCTCCAGTCATGATTTTTCAACTTATTCATTTATTATCCTATATGTTTTCTGAAATCACGTTTACTTTTCAAATTTATACAGGATATATCCCGGGGCCTGCCGTAGCCTGTTTCGGCTCTGGATGAAATTTTTACAACTTTTTATACGAACTTGCAAACAGCGTTTTAAACCCATTTTCGGCCCTGGGACCTCCTGTCAGCTATTGGCAGCCCCGAACGACTATTTTTCAATATATTTCCCACCGAGTCGTGAAGTCTGTTTAGACCCGTCTTCAGTCTCAAAACATTTTGGAGATGTCCCAGAGTTTCTGTAAAGACCCGTAATTTTGCATAATTTTTCCAGAATAATGTTGGGTAAATGTGATGAATTGAATTTTGATTAGGAGCGGTCAATGTGATAGTGGGAGAATGCATTTGGGTGTTTTTAATATTCATTTGATAGTTTAGACTGATTGCCACCACCTTGATGCCTTTTTGATCCGCAACCTCACGTTGGGGATCTCGAAGTTCACTTTTTGTAGAATCTCCAAGGTTGCGCGTACAGAGGTAGAGCGAGCCCATGTTCTAACTAAGCGAGCTCTAACTCTTTTTGTTCACCATCCAGACACTGGTGATGAATTTCAGCAGGATGTTTTAGTTGTAATTTGATCTTGTTTGTTGTTGTTTGGTTGTTTGTTATATTGGTACTTTGTATCCTACTCTTATCTATGGTATTTCTCTCTTTCCCTAAAAGAAAAAGAAAAGAAAAGAAAAGGACTAAGGCTCTGTTTGGAACTTAGGGAAATTTTATACATTTTCCCTTCCTTTGTTTGGTTCTCAAGAAAGAGAGAAAAATATTCAAATTCTTAACTTTCCACCAATTTTCTCTTCAATTTTTCCTCTACTTTCTTTCTTAATTGTTTTTCCTTTTTTTCCCCCTAAGTTCCAAACAGAGCCTAAAATGAAAAGAAAAAAAAAAGATCACGTCTCTCAAGTCATGCAAAACGATGGCGCACATGAGTGCCACTTATAACTTCCTAGTTCCTATAGTTGAACTCGTTCACTAACCGGACAAGGCTACATTGTAATAGCCCTCTATGAAATTTACCGAAGGGTCCAAAAAAGCGGGGCAAAAAAGGAACTGTAAAAGGAGACATCCCCAGATCGGGGATTTCATTTTATTATATGATGGATTATTATTGAAAATAATCTTATTTCTCGTTTTCATTGGGACCACAAAACTGGAAAAACAAAACAAAAACAGTTAAATAATAAATAATTAAGTTACCCTTCTCCCCCCTTTAGCTTCTGGATTTGTTTGTCCCTCGTTCTATTACAACGGGATATATAATCATTTGAAAAGTGGCACAAACTCCTAAAATGAACTAACAAATCCGGATGGAGGGAGTAATATAATATGGTATCAGGGACAGATAATAGATCTTGTGTTCGAACATCACCGCCTAACTAGATATTAAATATTTTGCACGTGTTTAAGTCACTTATAGAGGAGAGTCTGATTCCACGGGAGGTGATGTGTTGAGACTCTATTCCTTTAACAATTTCTTCTCCAGATTTTTTAAAGAGTGAGTGAATCAAACGATTGAGAGATCACATGCAAGGAAGATGGGCATATACCATGACCATACCTTACATGGATAAGAGCAATGAAGAAGTAAATGATTGGGCGTTAAAGAGTCGTGAACGCCAGGTGCAGAAAGAACACAAATCTTGACTGGGATACTGGATGTGGATGATGTCGTGAAAGAACACAAATCTTGACTGGGATACTGGATGTGGATGATGTCCTTCTATAAGAATGGGAATTTGCTCAAATTATTCCTTTTCCATTATTTTAATTTGGTGTGTGAAGAAATTATAATCAAATGGGATTTAGTTCAAACCTATCTTCAATATTCCATTATTTTAATTTTTGTGTGTGAGTTACGAATAATTTTATTATAATCAAATTAATTTAGTTAAAAAAACATTCGACCGAAAACTAAAATGCAAAAAAAAAAATTTGAATAAGGACAAAACCAAAAAGTTCTGCTTTACTATAATTCACCCAAATGATTGATGAAAATTTTAGATATAAGGATGAGCGTTGAATTCCACTTTTTATAGACTACTAAAATATTGTTACTCTATTTTGAAGGGTGATCAATCTTAGGGAAAAAAATCCCAAAAAAAAGAAAGGCTTTTGGGTTTTTTCTTGAATTTTGTCAAATACAGAATATGCGTGTTTTCATAAAAATTGGTGGTGATGAAGGGTCTTGGAGTAAGTGGAGCACAAACTAATTATACTTCAACAACAATTGAATAATCACGCAAGTAATATTGGACAATCAATTTTGATTTGTTGGCTGTCGGCAAGGTGCTTGGGTTAGCAGTCACTAGGTATGAGGCCTCGTGCTAAGTTAATGCCCGTTAGTAACTAATGGTTTATAACATTAGTATGTGATGGAATTGAAGTAACTGATTGTGAGTTTTCATAGGAAATATGTGCCATGAAGGTGGTCAAAGATATGCTAATAGGATATAATGAGAGGTCACAGTTGTTTCCATAGGAGATATGTACATAATTTGTTTAGGTGCAATTGCAATTCAAATCAACAGATGCCAGCGTAAACTAATGCTAGTTATCAAAACGGGTGCCTAAAATTACTTCGAACAGCTGAATGCACAGGTTGTTCTCCTTTGGGTGCTGTCACATACATAATTGATCATTCTTATTTTTTTTTTTGATCCCTGATCATTCTTATTCATTCGTGCATTAATCTTCACTTAGTCAATTTATTTACAAAATGTTGCGGTCATTGCATACCCTGGTGGTTGAAACGCTGTGTATGTGCACAGGAATAACACCCACAAAAAATAATAGTGCCAAAATTATCCGTAATGAAACCAAACCAAGGGAAGTAATAATTGTTCTCCTTTGGCGGCGACGTGTGTGTGGCTGTGGGGGAGAAATGTCAATGCTGGGCGGTCCACTTCTTCTTTGCTTCTGACCTAGTACATCTCCCCAGGTGGGGAGGTTTAGTTTTAGGGAGAATTTTTTTTTTTTATAGATTTGAGGGGAATAGTTTAATATAGTAAAGTTAAAATAGAGAGTTTGATTTTGTGAATTTTTGATAAAGTGACTTGCTAATTTATAAAATATGTTTTTGAAGTTAAATTTGATATTTTTTTGGGTGATGCTGATGAAGATGCTCTTAGATGTAGTCGGTTGGCAAAGCAGTAAGAAAGAGACAGAAACAAAGTCAAACATTGAGAGAGGCAGATGACAAATATCAATGCATTCTATAAGAGGAAAGAGGGGTAAACGTGTCAAGATGGGCAAGTGCATACGTAAGAATACCAACTCGTACCTCAGAAGAACAAACAAAATACAATACAATACTAACAACCACCAAATTACCTCAATAGAGAACACCAACTGGGTCCTCCGGTTAAAATTGAAGATGTTATCTTAATAAACAATACTCGATCCCTCGGATCGACGAGCTTTTAAACGTACTCATTTCCATTTTTTCTTCCGAAGTGGTGGTGGCGAGTACCTTAAATGTGTAGTTTCGAAAAGTTAATGGGTAAAAGTTTGTTTTGATTATCCATTCTTCCATTTTGTTCTGAAAAGTTAGTGGATAAAGAGTTAATGGGTAAAAGTGGTTTTGATTTTGAAAGTTTTTTTTTTTAAAAGTTGATGTGAAAAATGTAAAGTGGAGGGTTTGGAAATCTTTGTTGATGTGATTTCCGCGAGGAAAGAGGGGTAAACGTGTGAAGATGGGCAAGTGCATACGCCCCAGGCCTAAACTAACAAACACCAAATTACCTCAATAGAGAACACCAACTGGAGGGGTAAAATTGAAGATGTTATCTTAATAAACAATAATAAAATCAGCATTGAAGATGTTATTTATATATACTTTGCACACTATTGCCAAGCACTTCACAGTTCACGCCACCAAAAAAACCCACAAACAGGAGAGAGAGAGAGAGAGAGAGAGAGAGAGAGAGAGAGAGTGAAAAATGGCTGTAGGTGATAATGAAATGCCCCATGCAGTATTCATACCATTCCCAGCACAAAGCCACATGAAAGGATTGATGAAACTAGCAAAACTCCTCCACCGCAAGGGCTTTTTCATCACCTTCGTCAACACCGAATTCAACCAAAACCGATTAATCAAAGCCAGGGGACTCGATTCTCTCTCCACATTACCCCACTTCCAGTTCAAAACAATCCCCGACGGGCTTCCCCCGTCGGACCCTGACGCCACTCAAGACGTAGCCTTGCTCTGCGGATCGATTCGAAGGAACTTCTTAACGATGTTCCGTAACCTCCTAGAAGAACTCAACGACCGGTCCGGGTCGGAGAATCCGCCGGTCTCGTGTATTGTTTCCGACGGTGTGATGCCGTTTACTATAGCGGCAGCTCAAGAGCTTGGGATACCGGTGGCTGTTTTCTGGACTTTTTCGGCTTGTGGGTATATGGGGTTCTATCAGTATCGGGCTCTTCTGGAGAAAGGCTTTACACCACTTAAAGGTAAATTATCATTGAATAAATTTTTTGAATATTAATAATATTGGTCTTGTTGATTTTCCTGTTTAGTTTTAGTTTTAGTTTTAATTTTGATGGCATTATCATTTCTCTCCCTATCTCTCTATACTCATTACACCTGCTGACATCATCAAAACTAAACTAAACTATCTAACCAAACACAGTCATTGTAGCTAGACTATTTTTTAGGGGATGAACAGTAACGACACAAATCTGAGTACCTACTGTTCACGCACTTTCCTTTATTTTACTAATTTCTCATGCCAGCACAGCAACAACATCAACAGATTTTCTCATGCCGGATTGTTTACTTGATGTTCACCGGAAAAGTGGCCGGATAAATTCTAGAAATCCAGTTGAAATCCTGAGATTTAAGAGTAGAAATTAGCTACTGTGTAGACATCAGTGAGTGGGGAAAACAATGACAAGAAGAAATATCCGAGGATCATATTTTATTAACAATATTTATGACTAGAAACTGACTTAATTAGTATATATATTTTTCAAATATGACAATGTTTAAATTAGCACTGTACATAAATAAATATAACGAATGATGGACTTTTGGGCACTATCATAATTCTGATCTTTGGGGCCCAATCATAATTGTGCACAAATAATGGTAGCAGGGACAGTTCTAGAAAACTGACACTTTGGACGCTGTCATAATTCTGATCTTTGGGGCCCAATTTTAATGTTGCACAAATAATGGTAGCTGGGATAATTCTAGAAAATTGAGTGGTGGTTCGCTCGGAATCGAGAATCCTGTAGGCAAAAGTACCTACTACAATATTATAGAGCATCTCGTCCTAAAGAATCCCAGATCCAGTTGAGATTTTTAATTTTAAAAACCTTTGGCAATATCTGTCAAAAACTATTATCTGTAGATTTATTAATGATTTGGGAGCTTCCTAGAAGCTGAAAAATAGCCTAAAATTTTCAGGTCTTGTTCCACAAAATTGATTTATTGTATTTTACGGGACAAATCATGCTTTTACAACACATAAACTCAAATAGCTAACTTAAGCCAGTTTCACTAATTTATTGAGTTTAAGTCAATTTGTAGACCGGTGTCGATTCTGGATATATGAACTTGTGGTGCTTATGGGACAAGATTTTTTAATTACAAGTTATTTAAACTTGACTTCCCACTTTTTACAATGAACATCTCAAAGTTTTGCCATACACTTTATCCGCTTCCACTAAACTTCTAAAGTGTAATAAAATGAGGAATCCGACTATGTGTACGCACAAACGCGCACGGATCATGCATGCACACCACGCGGGAGCCCCATTGCGGGACCCAAAAAATTTTAAAAAAATATCATAAATTTTAAAATATTATTTTAGGGCTTCCACTAAAAATCAAAGTGATAATAAAATGAGCTTTCTGGGGGCGATTCAACCATTTTTTTTTTTTATTATAAATAAGTATTAAATGTTATCTTGAGTGTTTTTTTGTAAAATGAGCTATTCTGGGGCCGAAGGCAAACACCTTTTTTTTTTTATTATAAATAAGCATTAAATGTTATCTTGAGTGTAATTAGGGTACTGTTGCATTTGATTTATGATTTAATTAATCGAGGTTAATTTCAAATAATTTACATTAGCGATTTGTACATTATAGGATACAAAGAATACAAAAGATATATAAAAAACAAAGAGTCAATATCTTGGGCTCCATCGCTAATCTAAAATTGTGTGTAATATGCAGATGCAAGCCAACAAACAAACGAGTACTTGGAAACAGTAATAGATTGGATTCCTGGAATGAAAAACATACGTCTAAAGGACCTCCCAACATTTTTTCGAACAACTGATCCAAACGATGATATCTTCAATCTAGCCATGGAATCAGCACACAAAGCTTTGGAAGCTTCAGCCTGCGGTATCCACACGTTCGACGCACTTGAATTGGAAGTATTGGATTCTCTCTCGTTGATGTTTTCCCATGTTTACACCATGGGTCCTCTGCAATTACTTCTGAATAACATAAAAGACGAAGAAAAAGATCAGTTGGATTCTCTTGGATACAGTTTGTGGAAGGAAGAACCAGAGTCTCTACAATGGCTTGATTCTAAGGAACCCGGCTCTGTCGTTTACGTTAATTTTGGAAGCGTTACAGTGATGTCACAGCAACAACTGGTATAGTACATATTCTCAATCATCACTTAATTTCGAGTTGTTATACAAAACTCGCTTATTAAACTGATTTATTACGTTTTACGAGACACATCACTCTCTTACATCATATCAACCCAATTTCACTCAACAGATAGAGTAAAAAATTACGCAACAATATTGCTAGGATACATGAATCTCAACCTTGCAATTTCCTTTATAAACAATTTCGAGAAGGAACTGGCTTCCATTCAAGACTTCACCTTGAATGATCCAAGCAATTCAACTTATGAGTCTCATAGTGCGCTGAACACCTTTAGCTCAATCAGACGCCAAAAAAACTCAGACCTAAACACATTTGTTTGAAAATAACAATGGTATGTAATTGTGACCATTACTTTGTTACAATCACCTAGTGAAACTAAAATTTTGCCTTGTAATCCACAAAATGGGTCCTAGTTTGGGTTGATAATAAGGTAAGAAAAATACAACAAAAAAACCACAAATTTCGGTGAACTTTTTTTATTTTTGTATATATTTTACACATTTCAATGCGCTTTTTAAATCTTAACGAAAACCCAATTAAAGGATTTTAGAATTTCCCCCAAGAAATTGATAAATCATACGGGTTGGATATTCATTCAGCCATTAAGGGAGGAGCCTTAGTACAATACATAAAAAAACCATAAAAATCACCATGAAAAAGTATCCAATTGATGAAAATACTCGATATACTATTCAAACAGTGTACCAGACGGATCTCATCCGTCGAATGCCTTTTTATGTTTCATTTCATGTTCCATACAAGTGGAGCCGGAATACCTGGATTAATTGCACGGTGCAGTCTGCCCATGAGGCATGAACTGCCAAAGAGCCCCGTTTCTTTATGTGTCACTATTGTTTCGAGAATTAAAGTCCCACACAGCAAAGTACACGGTTCGGCCCACGTGGGGATAGACAGGTTTGTCTCAATGTGCAATTGAGATCTCCGATGTCTGATCTGTGGGCACATATCTTTTCTAGAGTACAGTAAATTTTAATTTTTGATATAGTAGAAGTTTCGGGTTAGCTTGCTCGCTTCTCGGATAAATTCTTCGATAAATCCAGGGGTACCGACGCCCCTGGTACCGATGGCGTACTGACGGCGCCGGAGACCCTCTTGTGGGTCCCCAACAGTTGATCTGATTCGTAATTTTGGAACGAAATGGGGTGATTTTGGATCGAGCACATAGGAGCGTCCGATTGAGGTGATTCTCGCGTGGGCCCCTCGGAATTCGATTCTGGAATGAATGGACGGCCCGAATCGACCGTTTGGGACCCACAATGGGGTCCCCGGTGCCGTCAGTACCCCGTCGGTACTATATGGTTTGTACCGGTAGAAGGGTCCTAAATTCTTACATCCCTTTTCAACTCGCTTCCCATATAAATTCTTACATCCCTTTTCACATCCGTTTCATGTGACTAATTTTTTACAAGTCGACAATAAAAAGGTATCCAAATTTATCATTTTTATGATATGGCTTTTCTTTAGTACGATAAATTTTTATTTTGGAAATACAGGGTTCCGGCTTAGCTTACGCGCATGCTGAACAAAGTCCTACATCCCTTTTCACAGCTGTTTCACATGACTTTTATTGGTCGTAATCTTCAAAGTATGAGTGCCATATTATTCTAGATGAGTTATCAATACGGAAATTTTTCTGTCAAATTTTTCCTTGAGACTAAATTAGGTTACTATCCGATTGCTTCTGTAATGTGTGCAACCGTATAAGTGCAACATGTTTCCACAACACATTTTGTGAGATTTTGAATTCCATTATAAAGCGGAATTATTTGCAAAATCCTGCACAAATATAGGAAAATTTAACTTTAAGACAATGAATTTGTTCTCTTGCACGCATATATATTCTTCTCCCTTAATTGGCGTCAAATTGTACATTGCGAACAATTTTTAGTATTGGTGTCCGTATGGAGGTTATTTTCGACGTGGCTGAGGACTGGGATGAGCGCTAAAAATTAATTGAATGGGTAGGATTGTCAAAGTGGACCCAAAAAGGGACCACAAACAGCAACATTGGTCCATCCATTTTATTGCCATTCCATTGAAAAAAATATAAAAAAGAGTGAGGATTTAATATATATATATATATAGAGAGAGAGAGGAATGATCAAGTCCCGAATTGAAGGGTTTTGGTGTTTTGATGCTTTTAAAAATTGTTTTTGGGAAATCCGAGCCGTCAATGTCTTCAAAAGGTGTTTTCCAAGGTCTACGCGGAAATCTTCAAAAAAATACCGAAGGGGCTTGATCCAAGTAGTTTTTCGCAAAACCGTAAATATAAAGTTTTTGCGAAAAAATGCTTGATCAAGCCCTTCCCGTATTTTTTTTTGAAGATTTTCGCTTGTGGACCTTGGAAAACACCTTTTGAACACATTGGACGGATCGGATTTCCCAAAAATATCAATTTTTAAAAGCATCAAAACACCGAAAAGGCTATATAATATAAATATATATCCTATATATATATATATATATATATATATATATATATATATGTGGATGAAAATCATTAGAATTTTTAAATTAGCAAAAATCACTATCATGTTTGTTACTTAGATTACTAACGTTCACTAACTTTTTCTTCAATAGGTAGAGTTTGCTTGGGGCCTTGCAAATAGCAACCACTACTTCCTATGGATAATTAGGCCTGATCTCGTCACCGGCGACTCGGCGATGCTGCCACCTGAATTCGTAACAAGCACCCAAGAAAAAGGTTTTATAGCAGGGTGGTGCCCCCAAGAGGAAGTTTTAAACCATCCGTCTGTTGGAGGGTTCTTAACACACAGTGGATGGAACTCCACTCTCGAGAGCCTGTCGGCGGGGGTGCCCATGATGTGTTGGCCTTTTTTCGGGGATCAACAGATGATCTGCAAATACGTTTGCAATGAATGGGAAGTTGGAATGGAGATCGATAACGATGTGAAGAGGGAGGAGGTTGAGAAACTTGTGTTGGAATTGATTGGAGGATTTAAAGGGAAGAAAATGAAGAAGAAGGCTATGGAGTGGAAAGAACTGGCAGAGAAGGCCGCAGGTCCAAATGGGTCATCTTTTCTGAATTTGGAGAAGTTGGTGAATGTGTTGCTGTCGAAAAACTAGATTTTAATTTAAAGCCCCATTGATCAATTGTTTAGGGTTTTTTTTGTTTGTTTTATGAATTGGGTATCACGTTAATTGCTTCCAATAAATTTGTTATGATACAGCTCAAGTGATCATGCTTTGTTTGCGTTTAAATCTTTTCCTTCTAACAATTATCTTTTGCATCATCGATCGCTAAGAGCAAGCGCAGTGAACAACTTAAATATATATGCGAGGTCATTTCTTCTACGACAAAAGGAGTTGAAAGTGTGTCTTGATAATGTGTTAAGAGTTTGTTACTATGATAAAACCCATCATTCGATCTGTATAAGAATCATAACGGAGAAAATGTTACTGTCTCGACTGTAAATACTCGAGATTCATTGAGGTAGTGAGCAATACCTAGTAAGGGTTCAATTTTTCTCATTCTTTTATTGGAATCTAGTGCTTGGACTTTGAATTCAAGCTTCGGAGCGGAGCACTACTAAAAAAAGGCATACAGATTACGGTCCTTTGATGTGATCTTTAACTATTAATCTCAGTCGAAAACCGTGATCAATACTTGCACGATTAAAAGTCCTCATCTCTCAACCGCGCTTCAGGACCATGATGAAAACTCGCGAAAAACTGTGATTAAAACAAAAGAAAAAAAAACCGTGATCTTTGACAACTTAACATCTCAGTTTTGCCTAAAGCGATGATTGTTTGGAGAGAAATCATCTCAATTTTCACTAGTACCGTGATCTTTCCTTTACCCCAAACATCTCAGTTTCATATAAAACCGTGATCAAAGGGTGCTCTGCCAAACAAATAAATAATTAATATTTCTCCACCATCATCTTCATTCAATAAAATATAAATTGCATCAAGTAACAACAATTAAAATTGAATTAAGAAATAATTCATCTTCTTCCAAAAACGTGTTACATAACAAATCGGTATCGAATAACTAGTTTTCAACTTCTGCAAATGGAGTCCGTAGAAATTAGGCCAACCCTAAAAATAAAATAAAAACCACACCACAACTACAACAGTCAGTCTACAATGATCACCTAGCTAGCTATCACTAGCCCCTTCCTCCGACCAAAAAAGTTTCTTCGCTCTAGTCGCAACACATACTTCATCATAGGAGCACTTCCATCGACTACTCTCACCTAAAAAGAAAAGTTATAGGTGAAAGCAACCATTTTCTAACGTCCAATAAATATACGTCAAATGAAGCAAGAAATGCACAAAACTAACATTCCTTTTCAAATCACAAAGAACTAATCCAAGTCTATCTAGGAAATCTATCACCTGAGAACCTTTTATAGGAACTAGTTTTAGTCCCTCGTGCTACGCACGAGACTGCATGCTCATTGATTATGATTTCAGTCGAAGAAGCAGATGTTCCCTTCACAAAACCTTATCATGATTTTTTAATGTTCTAATGTGAAACTGATTTGCAAAAAGGATCATCCTCACAGAATCGCCTAATTTCCCATTTTTCATGCTCTGTTTCAATTAGAAAAAAAAAAGAAAAGAAAAAGAACAGAAAATGGAAGAAGGAAAAGAAAATTAGGAGATAACTCACACCGTATGAGATGGAGATGCTGCATACAAGATGGACTTGATCTAGTCATTGTAGAAAACATTGAATGACTACTAACTAATAAAGGTGATGTCTCATACAAACATTGAATGACTTGATCTAGTCCTTTTCCTAGGGTCTGAGGTGGTTTTGTCCACGCTGAGGTTTTTCCTCTTTGTCGTGGTGCCTTCTCCTCTTCCCTTTTAATCTTTGTTCTCTTTCAAAGATTAACAAAATTCTTCGCTGTTCAAAAAAAGTATATATAACTGTTCTTTGGAAAAAGAGGATTACCTAATTAACAAGGTTCAGTTGGAGACTTTCAGGGTTCAATGAAGAAACTTGTGGTCAACAATAGGGGTTTGCGGATGGAAAAACTTAGGGTTTTGTGGACATGCCACCAAAATTTATTTTCTAGTTCCGAAAAGAGTTTCAAAGTCGCCACCCGGGTTTTTATTTTGAAAAGGAATTATTACCCGAGAAACCGTTATAAATTCGAGTGACTCGTGTGCTTCAAACAGAGTTTTCTAAGCTCGGGAACTAGGTTACGAGTGGGTAAGGTTTTTAAGGCATCCCGCTCACCCAATTGAAAATCAGTTTTTACTAAATGCTTTGTGGGATTTTAAGAAAATACTTTATTGCCAAACTTGGTTCATGTAACAAATAATGGAAGTAAATATGAATAATAGATGATGAATAAAAGAAAGAAACAATTTATGAAAGGGTCCGTTTTTTGGAAGGACATAGTGAATAGGTCTTTACTTCAATAAGGACATCAACTTTTTCCTTATTGCCAAGAGTACAAATCACCCACACATTTCAAAAATGCCCCCACTAGCCAATGAAAGTGCCTAAACCTCCAAACCTAATGAAAGTGCCTAAATCTAAACCACAAGGTACCCTATGAAAGTGCCTAAGACCCTAGGGTACCCTATGAAAGTGTCTAAACCATTAAAACCCTATAATTGAAAAGTGCACCCTAAATGCCTAAACCCGAAATGCTTAAACCCACTATATCCTACCCTAAAGAGGCTAATTCCCTAAAATTGAACCCATCCCAAAATTGAAAAGAGAGAATTTGTCCCATGCGCATGAGAGAGAGAGAGAGAGAGAGAGAGAGAGAGAGAGAGAGAGAGAGAGAAGTGGGTCATCAATTTTCAACGTGGTGAGTCAGAAAATTTCCAGGAGATTCCCACGGCATCAATTGCAAGGGGTCAGAAAATGTTCGTGATGAGTCGCTTTCAAGGTCGGAGCAGGGTCCGCATTCCTCCACAAGCACGGCTTATTGCTCCTACTTCATTAAGGGTATTTTTGTCTTGTGTTGTCCTTGAGCCCTCAAATATTTTCTATCAATGTAATGGAAGCATTAAAATAAGTTAAGATTGACTAAACACCATTTAAAGCCCCAAACTTGGCCTTTAAACCAATTTTCTATTTATGAAAAGAGTTTTGAATCAATCACTGCCCGGGAAGACTGATTTTTGAACTTAAGTTTTGAACAGTACCGTACGGTACTAGACAGTGTCGTATGGCACTTTATTTTTATGGACAGTGTGCAAAAACATTGGATTATTGAATGAAAACAGAAGTAACATGTCCTCCTGTTATGCAACTTGCAAAACTAGTTCTTCTAAAAGATTGGAAATTGATTTTTGAAGTTCAACAAGGTGCATACCAATCTTTTAAATCCACCGTCCTCTAGCAGTGCCCCATTTGAAGTCAGAGAAAATGCTTCGCGTGGACCGGCTCCCAAAGGCCTTAAGATGGATTGTCTTGTTTTCCGAAAAGAAATGAAGAAAATGTGTGAACAGAGAGTAAAAAATTACGCAACAATATTGCTAGGATACATGAATCTCAACCTTGCAATTTCCTTTATGAACAATTTCGAGAAGAAACTGGCTTCCATTCAAGACTTCACCTTGAATGATCCAAGCAATTCAACTTATGAGTCTCATAGTGCGCTGAACATTTTTAGCTCAATCAGACGCCAAAAAAACTCAGACCTAAACACATTTGTTTGAAAATAACAATGGTATGTAATTGTGACCATTACTTTGTTACAATCACCTAGTGAAACTAAAATTTTTCCTTGTAATCCACAAAATGGATCCTAGTTTGGGTTGATAATAAGGTAAGAAAAAGACAAGGAAAAAATCCACAAATTTCGGTGTACTTTTTTTATTTTTTGTATATCTTTTACACATTTCAATGCGCTTTTTAAATCTTAACGAAAACCCAATTAACGGATTTTAGAATTTCCCCCCACGAAATTGATAAATCATACGGGTTGGATATTCATTCAGCCATTAAGGGAGGAGCCTTAGTATAATACATGAAAAGAAACCATAAAAATCACCATGAAAAGATATCCAACGGATGAAATTAGTCCGGTACACTATTCAAACAATGTACCAGACGGATCTCATCCGTCGAATGCCTTTTCATGTTTCATTTCGTACTCCATACAAGTGGAGCCGGAATACCTGAATTAATTGCACGGTGCAGTCTGCCCATGAGGCATGAACTGCCAAGGAGCCCCGTTCCTTTCGAGAATTAAAGTCCACACAGCAAAGTACACGGCTCGGCCCACGTGGGGATAGACAGGTTTGTCTCAATAAGTGCAATTGAGATCTCCAACGTCTGATCTGTGGGCACCTAATTTTTTCTAGAGTACAGTAAATTTTAATTTTTTATATAGTAGAAGTTTCGTACTCTATTATAAATTCACATTGAAAAAAATATAAAAAAGAGTGAGGATTTTATATATATATATATATATATATATGGATGAAAATCATTAGATTTTTTAAATTAGCAAAAATCACTACCATGTTTGTTACTTAGATTACTAACGTTCACTAACTTTTTCTTCAATAGGTACAGTTTGCTTGGGGCCTTGCAAATAGCAACCACTACTTCCTATGGATAATTAGGCCTGATCTTGTCACCGACGACTATGCAATGCTGCCATTTGAATTCGTAACAAGCACCAAAGAAAAAGGTTTTATAGCAGGGTGGTGCCCCCAAGAGGAAGTTTTAAACCATCCGCCTGTTGGAGGGTTCTTAACACACAGTGGATGGAACTCCACTCTCGAGAGCTTATCAGCTGGAGTGCCCATGATGTGTTGGCCATTTTTCGGGGATCAACAGATCAACTGCAAATACGTTTGTAATTGTTGCCACCGATTCCTCCAGGGACAGGAGAAACGGGAGTGGTCAACACCTGGTGGTGTAGAAGATGCGAGGGCGTGCTAGGAGATGTGAATCTCCGAGAGAGAATGTAAATGCGCCTAAACCTTACTGACTTCTTTCAAGCAATTGCACAACTTGAATAAAAGAGGAATCTAAAGTTACAACGGTTCGTGGGCCTTTGAGCAAGGACTTCCACAATTGAAGAACAACTACGGTTTACATAGAAGAAGGGGAAGAATAAGAAGAAGAAAGAGAAGAGAAGGGATAGAAGTAGAAGATAGACATAGAAAAGATCGATCGACTAACTGAGAGTTAGGAGATAAACTAAATTAATTTGCTGTTGTGAGCTATGTTGGTGCTTGGACCTTTTGCAATGTTGCACAATGACTTGTATTTATAGGCATCATTTGCCTATGAATGGTTCAGAAGATTTTCGGATCCACTAAGCACATCTTCTGCCCATTTTCTTCAGAAATCTTCTCTAGAGCTGCCAAGTGTCCCTTTGACTTGGTCATCCCTTTTTATTAACTCCTGAAATTAACTCCTAGGCCGCCAAGTGTCCCACTACTTCCATAACTACCACAACATGTGCAAAATGTGGGACAACTTACCATAGCCTCAGCCGTATCTCCTGAAATCTAGGAATCGTTTACTAACCATTTCCCATAAAAAGTGGTAACTAATTCCTTGGCCATGTGGCAATAACTACCCACCTTCCTTGATTTAAGCTTCATGTATTTGAAAGAATGTCTGATGCTTTCACATGTCGCCACGTGTCAGAATATATTCGTACCAGAAGATATAGTGCTGACATGGCAGAAGATGTCCGTTCTAGAAGATATCATCAGATTTGGCAGAAGATGTCCGTGATATCTCCTAGCAACTTAGATGGATCTCCTAGGAGATATTGTGCTTATAAATGTCCCATATGGCCAAAATTAACTGTTTGTGATTTTATCTAATTATCACATGTTAATTTTGGCCTCTTGGAAAAAATCATGTGATAAACTTTGCTTCCTACAATTTAGGTAATCACCTTATCACTTTCAAAAAGATGCATTTCTCCTAAATTGTAGGGAATTCGGCTTAGGGATAAATCCAAATTCAAATTAAAAATCTTTTTGGCCAAAATTATTGCCACGTGTGCAAAATTAAAAATTATGGTACAAACATTGCCCCCCTTAAACTCTATTTTTGAAATAAAATGGAGTTTAAAATATGTTATATAAATAATAATGGGGAAAAACGTGGCATCGTTCAACATTTTGGCCTTGCCCCCCTTGACCTCTTTGCCCGCCATTGTGTAAAGTTTAAAGTTGAAGAACTTTGGGCTTAAAGAGGTCTTTCCATGATACCTTAAGGGGTAGAGATTCAGATTTCTTCTAGAAATACCGGTACTTCAGCCTTGATTTCTCCTTAAGCAAGTGAGGAAGTTTCTGATTTTCCTTGACTCTATCCCTCCTTAGCCAATCTCATTCCTTGTCTAGTCCCTTGAAGCTTCCTTTTCTCGAGATTTGACAAAGCATTCTTTGGATATAGGAGTTTTGAATGCTTGACTTTGAATTATTGGCAAGAAGTAGGAGGTGTTTCGATCGTCAGGTTCTCCAATTTTCTCTACACTTCGGCCATGGCAAGCCGAACGTGTGTAAATACTGAAGACCTCTTTCTCCTGCCATGTGTGTTGGCTGGAGAAAATCTTCTCTTTGTTTCTTGACCATAATTCTTTAAGTCTAGCATTCTTCTTGGGTATTCATTGCCCAAGTTCGGTGTAACTTTGAGTCTTCTTGTAAGAGAAACTTCTCCTGATGTAAATAGCTTCCACATCTCACCAAACCTCCTATCTCCTAAGGAGATGGCGTCAGAATCCTCCAAAAGAGGTAAATATGTAGGAGAAACGAATTCCCCTAGCCCCATTGCTCAACGGAAGGTGAAGCAAACAAAAGGGCTCTGTTATCTCCTGAAACCTTAGTCATGGCCGTTACAAGATCTCCTGCCATTTTTGTTGGCTCTGAACTTATTCGGCCTAAGGTGAAGAGGAATTTCAATTTGCACATTCTCATGCCTCTCAAAGTTGTGTTGTTGAGAGGAGAAACTTGAAAACTCCTTTGGAAGGCTTAAAATGGTGTTGCAAACCGTCCCTTCTGATTTTCCTCTAATAGTGAGCCAATATCTCCTGGAAATAGTCTTGGCTTAAAACTGAATGGTTTTGGCATTTGAAGAAACTCATTTAGCTCCTCTTTGTCCTCTTGAGAATCAGGTTATACAAATCTTTGATATCTCCTGATCCCCTTGTCGAGAAGAAGACTTGGTAGTTGTTGCCGAAAATTACGGCCCATAGGCCGTTTGAGCGACAACATTGGGACAAAAAATCTCCTTTATGCCCCCCGTTTCTCCTTAAGGATAATTGAAAAGGGAGGTTTGGTATTTCTCCAGATTCATAAATGGGCTTTGATTTATCTTCTGATGAGCCCAAATTTACTTCTGCCAAAAGATCTTGAATATCTTCTGTCAGATCACATAACTTTGCTGGTGGAGCTTCCAAATCTTCTAACTGGATGACATCATCAAGAGGTGAATTGCCCCCCTCGGCCACAAGGGCCGAATTATCTTCTGCATCCATGGTAGGAGAACTTGGCTGATGTGTTGATATCTTCTGCGACCAGCAAGTTTAGAAGTCACTTTATCACTGAAGAAGGCCCTCATCTCCTTGACGGCCTTTGTCAAACTATTTGTTGACTCTTATCTCCTTCAGGAAATTTGTTAAAAGGAAGATCCGAATTGTTCTATGCTCCATGAGGTTGACCGTTGCGAGGAGGAGAAGGTTTTTGATCGGGACCAGCCCCTTCTTTCACCTCTTTCGGCTTATTCCAAAGCGAAAACTCCTGCGGCTTAGGCTGCTGCTTCTTAGGAGATATTCTTAAGTCAAGATGCATCCGAAATCTCCTATGGTCTGAACCTAAGCGACTCAACAATAGAACCCACACTTCAATAGAGGTCCAGGAGATCTTGTCTAAGCATGGCCAACATCTCCTTGATGGCCATTGACAAATTCTCCTGATATTCTTTGACCTCCTAAAGAAGGTATTGTTGAAAAACAAATTGGATCTCTTCATGCTCCTGGAAAATGACCGTTATAAGGGACAGAAGATCTTTGGTGAGGACCATTTCTCTCCTTTATCTCGCTCGGCCTACTCCGGGGTAAAATTCCTGCCGAATTAAGTTGATGCCCCTAAGGAGAAAATCTCCTAAGGGCTGAACTAGAAACGGCTGGCATGTTTGACGAATCGGCGGTTGAAACTCATGAAGGGCCAAGAGATATCATATTCTCTCCGATTAGGGCCATCATATCTTTGATGGCCTTCGTCAAACTTTGTGGAAGTCTATGTGATCTCCTGAAGCGGGCCGACAATGGAATTAGTCGGCCCTAATGACAAATTGGCGATGGATCCGAGGAAGATATCCTGCATTCCAACAGCCACCTCTTGGAGATTTTCTTGAGAGGCTGGAGCAATTTGATCTATGCAACGCCTCCTCCTCCAGGAGAAGTCTTCTTCAGGGCGAAGGCCCATCCGTTACCGTATTCTTTGTTCCTCTTTTGTTTTCACCTTTTCTAACCATCTTGAATCTTCAATTGTCTTAAATGTGTCCCATCGGGCGTGCCTAAAAATGTTGCCACCGATTCCTCCAGGGACAGGAGAAACGGGAGTGGTCAACACCTGGTGGTGTAGAAGATGCGAGGGCGTGCCAAGAGATGTGAATCTCCGAGAGAGAATGTAAATGCGCCTGAAACCTTACTGACTTCTTTCAAGCAATTGCACAACTTGAATAAAAGAGGAATCTAAAGTTACAACGGTTCGTGGGCCTTTGAGCAAGGACTTCCACAATTGAAGAACAACTACGGTTTACATAGAAGAAGGGGAAGAAGAAGAAGAAGAAAGAGAAGAGAAGGGATAGAAGTAGAAGATAGACATAGAAAAGATCGATCGACTAACTGAGAGTTAGGAGATAAACTAAATTAATTTGCTGCTGTGAGCTATGTTGGTGCTTGGACCTTTTGCAATGTTGCACAATGACTTGTATTTATAGGCATCATTTGCCTATGAATGGTTCAGAAGATTTTCGGATCCACTAAGCACATCTTCTGCCCACTTTCTTCAGAAATCTTCTCTAGAGCTGCCAAGTGTCCCTTTGACTTGGTCATCCCTTTTTATTAGCTCCTGAAATGAACTCCTAGGCCGCCAAGTGTCCCACTACTTCCATAACTACCACAACATGTGCAAAATGTGGGACAACTTACCATAGCCTCAGCCGTATCTCCTGAAATCTAGGAATCAGTTTACTAACCACTTCCCATAAAAAGTGATAACTAATTCCTTGGCCATGTGGCAATAACTACCCACCTTCCTTGATTTAAGCTTCATGTATTTGAAAGAATGTCTGATGCTTTCACATGTCGCCACGTGTCAGAAGATATTCGTACCAGAAGATATAGTGCTGACATGGCAGAAGATGTCCGTTCCAGAAGATATCATCAGATTTGGCAGAAGATGTCCGTGATATCTCCTAGCAACTTAGATGGATCTCCTAGGAGATATTGTGCTTATAAATGTCCCATATGGCCAAAATTAACCGTTTGTGATTTTATCTAATTATCACATGTTAATTTTGGCCTCTTGGAAAAAATCATGTGATAAACTTTGCTTCCTACAATTTAGGTAATCACCTTATCACTTTCAAAAAGATGCATTTCTCCTAAATTGTAGGGAATTCGGCTTAGGGATAAATCCAAATTCAAATTAAAAATCTTTTTGGCCAAAATTATTGCCACGTGTGCAAAATTAAAAATTATGGTACAAACAGTAATGAATGGGAAATTGGAATGGAGATCGATAACGATGTGAAGAGGAAGGAGATAGAGAAGCTTGTGTTGGAATTGATTGGAGGAGATAAAGGGAAGAAAATGAAGAAGAAGGCTATGGAGTGGAAAGAACTGGCAGAGAAGGCCGCAGGTCCAAATGGGTCATCTTTTCTGAATTTGGAGAAGTTGGTGAATGTGTTGCTGTCGAAAAACTAGATTTTATAGCCCCATTAATCAGTTGTTCAGGGCTGTTCGACGTTATCTTGCTTTGTTTTCGTTTAAATCTTTTCCTTCTAACAATAATATTTTTACATCATTGAATTGCTAAGCGCACGCACCATGAACAAATTAATTGAAAGTGTGTCTTGATATTGTGTGTTAAGACTTTGTTACTCTGATAATTTATAAAGATGTTACCGTCTCTATCGTAAATACTTGAGATTCATTGAGGTAGGTGAGCAATATATACTTAGAAAGGGTTCAATTTTTGTCATTCTTTTATTGGAAGCTCATGCTTGGAGTTCGAATTCGAGCTTCAGAGAAGAGCATGGGATCCACATTAGTGTCTCGGCAGTGTCACTAGAGACACACAACCTGTTGATCTCGAGTATCTAGCTATGATATCATATTACACGGTATAAGATTAAGCGCGCAGGCCATCAAATTGGCGACCACAGTCCAGCCTATTTCTTAAGGCCGACTCCAGACCCAAAATATGGATTCTGATAGGTACTTTTCATGGATACACACGTAACATTGTTGAAAGAAACAGATAACAGATTCAAAACTTAAAAGGGGAATTACGCACAAATGGATTTAAGCTCCCAATCAGATTACAATTTGTACTTTTACAACACAAAACTCCACGGTCTGCACCTAACAGCAGTGCAGTGGCACAAGCTGAGTATGCAAGTGTTATCCTGCCCGTGTCTGGGTTTGAGCCTAGGGATGGCAATGGATTGGTTTGGTCTGGGTTTGGTGATTACCATTCTCAAACCCAAAGTATTTATCTATACCCAAATCCAAACTGATATCTGACGGGTATGAATTTTAGTGCACCATAAGCAAACCATATAGATTTTGATTTTATCCAAACCGCACCAAACCCGCATTAATATTCATTCCGTTAATGAACATAAGAAGGAAAAAGATTATACATCAAAATAAAAAAGTAACGTACCATATGATTTTACCATTAAACATCTAAATTCCAACATAATCAAATAAAATAACTAAATAATAAACTTTTCTTAAGAGGTTCCTATAGAGACTCTTGAGATTTTTAAATAAAAAAGTAACGTACCATAGATTTTTCCCATTAAATAATTTTGCAAAATGTGAGGCAAACTTTCACACCCCCTCCTCCTTCAAATTCGGGGATTCACACCCCCTCCTTCTGCACGCGAGATTCTGGATTAGGTTTCCCAAAATTGCCCATTCCATATGCGCGCAAGGCCTCTCTTTGGGCCTGGCCAGCTATTCAATAGCCCTTAAAGCCTTCACACACATAAAGAGCTAAAATTTTTTGTAGCTAGCCAATGTGGGCCAAAAGATTTTGAAAAAATACACATCTCCAATAGGAGCAAAAAGGTCACAAGTCTTCACCGGCCGGGTGGATGATGTTGTGTACTTGTGTCCGGCGAAAATTGATCTTGAAGCAGTCCGGCTTTGCAAGGGTTGCCATACCAAATTTTCAATCCTAGCTAGCTTGGCAAAGATTTTTCCAGATTTTGGCTAAGAGTTGGATTTTCCTCACACTCCGTCAATTCCAGTATTATTGTGTGTCTGCGAGTTGCGAGAAATTAGAATAAAATTTGGTTCAAAATCTATCTTAAATAATATTTGATGTATGGAGAAGCATTTGGTTTGGTTTGGTTTGGTTTGGTTTGGTTTTGAGGAGCATCGGAATTCCACTTTGACAAACCACTAAAATATTAGTATAGGTCTATTGTGAAGGGTGATCAATCTTAGCAAATTGGACTCGCAACTCCAATTCCTTGGTTTGGTGTCCATTAAATTGGCCACGCAGTTGGCTTAACTCTTTTTTTCGTCTTTATTTGATTTTTTTTTTGCGTTTGTTAGTTTTGCATCGATTTTTTGAGTATTATTGGTTCGTCTCGACGAGAGCAATCCAAAAAGGTAAGAGATTATGATTAGAACCCTCAATTTTTTGAATAAGATCGAAAAAAGTGTAAAAAACTGACTTTTTGGCTTATTTTTGTCTTTATTCATAAAAATTTAAGCTTTGGTCATAATTTTTTACTTTTTTGATTCCTCTCGCCGAGATGAACCAATAATACACAAAAAGTTGATGCAAAACTAAAAATGCGAAAAAAAATCAAATAAAGACGAAAAAATAAGTCAGCCAACTTTTTAGGCCAAACCTCACCAAAATATGCCGACGTTAACCTAAACGAACAATAGTTCAAAAAAATCTAAACAAATTAGATTGGCTGATTCTATTTGGAGCCCTTTTTTTCCTAAATACATCCCACTAATTTTTGACCACTTAAAGACAAAAGTACCCTCAAGTATAAAGACTATATTATCCCTTCTTCTTCCTCCTTCCTCCAACCACCACCATTGAAATCCCACCACCGCCGCTTTATCACCCCATAACCCCAACCACCACTCACCTTCATAACCCCAACCACCACTGAAAAAATAGGAAGTTTTTGAACTTCTCACTTTTATCTTAAACGCTTGTTGGTAATAATCAGTTATCATTCAACAAGAATAAAATATACACAGACATCAGTTACATAGCATAAATGGGCTACTTAAGGGCCCATTCAAAAGTTGGGAAACTGGAGTTTCTAACACAATAAAACTCGCGCAGGGGAGGGGGGGGGGACCCATTTTTGTGCACATGACGGGCAAAATAGGTCCAAAAACGAATGAAGGTTATTAGCCCATCGAAACTACATGTTGTTTGCCATTGAAACCCTCAATCGCAATAACCCAATTTCGAACCCCCTAATTGCAATCAACCCTAAAAAATTTTAGAGAGCCCTAATTTTTGTGAAGAAACAATTAGAATCCGAATAACCTTCATTCTAATTCAAACATTAGAATCTGAATGGGTAATAGTAATTTGGATTTGGAATGTGAATGTGTATCAATTATTAATATCTGAACCATATCCAACCAGTCGGACTCTAAATCCGAAGTAGACTATGTAGTTCGGATATTAGAAAAAAATGTTTTCAGGTATTCAAAGAAGACGGTGGAGGAGGAACGTCCTCAGCAAGTCCTCTCCATCAACATCCATCAACCCTTGTAGCTCCACCATGAACTGTGACACCATCGCATTCTTATCATCCTTTGCCACCCTTGGCTTCCCCACAATCGTTATCAACTTATCAGCGATCCCAATTTCAACCAACACAGAAGCTCCATAATCGGTCCCTTCTCTAAGAACTCAAACCCCGAAAGAGAAACTGAAATTGGACAAGACTCTTTTTTGTTTTTCTCTCTGGCATTTTCACGTACACTTGGAGATTTCCCCTGCTCGATCTCTTCACATGTCAAAAGCCTCCTTCCTAGGCAGTGGTGGTGGTACGAGGAGGGAGAGAGGAGGGGCAAGTTGGGAAAGTCTTCGTTTTTTTACGGGTTGTATTTAGCCATTTCAGTGGAACCGTAGATTTTGTGACGGTTTCTTTTTTGCTAGAAAACCTTGTAGGGAACACATATGAGAGTGAGGAGATAGTCTGGTAAATATATAGATTTGGTCTTGGACTTTCTTTTTTTTTTGAATATGTTATGATTGCATGACTGCAACATAATCCAAAATGTTGCAGTCATGCAATCATAACATTGCATGACAATCACAATCCAAAATGTAAGCGTAAACAATCACAATCCAAAATGTAAGCGTAAACGATCCCAAAAAAAATTCAAACAATCCAAATAGGAATAAGAACAGTAAAGAAATCGACAGTGAGATTTGCGGGGTTCCCTAAAATCGGGTACCTCCATGGGAGCGAGAGCGAGTTTTTGTTATTTGATATGTCGTACGTCCAAAATTTACAATAGAGAGTATTTATACACGCTTAATCTATTCCCACCCTAAAAAATAACTTACCAATCATACCATGAATTTAGACTTTCCTAGAACTTCTCGGTACCTCCATATGAGCCACAGAGTTCCAATAGAAAAAAAGACCAAAAAAAGAGTTTTTTGGGATTTTTCTTGAATTTTTTCAAATACACTTGGGTTTCGTTCATAAGTTTTTACTTTCCGATTCCTCTTATCTAGACGAATCAATAATCCACAAAAGTTTGGTGCAAAACTAACGCGAATTGTTTTTTAATAAAGACAAAAAAAAAAAGTGGAGTGGCTTTTCTAGGAAAACTTAAAAAGTATGAGAATTAATATTTGCTTCAGAGTAACGTTTTTTTTTTTTTCGTCTGCTTCTAAGTAATGTTACACATATCGTGTGATGCATACAGGGGCAACTCTACCTTATTACCAGCAAGGGCAAGCGACTGGGTTTATAAAATAAATATTTCTATTCAATTTTGAACCAAATTTTTATAGCCCTAACAAGACAAAACAAGCCTAGAGCCCAATATATAATACACATTTAAGGATAGTGGAGTATCACACATTTAAGGGGGTGTTTGGGAGCCAATTTTTGGCTTTTCCTTTTCTCTTTTTGAAGTTTTATTTGATTGGCAGCTACTCTTCAAATTGATTGGCAGCTACTCTTCAAAACAGATTTTGCCAGAATGAGTTTTCCATTTTGACAATTTAGAGAGAAAAAACCAAAAACAGGTCCTGAGGTCCTTTTTGCATTCTACAAAATATGAAGACTCGTCGTGAGATGTTATAATATGTTGGAGTCTTTTTGTCAAACGATATATTGTACATGTATATATCTCTTTTGCCTAGTCAGAGTTTTTTTTCTTTTGCCTAGTCAGAGTTTTTTTTTTTTTTGTATATAGCTTTTCATCGTAAATACGCTATGTAATTTTGTCAGCGCTGGATCAAAATCTTGGAGTCGCCCCTGAATGCATAACAGTAATATTAACTAACCCTTCTACCCGTACAGATGGGTGTGCACAGACAGTGCACAGATGGGTCTCGGGGACCCACTTTTGGGTCCCACACGGTCGATCCAAGCCATTCATTCATCTCAAAATCAAATTCCGAAGGGCCCACGCGGAGATCAGGTCGATTTTTTGAATCAAGTTGATTTTTTGAATGAAATGGGGTGATTTTGGATCGAGCACTTAGGGACGTCCGATCGACTTGATCTCCGCGTGGATCCCTCGGAATTTGATTTTGAGATGAATGAACAGCTTGGATCCGCCGTGTGGGGCCCACAAGTGAGTCCCTGAGACCCATCTGTGCACTGTGTGTGCACACCCATCTGTCCCCGTTGTTTTACCGAATATTAATTAAGATGATTTCATGAATTTATAGAATCAAACCTAGCTATCTACTCCAGCAGTCCACCCTTAGGGTGTTCCAAAATGAGAATAAAAAATACTTTCTATCACTTCCGAGCCGACCCTTCCGTACTGTCCACTTTTTTCAATTCTTTGATTGCTTTTTGCCCATTGGGTAATCCCAAATGGGAATAAACAAGTAGTATTTTTTTGATCCGACTGAAAAACTGTGACGTTACATTAGGTAGCGTACTGTTCCACTTTTTTCAATTCTTCATTGCTGTGTTGTGCCATTTGTTCTGAAAGGTCACTTCTTTGTTTACTTGTGGTGTACCTATAGCATTGTTGCATTTGTTAGTTTTCGGTTTTATTAAAAAAAAAATTACTTTTGACCATAATTTTATAGTTTTTGGATTTGCCTCGACGAGATAAATCCATAAATTACAAAATCTTGACGCAAAACTAACAAATGCAAAAAAAATTTGAATAAAGGACAAAACGAAAAAAACCAAAAAACCAATTTTTCAATTTAGCCAAATCAGGCCCTAATACATTTTTTTTCATCGGTTACGGGCTTCAACAAGGACATTTAAGTGGGACACAACAAGTGTACTTTTTGTGGGATCCAACAAGTGTAACAAGTGTAACATTGCATCCATTACGGTCACAAAAAAATACACTTATTGGGTCTCAATTAAGTGAGACTCAATAAAATGTACTTTTTTGTAGGACCCAACAACTGTACCTTTTATTCATAATTTTTACTTTTTTATTCTTCTCGTTGAGCCAAGATAATAATTTTTTGAGTTTTTTGTATTAAAGATCCCGATTAGTTCTAATCATAATCTTAGTTCTAATCATAATCTTTTACTTTTTTGGATTCCTCTCGTTGAGTCCCATATTGGGCTTCTCCTCATTTGCCACCTCACGGTAGTGAGTGTGTATATGGGTGCACAAATGGTGTACGCATATCATTTTCCATAAAAAAAAAAAAAAGGACTAGAGAAAATGGTAAAAAACAATGGAATCATGGTACAGTGTCGTGGTGGGAGAGAGTGGGAGTGTCAGATGCTTGAGAGAGAGAGACAGAGTGTGTGTGGCCATGTGGACTCTGTTTCCTGTCAGCAACCTCAGTATTGCCAACCCACGCGCGCGTGGGGTACAATGCGGACCACCCTTAGGGTGATTTCTAGCTTTTGCCTTTTTGGTCATAGAATGAGAAGTATGGAAATTGTAGCAGAAAAAAAAATTAAAAATGGTAACGTTAGACATTGTTAAGTGCTTGTCTCCTCCCCACCATAAATATTCATGTACATTTCACAACAAAATAAGTGTGTTTTCATAAAAATGGGTGGTGAGGGCCGAGGGATACTACTTGAATTCGTTGGAGCACAATGCAACGATACTCCAAAAACACTGAATAGTCGCCCAAGTAATGGAAAACAATTTTGATTTGTTGATGACTATCGATCAGCAAGGTGCATGGATATTTTTTTTTGATCGGAATAAGAAGTTTTATAAATGAAACTCGATAAGGGTACACCGAGAAGGGGAAGGGGAGGAGACATCCAACCGAGGTTGAATGAAAGAAAAAAGAAAGGAAAAGAAACATTCAAAGCAAAAGATTACAGCATGAAAACACCCAGATCCTCTATGCAGCCTAAGCGAAAAAAACACCCAAGGGAACCAAAACCAAAACAGCCACCAATCCAAGGTGCATGGATTATCAGTCATATCAATCCAAGGAAAAGAAAAAAAAAAATTGTTGTAGAAATGGGACCTAATTTTTATGAGATTCAATAGAATGCCAAATTTACATCAATTTTTTATTTTTATTTTTTATATCACCACAGCATCTTTTATTGACAGACTACCAAACTATGCTTACAACAATTTCCAAGGAATTGACCAAGTGATCTTGAATTGAGACTTGGTGGTCTGCTGCCTCATAAGGTGTCTCAAGTTTGATTCTCTTTGATAGGAACTCTTGGGACCACCTCGCACCGCATATATGCCTGACGACGGGATAGACAGGGATATATTAGTCCAAGACAGGCGAAAGCAGGCTCAGGATATTAGTGTGATTACCGATTTTATGAATAGAAAATTACCGTCCTGTACAGAAAACTACTCTTTAATTCCCGTCAAGGAGAGTCGCCCATTTTAATTACCTGTAGGTCTAAGTGAGTAGGTTACTTTACTATTTTGTCATTGACTTGTATACCAGGTAAATACGTGCACCGTTGTCTCTCGCTTCTCTTTAATCCAGCAACCCACCACCGCACAACCCCTTATTCTGACCATCGTCAACCTCCGACGACCACCATCCTAGCTGGCCCCACTTCTCCGACCGTCACCAACCTCCGGCGACCACCTGGCCGACAGATACACGATTTTCCCGTTTTATAACAGAACTCCCTTTTCAAGGGACTTCAACATAAAGAGTAAAATAATCCCAATTTGATACGATACAGAGAAAAATTACATGTAATTAGAACGCAAAATCTATTTTAAGAGGTTCAGTTGAATCAAATTTTCAAATTCCAAAAGATTGAAAAAATTCGCAAGAAAATTTGCAAAATTTGCACCCTGCGAATTTTTTCAGAATCCATTTTTAAGGATTACTTTGACCTAAGTTTGAACATTAACAGTGATATCATTCCCAAAAGTGATATCATTCCCAATTTGCATATGTATATCTTATACAGAGAAATTCACGGTGGAATTGGAGAAATTTTAAAAAAATCGCACCCAAAAAATCGCAGAAAATAAAAAATTCGCAGTTTGCGAATTTTTAAAAATTTCATTTTTCAGTGCTTCCAAGATCCACATCTCTATTGTTCTTACAAGAGTTTATGAAATCTGACCTTAATTGAAAAAATTCGCAATGATTGCACCTCGTAAAATACATGTGTGGCTGTTGATTTTGATCCTTGAATCAGTGGAGTTCACAAAGGAGAAATAGATCTGAGTTGGGGGAAGATCTTAGTGATGTTTGCCGTTCATTTGCTTTTCCCGTGGCCGGCGAAGACGAGTTTGGAGGAGAGAGAATTGAGGTTGGAGCAGCGAAGGAGGAAGGCAACTATGGCGTTCACGGGAGAGTTGAGGTTGTCGGCGACTTTGGGGGTATTTCAGGTAGAATTTGTACCTAATTTTCCTGGGCGTGTTTTCTGGAAAAGTCTTGTACCTTGTGGTGCATTGGGTCTATGTGTTAGACCGTCTGGTAAATTGCTCTTTTATGAAATCAGATAACATATTTAGTTCCTGATTTTGCTTTGGCGTAGAGATTTTAGAGGGTGATCTGTATCTCTATTTTTTAATAGTCCTGTTGAACGTAACGTGTGGTGGATCGATCCCCACGAGATTCACCCCCATGTATAATAACACATATAATATATTTCTCTGTGACTTCAGGGATATCAAAAGAAACATACTCCCTCCGTCCCAGTTTGTTTGTCAATTATTCCATTTTCTGATACGTCTTAAATTGCTTATATCTTTCAACATATAATGTTTTTCACCATTTTAAAAACTTTGTATAATAGAATTAATCGTGAACTATTAAACAAGATCCATATTGCATATATTTAGAGATCGATATTAAAAGATATAAGCGATCGATTATCAAAAAATGACAAACAAAAAGGGACGGAGGGAGTATTTTTGTCATTTGTCCACGCACATATATATAAAAAACTCCTCCAAAGCAGAGTTGAAAGAACGAGCCAAGATCTGGCATCTCCGACTAAGAGCATCCCCTACACGCTACAGCCTCTAAAAGCCTCCCTAAACTACATCAATGAATCCTCCTCCTCATATCTTATTTTAATGCTCTCTCTCTCTCTCTCTCTCTCTCTCTCTCTCTCTCTCTCTCTCTCTCTCAATAAATATTAATATTTTAATAGAAGGAAAAGACTACTATACACATTCTTAAAAAAATTACGAATTTTTTTTTAAAAGTTACAATTTTTTTTATAAAAGTTACGGGACGCACCAAAATGTTACGAATCGTATTGCTGAAAAGTTACGAAAAACTAAAAAATATTTATGATTGTCAATGAGGTGACACAATCTAAATCATACAATAGGTACATATGACACACACCTTTAATGAGTGTATATTATAGCCATTTTCTTAACAGAAAGTAAGTAAATTAGAGAGTGTTATTGGAGTGTTGATAGAAAAAGTGTCAAACTATAATAAATATGTGCGCTGTCCACAAACTTTTTGGGGAGTTATTGTTTGAGATGCTCTAACGATTTCAAATTGACATGGCATGCATAGTGGATGCACTTATATTTCAAATAAATCCTATTTATAAATTTGTCAAATACTTTGATGTCATAATTTGTCGTCTTCTTTTCATGTCAAATCTGGCATTTAGTATAAATAAGGTACCCTTTTTTTTTCTTTTTATTACTGTATTTTGATGGCCCGAATAATCTTTTTTATTTTTTTCCCTGCAAAACGAAATATATTAATCTCTGAAAAAAGATTACAAAGATTGAGAGGGTTAAAGCAATTCATATGTCACTTTGATTTGGGGTAAGCATTTTTAAAGCTGCCAAATTTGAACATACCAAAATTTGGAGCATTTTTAAAATATTTGACATACCAAAATTTGAAGCTAAGAGTGAAGATGTGTTAAGCTACTCGAGTTTGAGTTCATGTTGTGATTACTCCTAAGATTAATTGAGGCGCAAGTAAGTTGACTCGGAAGTCGAACCTGAGTTATGAAAATAAATAATAATAAAATCAGCATTGAAGATGTTATTTATACCTGCACAGTATTGCCTTTCACTTCACGCCTTCTAAAAAACACCCACAAACACAAGCACAGAAAGAGAGAGAGAGAGAGAGAGGTGAAAAATGGCTGTAGGTGATAATGAAATGCCCCATGCAGTATTCATACCATTCCCAGCACAAAGCCACATGAAAGGACTGATGAAACTAGCAAAACTCCTCCACCACAAGGGCTTTTTCATCACCTTCGTCAACACCGAATTCAACCAAAACCGACTAATCAAAGCCAGGGGACTCGATTCTCTCTCCACATTACCCCACTTTCAGTTCAAAACAATCCCCGACGGGCTTCCCCCGTCGGACCCTGATGCCACTCAAGACGTAGCTCTACTCTGCGGATCGGTGCGAAGGAACTTCTTAACAATGTTCCGTAACCTTCTAAAAGAACTCAACGACCGGTCAGGTTCGGAGAATCCGCCGGTCTCGTGTATTGTTTCCGACGGTGTGATGCCGTTTACTATAACGGCAGCTCAAGAGCTTGGGATACCGGTGGCTGTTTTCTGGACTTTTCCAGCTTGTGGGTATATGGGGTTCTATCAGTATCGGGCTCTTCTGGAGAAAGGTTTTACGCCACTTAAAGGTAAATTACCATGGAATATAATTTGGATATAAATACTGTTATAGACTATTTTTTTTACTGATGTGGCAGTGAAATTTCGAAAGAATATTGATTTCTGCACCACGTGGGTGGTAGCAAAGTTGACTTAATTCTTACTAGTTACTAACATCATTAACCATTAATATTTCTTGCGCAAAAAAAAAAAAAAATTTTGACTTCTGCCACAAAAATTGACAAGAGAATGTACAAACCTTTGGTATTATATATGCTCATTGATAATAAACATATGAAAATGTGTATCTTTCATATATTATTATTATTTTTTATCGGTTTGTATTATTAATAATTTAACCTTATGACATTTGTACTTTTTTTTTTTTTTACAAATTAGTCTCTCCGTGCCGTAAAGATAGCCCATTATTCAAAAAATGTTCATTTTTGGGATAGAAAATTAATGAAGCACCTTCGTGCACAATTTTTGATATTTCTTGACAACAAATTAACTACTAAAATAGATTTTTATACGAAAATTTCACTGTCATTCTGTAAAATACTATCTTTATATCCTTTTGTAAAAGACCGTCTTTATGGGATGTAGGGAGTGAGAACATTGATTTTTCGTTTCATTTCTGAATTAGCTAGAGTGTGAAGACATTAATGAGTGGGAGAGAAATGACAAGTGATCTAGAAATTGAGAAAACATTCTTTACACCGGCGGTGTAAATCAATGTTTTCTTCAAATAGATTACATTGCGCCATGTGTCCATATTCTATCTTCATCTCAATTGTTATCTTTTAATTTATAACGTTTTTAATAATTTTGAAAACTTTGTACGGTACAAGTAATTGATATTTACTTCCTCCATCCCTTTTTAAGTGTATTGATTTGTAAATCTAACTTATTAAAGAGACATCATCTTGCACCTTTTAAGTCAACTTTTGCCTCTACTTTACACTTTTCATATCAACTATTACATCCATTTTTATCCATTATCTTTTTACCCACTAACTTTTGAAAATAGCAAAATAATAATTGTACAAACTTTTATTCATTCACTTTCCAAATCACACTTGTTAAAAGACAACCCCAAGTGAAAAAGTTGACACTAAAAGGGGACAGAGTGAGTATCGAATAAGATCTATAATACATATGTTTTGAGAGTTCCATATTAAAAGTTCAGACACTTTAAATACATTTAATTAACTTCACAATTTTAAAAAAGGTTAACTTTTTAAAAATCTCAATTCCTCGTAGAGAGCACCTAAAATATTGGGATGGAGGAAATAGTTTATGAGTTTAAATTATTTCCATCGCCGGTGGAAACAAAAGTTTACTCCAAATCGATTGTATTGCGCCACATGTCCATGTTCTATTATTTTGGACCACTGTTCGAACACATGGCGCATTGCAATCGATTTGGCGCAATGCAATTGATTTGTTTCCATCCCGGGGGTGTTCCACTAACAAAAAATTGTTTTTTTCCAAAAACCGAGGCATGTCATTACAATCCTTTTTTTGTCCTGTATGCACTTTTATGTGCAAATTTTTAACTAAAAGACAAGAAAGAGTGTGTAATTCTCAAATAAAGTAGTGTGAAAATTATTTTCCTATATTTTTGAACAAAAAATTATTCAGGCCCTCTCAAGTCGATATGTTGGCTCCGCCACTGATCCAAATTTGTGGGTAATATGCAGATGCGAGCCAACAAACAAATGAGTACTTGGAAACAGTAATAGAATGGATTCCTGGAATGAAAAACATACGTCTAAAGGACCTCCCAACTTTTTTCCGGACAACTGATCCAAACGACGACATATTCAATCTAGCCATGGAATCAGCTCACAAAGCTTTGGAAGCTTCAGCATGTGGTATCCACACGTTTGACGCACTTGAACCGGAACTATTGGATTCTCTCTCATTGATGTTGTCCCATGTTTACACCATGGGTCCCCTGCAGTTACTTTTGAATAACATAAAAGATGAAGAAACAAACCAATTGGATTCTCTGGGATACAATTTGTGGAAGGAAGAACCCGAGTGTCTACAATGGCTTGATTCTAAAGAACCTGGCTCAGTCGTTTATGTTAATTTCGGCAGTGTCATAGTCATGTCACAACAACAGCTGGTATGTACATACTCTTAACAATCACTTAATTTTTTATTCGATTCCAAATTAAGATGTCTCGTAATAGATGTCAACTTTAAAATGCTGATAACAAAAATTTATCGCCATTTCTATTTTGCATTGATGTGAGAGTCTCAACGATTAAAAAGTTGAGATCCCATCTCAAAGTAGAGGGCATTTTCAAAGAGTTAGCAACCCTAAAAAGATGTCCGGGACATCTTATGTGCACATTGATTAATCCTAGGAATCATGAACTCACCGTCTACTAGTGAAGTCCCACTCGAAGCTAAAACCGAAAACGATCCGTGACTCGCGGATCGGATTGGAACTGAACCGTGAGACTTTTGGTCCAGACACGGATTGTATTTTCTAAAAACCATGACTCGCAGATTATGATTGGATTCATGCCAATCTGATCCGATCTGGACCGTGTACACCCCTAGGTAGGATATTCATTAAGGGTGGGGTCCAATTACCTGGATTGCACTGTGCAGTCCAGCTCATAAACTGCCAAGGAGCCCTGTTCCTTTCGCAAAATAAAGAAAAATGATACGTACACAACGGAGAGCCACAACGGAGAGCCACAACGGAGGGCCTTCCCATTAAAATTAAAAAAAAAATTGCGCGATCAAAATTTTTCAGATTTCCCCCTTCTTGGTCCAGTCCTAACAGAGAGAGAGAGAGAGGAGATTATCAGGCTTAAAAAATCAACAAGAAAATCATCACAACTATATATATAGATCTACATCTACGAATACATCATCATCATCAAAAAATCAACCAAAAAAAACTACAAAAATCAATTCAATAAACAGATTGAATAAGGCACCAAAATGAACCAAAAAAATTGTTCAACGTACACCACTTCACAGATCTAAAAATACAAACCCATGTATAGATTAGTCGTTACATACATCCATTGAACACGAAGATCTGTGAATGAGTCGACGACGAGATGAGATGACGACGGCGAGTGAGAGGTGAGAGACACGAGATCTCAGATGACGGAGTTGGATGACGCCGTGGTGGCGGAATGGTGGCCATGAAGAAGACGACGCCGTGGTTAGTAGTGTTCCGATCTAAGAGAGAGAGAGATAGGGTTTGTCGCCGCCGCACGGAGTTGGAAAATTTTCAGATCGTTTTTGTTTCTAGAGAGAGACGAGAGACGGCCCCAAAACGACGTCGTTTTGGGGCGTTGTGGCCTTCCGTTGTGGCTCTCCGTTGTGTACGTATCATTTTTTCAAAATAAAAGTGCACACATCAAAAGGATACGTTCTGCCCACTTGGGGGTAGACAGCTTTGTACAATTGATCTGTGGGCACACAGCTTTTCTTCAGTAAACGTATCCCACTTGGGGATGGACAGGTTTATGTCTCAATAAGGAGAAATTTTTCAATGCCGAGTGGGTACCACGTGGTACCCGCTCGCGCAATCTGGGCTGTCCATTTTGGTTTTGGACCGCTCGGATTAAAGAGAGAGAAACAGGAGAGAGAGGAGGAGAGAGAGGGTTTCGATCTCGGCCGTCCAATACACTTTTGGACGGCCCGGATGCAATGTTCGGGTACCACGTGGGCTCGGCCACGTGGTACCCACTCGGTACCCAAAAAAATTTCCTCAATAAGTGCAATTGATCTGTGGGCACACAGCTTTTCTAGGTTAACTTACGCACATCTCGAACAAATCTCTATATATCTTTCCACAATCATTTCATATGCTTACCAGTTACCAGTGGGAGTGAGGCCAAAAATTGCTAACAGTGAGACCCGAACCTAAAACCTTAAAACGAAGGAGACCTTTAAATCACAGTATAATCGAAAAGTTGTGAACAATTAGTCATATAATTGTTGACGCTAACACGACATAAACCTATCCAAAGTATGAGTGTCATTATTTTAGGTGAGTTATCAACACGGAAATTTTCTGTGAATTTTTTCCAGGACTATTGGATTGGCTCTGTAATGTGTACGACCGTACAAGAGCAACATGTTTCCACAACACATTTTGTAAATTTTTTAATTCCATTATAAAGCGGTATTATTCGCTAAAATCCTGCACAAATATAGACAAATATAACTTTAAAATTAATTTCTACTCTTGCACTTAGATATATTCTGCTCCCTTAATTGGCGTCGTGTTATTCATTGCCAACAATCAGAGTCCATTACTGTTAATGGATGGCTGGTGTTGAGGTAATTTTCAGTGTGGTTGGGGACCGGAATGAGCGCTAAAAATTAATTGAACGTGAAGGATTGTCAAAGTGGACCCAAAAAGGGCCCACAAACAGCAAAGGAAAATTGGTCCATCCATTTTATTTCCATTCCATTGCCTAAAGAGGATCCATGTCCTACCATAAATTCACATAGAAAAACAAAAGGAGGGTGAAAATCATTAGATATTTAATCACTGCCATGTTTGTTAGTAATAGATTACTACCGTACACTAACTTTTTTTTTTTTTCCAACAGGTAGAGTTTGCTTGGGGCCTTGCAAATAGCAACCACTACTTCCTATGGATAATAAGGCCTCATCTAGTCACCGGCGATTCGGCGATGCTGCCACCTGAATTCGTAACAAGCACCAAAGAAAAAGGTTTTATAGCAAGGTGGTGCCCCCAAGAGGAAGTTTTAAACCATCCGTCCGTTGGAGGGTTCTTAACACATAGCGGATGGAACTCAACTCTGGAGAGCTTGTCGGCAGGGGTGCCCATGATGTGTTGGCCTTTTTTCGGGGATCAACAAACGATCTGCAAATACGTTTGCAATGAATGGGAAGTTGGAATGGAGATCAATAACGATGTGAAGAGGGAGGAGATAGAGAAACTTGTGTTGGAATTGATGGGAGGAGATAAAGGGAAAAAAATGAAGAAGAAGGCTATGGAGTGGAAGGAACTCGCAAAGAAGGCCACGGGTCCAAATGGGTCATCTTCTTTGAATTTGGAGAAATTGGTGAATGTGTTGCTATCAAAAAATTAGATTTTAAAGCCCCATTGATCAATTGTTTAGGGGTTTTTTGTTTGTTTTATGAATTGGGTATCACGTTAATTGCTTCCAATAAATTTGTTATGATACAGCTCGACGTGATCATGCTTTGTTTGCGTTTAAATCTTTTCCTTCTAACAATTATCTTTTGCATCATCGATCGCTAAGAGCAAGCGCAGTGAACAACTTAAATATATATGCGAGGTCATTTCTTCTACGACAAAAGGAGTTGAAAGTGTGTCTTGATAATGTGTTAAGAGTTTGTTACTATGATAAAACCCATCATTCGATCTGTATAAGAATCATAACGGAGAAAATGTTACTGTCTCGACTGTAAATACTCGAGATTCATTGAGGTAGTGAGCAATACCTAGTAAGGGTTCAATTTTTCTCATTCTTTTATTGGAAGCTAGTGCTTGGACTTTGAATTCAAGCTTCGGAGCAGAGCACTACTACAAAAAGGCATGCAGATTACGGTCCTTAGATGTGATCTTTAACTTTTAGTCTCAGTTGAAAACCGTGATCTATACTTGTATGATTAAAACAACCACGCTTCAGGACCGTGATGAAAACTTGCGAAAAACTGTAATTAAAAAAAAAAAACTGTGATCTTTAACAACTTAACATCTCAGTTTTGCCTAAAGCTGTGATTGTTTGGAGAGAAATCATCTCAATTTTCACTAGTACCGTGATCTTTCCTTTACCCCAAACATATCAGTTTCATATAAAACCGTGATCAAAGGGTGTTCTGCCAAACAAATAAAAAATTAATATTTCTCCACCATCATCTTCATTCAATAAAATATAAATTGCATCAAGCAACAACAATTAACATTGAATTAAGAAATAATTCATCCTCTTCCAAAAACGTGTTACATAACAAATCTGTATCGAATAACTAGTTTACAACTTCTGCAAATGAAGTCGGTAGAAATTAGGCCAACCCTAAAAAAAAAAAAACCCCACACCACAACTACAACAG
Source organism: Vaccinium myrtillus (assembly GCA_016920895.1). NCBI lineage: Eukaryota > Viridiplantae > Streptophyta > Magnoliopsida > Ericales > Ericaceae > Vaccinium > Vaccinium myrtillus. The sequence goes on from CM029271.1 coordinate 25,104,939, forward strand.
TCAGTCAACAATGATCACCTAGCTAGCTATCACTAGCCCCTTCCTCCAATCAAAAAAGTTTCTTCGCTCTAGGCGCGACACATACTTCATCATGGGAGCACTTTCATCTACTACTCTCACCTAAAAAGAAAAGTTGGTGAAAGCAACCATTTTCTAACGTCCAATAAATATACGTCAAATGAAGCAAGAAATGCACAAAACTAACATTCCTTTTCAAATCACAAAGAACTAATCCAAGTCTATCTGGGAAATCTATCACCTGAGAACCTTTTACAGGAACTAGTTTTAGTCCCTCGTGCTACGCACAAGACTGCATGCTCATTGATTATGATTTCAGTCAAAGAAGCAGATGTTCCCTGCACAAAACCTTATCATGATTTTTTAATGTTCTAATGTGAAACTGATTTGCAAAAAGGATCATTCTCACAGAATCGCGTAATTTCCCATTTTTCATACTCTGTTTCAATTAGAAAAAAAAAAAAAAGAACAGAAAATGGAAGAAGGAAAAGAAAATTAGGAGATAACTCACACCATATGGGATGGAGATGCTGCATACAAGATGGACTTCATATGAACGGGTAAACAGAGAAACTCCGAATATTTACAAGTGAACAAGGGCAAAAGTGGGGGCGACTTGACTTTCTACTAAGGCCTTAAAATCTGAAGCTGGGATCAACTTCCACGGCCTGTAGACAGAAAATTTGCCACAAGAGACTTGTTGAAAATCTGCATCGCGCAAAAATGAAGAAAACAAACAAGCACTTGCAAAAATGTTCACCTTTTCGATTGGAACTTCATGCCGCGTGCATTAAGCGACTGAGACCTGAGGGTAAAGGTAGTTGATTTTGATGTACCTAATGCAAGTGTTCTCAAATCTTCCTTGGTCTCCTTATCCCTTTCCATTTTCTGCATCTTTGTAGTGGTTTCCCACCTGCACAGTAGCTCTAGTGAGGCATGATTTCATCTCATTATAATCACGATATCGGCGGTGTGCTGCTTATGCTTCGGGGTTCAGGTTCTTCTTTCGCTTCCCATGATGCAGAACAAGTAGCGGCCCAGTTCTATGATCAATTGGACCGGTCGAAGCCTAGGAGGCTCAAACAACTCTTAATTGAAAATTGCCAGATTCGGCAATTTATCGACGAGCCCAGAATAGGCCCAAACTTGGTGGGCTGAAGCAGAATCGCGCTGTGATCAAGACTCACGACTCTAATCGTGACTGATGGTGGATTTCGGCCAAATTCATTCGTTTAGGCCTTCAATTTAGTAATTTTGTTATTTTAGGTAATAATTAGATTACGAATTACTCTTAGTGTGTAATTCCGTTTTCATTGTTTCCATTTGGGAATTTCTTATTTTTCTTTCTAGTTTTCAATTTTGGAAGTTTCCCCAATTTTCGGGATACTTTATTTTTAGGTAAGTTTTTGCTAGGGTTTGCTCGAGTTTCCCTATAAAAAGGCGTGTAACCTCTATTATTATTCAACTTTTAATCAATTATAAATCAGAGTTATTCTCTTTCTCTTGTGGATTCAAGAACACTCGTGGATTCGAGACCTATTATCGTTTGAACTAGTACGCAACTAGTTTCTCGTGAATTCCGCTGCGTCATCCCATTAGCACCCTAAAGCAGGGACTTCCCTTTCTTCGCTCGAGCCAAATTCATTTTAAGCTTATGCAGGATGCCCTACAGACAATATAACAAAATAAGCTTAGGCATCAAACCTGAAAATGCCACACGTCGCCAAAGTTAATAAGGCAGTTCACCGATACAATAAATCCCTCACAGGAAATGAGCAAATGCGTATTTGAAATAGAAGGGGAAGATGTACAAACATAGACACCATGTATAAGCGTGGTGACCATGTGATTATCCAACATTTCAACTAATAAATGTGTTGGGGTGCAGGGTAGTATGGCAACAGGGTCTTCAAACTTCGGTAGAACAGGTGCAACGAGCTTACCCTCTTGAAGTTGCTTATCATGAGGAAGATAATTCCAAAATTTCATATTCAGATTGCTGCAAATGAGGGGCTATGCATATAGCACTGCCGAAAAGATCAAAAAGGAACTCGAAAATAAAACCAGGAGGGCTAGGAATTACCTTACCTGAACGCACGGTTTCAATCTTTTAGGAACATCAAACTCAAGAGTACTTGATCTAGTCATTGTAGAAAAATTGAATGAATCCGAACCAATAAAGGTGATGTCTCATACAAACTAATTTCTTTCCCTGTCGTTAGTATAACTGTTCTTTGGAAAAAGTGGATTACCTAATTAACAAGGTTCAGTTGGAGACTTTCAGGGTTCAATGAAGAAACTTGTGGTCAACAATAGAGGTTTGCGGATGGAAAAACTTAGGGTTTTGTGGACATGCCACCAAAATTTATTTTCTGGTTCCGAAAAGAGTTTCAGAGTCGCCACCCGGGTTTTTATTTTGAAAAGGAATTATTACCCAAGAAACCGTTATAAATTCGAGTGACTCTTGTGCTTCAAACAGAGTTTTCTAAGCTCGGGAGCTAGGTTACGAGTGGGTAAGGTTTTTAAGGCATCCCGCCCGCCCAATTGAAAATCAGTTTTTACTAAATGCTTTGTAGGATTTTAAGAAAATACTTTATTGCCAAACTTTGTTCATGTAACAAATAATGGAAGTAAATATGAACAATAGATGATGAATAAAAGAAAGAAACAATTTATGAAAAGAGTTTTGAATCAATCACTGCCCGGGAAGACTGATTTTTGAACTTAAGTTTTGAACAGTACCGTACGGTACTAGACAGTGTCGTATGGCACTTTATTTTTATGGACAGTGTGCAAAAACATTGGATTATTGAATGAAAACAGAAGTAACATGTCCTCTTGGTATGCAACTTGCAAAACTAGTTCTTCTAAAAGATTGGAAATTGATTTTTGAAGTTCAACAAGGTGCATACCAATCTTTTAAGGAGCATTATCTTTCAGTTCAAAAAATCTTTTGAGGAGCATTTTCAATATTAAATCAACTAAATGTTACCTTACACCTTCATGGTACTGATAAGCCAAAACAAGCAAGACAGAATAATGTATCTCTTTGAAGAGACAGTACCGTACGGCATAGCCATTCTGGATAGGGATGGAGCCGAGGGATCCTTTTTTTTTTTTTTTCCTTCTAAACTGTCTTTGTTCCTTTAAAATTGTTTGTTGTTTACAGTCTCAACCCAATATGAATAACAAGTGATGCCAGATATTGACCCATTTTAGTCAGTCGCTAAACCTGATTGCGCCCAAAAAGAGAAGAATAGGCTAAAGAGGTTAGATATTTTTTTTGCACGGAAAAAAGATTATATTGAACCAATAGAACAATTACAATAAAGATTTTATCCCAACAAGGTTGGAACCATGAAGACCCGAGCATGGTTGGCAAGAGGCCAACCAGCCCGCCCCCAAAACACCTCAGATCACCAATACAATTAAATACAGAGATACATACAGCCATCTGCAAATCCAGAAAACCCATAGTATGAGACTGTATCAACCGTAGAGATATTGGATCAAACCAATCCATGAAGAAACTCCAGCATGTAGCAGCAAACGAAATGGGCATCTTCATGAATGCAAGGCTCCAGCAAGACAAATGATGGGAAAGCAAACATTGGGGCAGCAGCAGCAAGACAAGTGATGGGCAAGCAAACATAGGGGCAGCAGCAGCAAAAATCCAAAAAAATCAGAATGACCAAACCAACATGGTAGCAACTCCAGAATGACCAAATACCAGAAACTCCAGCAATAGCAGCATCAAAAACAATCAAACAGCAGCATCCAGTGAGTACTCCAAAGAGAAACAGCAGCCTCAAAATGAAAGATCCACACGATAAAAGCACCAGCAGCAACAGAAAACCTTATCGTATGAAAACTCCAATAGAAGCAGCTAACAATCACTATAACCACATCTCCAAATTCAGCCCAGATACACACCCAACCAAACATTATACCCTCCCAAACATCAGGAGCAACAGCAGCAATAGAAACCAAATCGCATGAGATATAGAAATTCCGCAGAGCATAGGCAAAAGAAAACTCCAAACCTCAGCATAGGCATAAGCACAAGACAGGAGCATCGAATGACAACAACAGCAAACGCATACAATCGCAGCAAAATACTATATAACCACAGCTCCAGACTCAGCCACCCAAAAAAACAAGAAGACAAGACCCCATGACAAAACCCAAAAACCAGAAAAAGAAATCACGAAAGACCAAAGCCACGACAACAAGACCCAAGAAAACAAGAAAACAAAGAGAGACAAGGGAGACACCACCAGACACCACCACAAAGCCCCAAAAACCAGAAAGAAAAAACCACCCTCTCAGAAAGCACGAAAGACCATAGACCCGAGAAAACCACTCAACCAAAGCCTAAACAAAGCCCATACAAAAAACCATAAATCACCACCAAACCCCCCAAACCACCCAAGAAATTAAATTGCTTCTTTAATACTATCAAGCCTGAATATGAAGTCATTGATAGAATAGTCTCCAAATTTCCAATTGGTTTTCACCCAAAAGGCCACTCTGAGCTTAATAAGGTCTGCCAATTCTTCCCAATTCAGAGGCTTATTTTGAAAAATGAATTCGTTTCTCATTTTCCAAATGGACCATAAGATTGCAAACGGTATGCAGTTCCAGATTACTTTAAGGCTCTTCTTGGTTTTACAGCTCAACCACCATAGAAAAAGAGCTTCCAAATTTGGAGGGGTAGACCATTGGATTCCCCACCAACACAGAATCTTACACCAAGTGGACCATGCAGGATGACAATGAAGGAGAGAGTGATTGAGAGATTCCAAACAAAGACCACAGAACTTGCAAAGAGCTTGATGCTGGTGCAGTATGCCAATCCTAATCATAAAGTCCCCAGTTTTGATTTTTCCAAGTTTTACCATCCAAACAAAGCATTGTACTCTAAATGGAGCAACATTTTTCCATAACCATTTGAAAGTCTTCCGGTCATTAATTTCAGTGCTTGAGGCTGGAATGAGAGAGAGATTATACATTGAAGACACTGAATAAGATTTAGAATTGCAAGCATACCAGAATAGGTGGTCAGGGTTTATCTGGATGGAGATGTTAACACCATCCAGCAATGACAACATTCTCCCCAATTCTTCCTCTTCCCAAACAAATAAGTTTCTTCTGAACTGAAAATCCCAACCAAAGACCTCTTCCTTTCTGCGCCAAACATCAGCTAAAGATTCATCTTTATTCAGAATAATGTTAGTAATCCTTGGGTAAAGATTGCTTAAAGATTTCCCATTGACCCAAGGATTAGACCGAAATTGAATAGCATTGCCATTTCCCACAGAGATTCTGCAATTATCCTTGAAGAAATCAAAGCTTAGTGGATTCCTATACTGAATTTGCATAATGTCCTTCCAAATGGATGACACCTTCCTATTGATCTCCATGCTAGGGGCCCATCAGTTGTTGTTCATCTTATATTTGGAACACACCACTTTTCTCCAGAGAGCATTCTTTTCAGTTCCAAATCTCCACCACCATTTCAACAATAGAGCCTCATTCATTTCCCTTATGCCTCTGATACCAAGACCACCATCTTCTTTTCTGAGCTTCATATTTTCCCAGCTGACCATATGGATTTTCCTTCTAAGGCCATCGCTTCCCCACAGGAACCTAGCTTGGATGCTTTCAATTGACCTAGCAACACCTTCAGGTATTCTGAATAAGGACAAGTAGTAAATAGGCAGACTGCTGAGAACAGATTTGATTAAGGTGAGCCTCCCACCAAAGGATAAAGCTTTATGCTTCCATGAGGATAGCCTATGATGAATCTTTTCAATAATTGGCTTCCAAGTGGATTTTAGCTTAGGATTTGCCCCAAGAGGTAGTCCCGAATATTTGATTGGGAGGGATTGTGGCTTACACCCAAAAACCCTTGCAAATTCCTCCAATTGATCTTGCTTCAAGCCCACACCATATAGAACAGATTTGTGATAATTGATTTTAAGGCCTGACATGACTTCAAAAGCTTTGAGAAGACCTTTAACCCTTGAAATTTCATTTAAGTCAGCACCACAGAATACCAATGTATCGTCAGCAAATTGTAAATGGGTCAAAAGGGGTCCCTCCTCGCAGATTCTGAGACCCTTTATGGTTCCATGAGAGATAGCTTCAAGGAACAACCAATTAAGGCTCTCAGCAGCTAGAATGAATAGGAAAGGGGAGAGTGGATCCCCTTGTCTAATTCCTTTTTCCATTTGAAATTGTTCAGTGGGAGATCCGTTAACTAGAACTGATAACCAAGAGGAAGAGAGACACTCATGTATCCAGGTGATCCATTTATTCGGATAACGTAGCATCTTCATCATCCTAAGCAAGAAAGCCCAATTAATTTTATCAAAAGCTTTCTCAAGGTCTAATTTGAGAATAATTCCTTTGGAATTCCTTTTTCTCCATCCATCCACAATTTCGTTTGCAATCAGTATACTGTCTTGGATATTTCGACCACCCATAAAAGCAGATTGAACCTCTCCTACCACATGATTTAGAGTGGGTTTAAGCCTTGCTACAAGTACTTTGGATAGAATCTTGTACATGGAACCAATCAGGCTAATAGGTCTGAATTCAGATAGCTTAGAAGGATTACCACATTTTGGAATTAAGGTAATGAAAGAAGAGTTGATACCTCTGGGAAGATTACCATTTCTATGGAATTCTTTCATAAATAAAAGAATTTCAGATTTCATGAAATCCCAGCCCTTTTTTATGCATGTAAGATTGAAGCCATCAGGTCCTGGGGATTTGTTTCCATCACAACCTTTAATTGCATTCCAGATTTCATTCTCAGAAAACTCAGAGATCAGCTCAGCACTTGTGTTTTCATCAATTGTATTGCCATTGAATTCACTGAAGAACGGTCTAACTTCCCAATCTTCAGAGAATAACTTCCCAATCTTCAGAGAATAACTTCTTAAAGTGGGAGAAAACCTCCATTTTTACCAGCATGGGATCCTCAACGACTTGATTGTTGATTGTGACAGAAGTGATGGAGTTCCTACTTTCTCTGGATTTGGCCATAACATGGAAAAATTTGGTATTTATGTCCCCTTTAAGGTGCCATTGAATCCTAGACTTCTGGATCCACATTCTTTCGATTTGTCTACTTAATTTCCAAATTTCAGCTCTAAGGATTTTCCTTATGGAAATGTCCCCTGCTTGAATGGAACCATTTTCAGCTTGAAGATCAAGGGAGTGAAGCATCTCTGTAGCATTGTCTATCTTCAGTTGCAGGTTGCCAAATTCTTCCTTACTCCATATTTTCAAGGCTTCTTTCATGCATTGAAGCCTCTTGATCAGCCTTACTGCCGCCCATCTCTGACTTTGATTGATTTCCCATGCAAGTTTCATAGTTTTCAAGCATTTAGGATGAGAAAACCAAAAATTATAGAACTTAAAAGGTTTTGGACCCCAGTCACTTTCGTCCTTCATAAGGAGTATAGGGCAATGATCAGAGAGTGTTCTTGGTAGACCCCACAACTTCAGCTTAAAGAGTTCAATCCAATCTTGGTGAATCAAAAATCTATCAATTCTACTCCATTTCTCCTCTAGTTGACAATTAGACCAAGTGAATTTTCTTCCCAACATTGGTAGGTCAATGAAATCCATATCTTCTATGAATTTATTGAAGTCGATCATTCCATTATTTCTACTCACACACCCTTGCCTTTCATTTGCAGTTCTGACCTCATTAAGGTCTCCCCCCAAACACCAGGGATCCAAAAAAATAGACTTTAACTTAAAAAGTGTCGACCACACCTTTCTTCTATCAATAATATCACAGGGACAGTAAACATTAACCAAGACTGAGTTGAAAGAATTCTGAAATATACCTTTCAACACAATGAAATTTCTAGAGCCACACGTTTCCATCAATGTAAATAATTTTGGGTTCCAGATGCATAGTAGACCGCCAGCAGTGCCTATAGCCTCCACATCCTGGTATTCAAAATGTGAATCCCACCAAATTGATTTAACAAAGTCTTGTGAAATTGCCCCTTGTTTAGTTTCTTGAAAAAATACCATATCCACTCTATGTTTCCTCAACATGTTTTTAATTCTGCCTCTTTTCTCCATTTTACTCAGACCTCTCACATTCCAAGACAAAATCTTCATTTGAGGACTGAGAATTGTAGTATTGGGGAAAGGATTAGGGTTGATGATTAGCCCTTTCTTTGTTGAGGGCTTCCATATCTGCTATCTTACTGATAACCTCCCGTTCATCACCATCGTAACGGATACCAAACATATTGTCTACTTCCCAGATAGCTTTCGCTTCATCAAGTAAGATTCTATTCCGGTTGTTTACATCTCCTGAAGAAATAGAAGCAGATAGTGCAGCAGCAGCAACCGCAGATCTAAACATTACACATTTGCTATTCTTTTTTTCCCTTTGATGGTGCCTTTATCCACTTTTGAGTATCCCAAAATTTCATTGATATTTTTCCTCTTGCTTTTGCCTTTTATTCCTTTAATAGCAGCTTGGATTGGGATTTGATTTGCTTCAAAATGATCTTGGTTCAGCTCTTCCTCACCGATAAGACTGTCATTTTGTTCAAAATTATCCAAATTACCACCTTCCAAGACATTGCAATTATCTGTCTCTTGGACTTCCAGACAGTTTTGAGAAGATAATGATGGTTGGTCATCCATTGAAAAGCCCCCAAAGCTATCAATTACTTTCTCCTTCCCCATAATTGAATTTTCCGCTCCCAAAGAGGAATTAATGGAGTCCTCAGCCACCTCATTAATAACTGGCAACTCCATATGTATTGCTTTTGAAGATTCCATCTCCTCATCATTACCCATATTAGACTTTGAAACTTCCACACCCTTTGGGTTATTTCTGACTAAATCGTTCTGATCAACTTCTTCTTGAATTGGTACTTGCTTTTCCAGAGCTTGTTCAGTTGGAATATGAACAGAACTATGCTTAAGAACTCTGAAAGTATCTTCTTCAATCACTCTGATTGTATACAGAACATTGTCAATCATTAACTCCATGCTTCCATCCAATATATCAAACTGATCCGTAGCAATAAGTAGTCTTGCTTTAACAAATGATTTTTCCATATTGGTAGATTCATCAGCTTGTATAAATTCACCCCAAAAATCACCGATCTCCTTGAAAGTTGAATGAGACCAGCCGTGTAGAGGCATACCGTAACATGATAACCATACAAATCTTTTTGCCTTAGCTTGATCACCATTCCATTTCTTAATTTCATCAAACCAGCAAACCATCCATTTTTCATTGATCACCAAATCTCTGGTTTTTTCATCTGGAAAAGTAATAATCACATACCTTCCCCCAATGGGTCTAATTTGAACTTTCTGAATTCCCTCTCGTTTGAAAACACTTTCGAGATCTTCAGCAGTGATCAGCCTTTTGATTTTTGCCGTGATGCTTCTGATAAGCCAGCCATTTCCCATTGGTTTTACGGTGATAGTGCCCTTGCTTGTATTAGCGTTTTCCTTGTTGTAAGTTTGTACATTTCTCATCTCCCCTTGCTTGCTTGATTCAACAACACCTTTTCTCCTCCAAATTTCTTTACCTCTAGTACCCTTTGTATACAGATCCCGTCGATTAAAATGGGATTTACCTGTCATCCGATTAATGGGGTATTTGCTCGGAAACCCATTTCCATGATTAGGGTTACGCTTCCAAACTTCTGCCCTATTAGTAGTTTGCGAAAAAGATACACCATGTTGCTTTCCGACTTCTGCTCCATTTGAACCGCCCATAGAAACATCCTCCTTCCTTTGAAATCTTGCAAAGTTTACCCTCAGTTTCATACCCCAATACCATGAATTGTTTATCTCTGCGATCGCATTCTCTGCATCTCTTGTAAGAACGAATCTCACAAAGCCAAAACTTTTCCCTGAAACTTTACTCTTTTTGTTTCGGATGTAAATATCTTTGATTTTCCCATATTTGGAGAAGAGGTTATAAACCCAGATTTTTCTAATTTGTTCTGGAAGATTATCGACGAACGCAGTAGTAGATCCATGGCTATTCATGACTATATCTACCCAGAAACCACTGAGAAGATTCAGAACCCAAAAGCTCCTTTGATTCAGATTGACCCAAATGCTCCTTTGATTCAGATTCGCCTGTACTATTTGAAACGAAAACCCAAATCCAGCGAGTCAGGCGATGAGATGCCAGAAATACATTCACCCCGATCCTTATCCACAGGCTTTTACCGTTGCCGGCGGTGGAGGTCGGACCGACGATCCCGTATCCTTGATCTCCTAACAGCCCGACTCTGACTCTCTCTCTCTCTCTCTCTCTTTTACATGCACATTGACCAGTAGACCACGTTTACCACCTACTAGACTAAGTAAAATCTAATTTTCGGACCCACATCCCTTGCTATAAATGCAACTATGCCACTGTCTTGCCTATTTAGACCACATGATCATCAATTTATCTTATGAAACGATAGTTTTATTGATTCTAACTTAAAATCTACATTTTTTATGCATTTTTAGAAAAAATGACCGAATCGGAGCGATTCACGATTCGCAACCGGGCCTTTTCGATTCTCGATTCGATTCACGATTTGACAACTATGGGTATATCAAATTTTGATTTTTCTTTTTTTGAAAAATAGACGGCCAGGGACAATTTAACTTTTAAATTATTGACACCAATTTTATGAACCAAAATTTAAATTTTGACATATCTAACGATGTCCGAATAAGCTATTTTTTTGCATGGATATATTACTTTGAGGGACTTATAAGATGAATGGTTCAGATTATCACAACAATAGATGCACCGTGGGACCCACAATGACGGTGGTGGAAAAGTGGAATTTTTCGCCAGAGGTGTAAAGAATTTATTTCGTATCTATATATCCTCTATTTTTAAAGTTTGAGATGTCCAATCCTTATTTAAAGTTTGAGATGTCCAATCCTTAGATATACACCCACACCCTATGGAGTAAAGTCATTGATCTTCAGTAATAAGGAGAGATGTCATTTACCCAGACAAAACAAGGAGAGATGTCAAAGAATGTGGTCCATCTTCTTAATGTTTGTACTACTTAGTCTTCTCTCTTCCTCTCATGTAATTTCCTTTATGGTGAGGTCATTGGTCATGGTCTAAATATAGTATTAATGAATGAGAGAGAGAGAGAGAGCGAGAGAGAGAGAGAGAGAGAGAGAGCATGGTCTAAATATAGTATTAATGAATGAGAGAGAGAGAGAGAGAGAGCATGGTCTAAATATAGTATTAATGAATGAGAGAGAGAGAGAGAGAGAGAGAGAGAGAGAGAGAGAGAGAGAGAGAGAGAGGAGAGAGAGAGAGAGAGAACCTTGGAAGAGGGATCTTGTTTTTCAACAAAGGCTCTCATGAGATTAACTTTGGTTAGCTCTGCATTATTGCTTCCATTGATGCATTCCACACTTCTTTTAGTTGTTGCTTCTTTTTCTGTTTCTTCAAATACAGTTTTGTTTCGAGAAACCACTTCTCTTTGCTCCATGATCACCAAATCACCTTCCCCCTCCTCTTCTGTTTCTTGTATCAAAATATATAGTGCCTGTTTACAGAGCTGCTTTCATCAACACATTCTCTCTCTTCCTCTCTTTAGATACAAGTACATGTTTGTATGTCATATACTCCATGATTTAGGCTTTTGGATAGCTGAGTGCATTAAAAGCACATTTAATGATAGCTGAGTGCATTAAAAGCACACAAGAAGATTTTCAACCACCCAAAACCTCCCCAGTCGGTTGGTAGTTGAACGTTGAACTACTCTTTCTTGTCAGTAGCTATTCTAGTCTAGTCTCATTCCAGATAGCTGCTGCAAATGGACATTGAAAAAATAGATGGTCATGCAATTCCATTCCCCCAACACACAGCACACTGTTACAATCATTGGTGATCCCCCAACATGTAACCTGTCTTTCATTGAAAGTCTACCAAGGAGAGCTAACCACTGAATGAAAGTCCATCTACGAACTTGTTTCTTGTGCCAAACCATGCCATACCAATCCACCACTGGTGCTTTACTTCGAAGAGCCATCCAAGTAGATTTAGAAGCGTAGGATCCATTGGGATTTAAAGTCCAAATGACCTATCTTCTCTATCCTCATGAGTCATGAGATAACAAATCTACTGTGGTACCATCAATTATCGCCTCTGGATCAGTTGTCCCGGAAGCCTGTCCCAAGACCCTGTCCCAGCCCCCAAAACGCCACCGTTTTGTGCCACTCCAAGCCTTTTGAAAAATGCAATTTTGTGGGGCTCACTTTCGGGTCCCACACAAACGATCCGAACCGGTAAATAATTTTAAAATAATTATTAAAGTGTTCTCCGTGAAATTCGGGCCCATTGGATATTTTTACGTTATTCATCTTATTCCTTTGATTTTCATTCAGAATTCAAAACCCTACCATTTTGAAAGAATCTTCAAGAAAAGTTATAAAATTGTGGGCTTGGAAACCCATTGATCTGAACCGTAAGAGTCGTAAGGCTCGTTGAGAAGACCATCCAGTAAAAAAATTATATTGTTTGGACATTGATAGGTATCAAAACGCTAAAAATATGAGTTTTTTTTTTATAGCTATCGATGTCCAAACAAGATAATTTTTTTACTGGATGGTCTTCTCAACGAGCTCGACTCATCCGATTTGGCTCCTAAAAACTTCTCGTGACCACTCGACTTTTCCACCGATTTGGAAATTTCACCTATGGAACATAACCCATCTCTCTTTCCCATCATCTCAAGCCTCGAAAGAGGGAGAGGATTTGTACTAGAAAGATACTCGGTGTTATGCGAATCAGACAATGCAAGAGGCAAAACATCAGCATCCTCCATCATCTATAATTGAACAAACTTTGGTATTGAGAGATCTCCCTAGATTAAATCCAACCCTATCACCAAATCTTTGGAAAAGAGGCCCCAGAGAATGCCAATTATCTAGCCAAAGAAATGTTTTTAGACCATTACCAATGATATATCTAATGAAGAAGTGTTGGCTCTCTCTTCTAAGGCAGAAGATCTTTCTCAAGGTCCAAGAGAGTTCCTTTCTGAAGAAGTTGATTTTATAAATGTTACGTGTGATATATACTTTGTGGGAGTATCCTACACATCTATATTCGTTTTGTGTTCATCGCGGTGTGTGCGTTGCTTTCTATACCAGCAATCCAGAATGGCTATATTGGTTTGATGAACAATCCTCGGCCTTGCTAAAATGACTAATTTAGCCCATTCTGCCAATCAAAATTTATCCTCTTGTGTGAAAGTTTGAACCGTTCTTGAAGAAGGATTTCATGCATAAAAGGGTACAATAGTTAGCTTCTCATCTTTGAATCTTTGATGTCATGAATGACCATGGGCCATTAGCATCTACAGGTCAAAGTATTTGATCAGCAAGTCAGCTTGAAGTGTCCGCTGTTCATTATTATTAAGAGACCGCCCAAATTCAGTGCTTCAATCAGTAGTAGTGGTCATGCTATTATTTATGGTGTTTCAAATCATATTGTAGGTTGTCTGAATACTAAGTACATAGATGATTGATATTGAAGGTTACGCTTCTAACATGGTCCGAGGACCTCACTATCCAAATCCAGCGAATTCACGTATCGTAACCGGCTAGTGAGTTTGACTCACTGAAGTTGAGTTCGACTCAACTTATGGCTAAAGCAATTTCTACTAACATAGGTCACATCACCCCTTATTCATCTTACTAACAGCTACATAGGTCAAATCCTCCTTTATTCATTACATAACCATAAGTTGAGTATAATAGTTGTGAGACTTGGCCATTCTTCTAATTCTGATTACGTAAAAAGAGAGATATTTCAACAACATAAGCCATTGCTCATGTGAGATTATGAACTATCATAGTTACATGATCTACCATGTAATTTAAAATTCTTTTCACCATAGATGAAAATAAAAATGAATCAACCCCACCACAATATTGATCCAGAGTCTCGTGATACCTGAAGATAGCTAAAATGTCTGCAGCTGCTTTTCAACATACTGAAGCATTGCCAATTCAGCCGACAAAACCTCTTGAAAAATGTTGGAATTTTGTGAATGAAACCGGGGCACTCGGATGGTCTCCCGAGGCAACCGAGACCACCCCACGGATTCATTACTTCTGCTTGTAATTGCTGTGTAACTCCCCTCATGAAGGACAAGATAATGGCAGCATTATTCCCATTCAAATTCGGATTAAGGGCAGGGGTTACATTTCGGAATTGAATTGCTCAATTCATTGGCAGCATTTGATTTCGTAATGAATAGGGAGGCTCCACCTTAATGCCCGTATTGATGTTTTCAGCTCATCTTACATCTATAAATTGGCTGCATTGCCAATTGGTTCATCATCAGAAATACAAGCAACACTAGTACTCCAGAAGTTCGTTCTTGTGAGAGAGAGGCAGACGAGAGTTTCGGTTCGCCAAGGCTTCCAACGGTGGTGTTCCGGTGGTTGTGGTACTAGCCGTTTCATCCTGGGACGAAGACGTCGGGACATCCTACAACACCCTCGGTAGGCGGCGAATCTTTGTTAAGGAGAGTGTGGTTACACACGACTCGGCCTTTTGTCCAATCCACTGTTTGTATCTCAGTTTTACTGTTTCTGTAATTTCTAATTCGTTCATATTGTATTCTGTTTATGTAAGATTATATCAATGGAATTTGTTATTTGGAATTCGGAATTGCCACTGTATGTTTTCCAACAAAAAACTGGTTCTATGACCCTCTGAACAGTTTATCCTGGCTGATCTACACATGGCTAACACATCATAATTCGTCTATGTTCTTTCTTTGAATCTCAAAAATAGACTTCATTTATGGTCTTGTACAACATGAGACAAGTACAAAGATTGCCTGAAGTAGAAGAATATATAGGCTAAAGAGGTTAGATATTAAAGTAACGAAAAAAAGAAGACGAAAGAAAGGTATAAATTGTAACCGGAAGAGGAAAATAAGAAACAGGCCTTTCCCTCTCGAGAGCACAAGCAAACGAAGTACTTCTCTTTGGTTAAGAAGCAAAGTGAAAGAAATCAAGCCTCAAGTGGAAAAGAAAATCATGTCTCTAGTTTAAGGAAATAATGACAAAACCAAGACTAAAGTGAAAAAAAAAAAAAAAAGGATCACGTCTCTCAACTCGTCCAAAAGGACCAAAACGATGGTGCAAATGTGTGCCACCTGTAACTCCCTATAGTTACACTCTTTCAAAACTAGCCGAACAAGGCTTATTTAACAATAACCCCTCGAAACCATATGAAATTTACCAACGGGTCCTAAAAGCAGGGGCAAAAAAGGAATTGTAAAAAGGAGTCATCCCCAGATCGGGATTATGGCCCCGATTGGATGGAAGATTATTTTCAGGGGGATAAGTTATGGAGAGAGAAAAGATAAGAGGAGCTATTATTTTTGAAGGGTTGGCCCACATTGATGCAATGTTTATGAAAAATGGGATAAAAAAGTAGATATATGGTTTGGATGAGGGATTAAACAGAGGGATAACTTTTAACTTGATTTAGAGGTTTTTATAAATAAGAGGGGGTGGATGATGGAAAAAACTATTAAATGACTCTTGCCCTTGTGTTGTCCCAAACTTGATTATGCATTAATAAATTAATTATATAATTGCAAAACTTAATCTATTTAATTAATTTTAGACTATTTCAAGCTATATTAATTTATTTCATTGAAAATTTATTTTTTGTATTAATTTCATTTAATTTGTTTTAAATATGTACATTTGAATGGTTGGTTGTCATCCAATTTTTTTTTACTATTGCCCAACACAATGATTATTATTTTTTTACTTCTTGTTATCCAATTTTATTTTTATAATTGTTAGTATCCAACTAATTTTTTTTTTCATTATCCATTACCCTATATTTGTATCTTTTTTTTTTTTTCGTTATCCATTACCCTATATTATTTTGTTTTTTATTCTGTATATTTGTTATGTAATTCCACCCAAGTGGGCCAAGAAGACTTTTTGGCCTTACCATTTTCCACTTCCAAGCGGCCAACCGGCCGGCCAACCGAATACATCCAAAAAAGAGAGAATTACGGGCCGATACAGCCTACTTGAGTGATTTACGTTCAAGTACAGCTAGCGGCACTTTCACAAATGCACCTCCAGGTACAATTTAGCTCACATTACCTCTCTCTCTCTCTCTCTCTCTCTCCCCCCCCTCTCTCTCTCTCTCTACCCACCCCACATGGCCACAATTTCTCTCTCTCCTCAACTCTCCAAACAGTATGAAAGTGTCTAAATCTTAGGATACCCTACGAAAGTGCCTAAACCTAAACTCTAGGGTACCCTATGAAAATGTCTAAACCACTAAAACCCTATAATAGAAAAGTGCACCCTAAAACCTAAACCGTAGAATACCCTATGAAAGTGTCTAAACCTAAATCTTAAGGTACCCTACGAAAGTGCCTAAAACTCTAAGGTACCGTATGAAAGTGCCTAAAGCACTAAAACCCTATAATAGAAAAGTGCACCCCAAACCTAAATCCTAGGGTACCCTATGAAAGTGTCTATACCTAAACCCTAGGGTACCATATGAAAGTGCCTAAAATCCTAGGGTACCCTATGAAAGTGCTTAAACCACTAAAACCCTGTAAAAATGCCGATTTAGTTAGTACCATAAAGGAAAAGGAGGTTGAGGAATTTGATCAAGGTTTTTGGAATCTTGCTGAAGTGGGTTTTCTAAATGAAAAAGATGTTCAGGGTATCGAGTTATTTGTGGACCTCAATCCAACTGATGTTGTGAAGGATTCTAGGAAAGCAAAATGGAAACATAAAAAGATTTCTGAAATGATGGTTTTTCCTAAATCCAAGAAGATGGGTGGCCGAAAGAAAAAAAAGAAAAAGAAATGCGTTGTGTTCAGATCTGCTATTGCAGCCGCTGCTTTATCTGTTTCTTCTGAAGGCATGAACAAGTTTCACCTTATTTCAGCTCAGGCGACTAGGTCAATTAACAAGATCTTGGGTGAAGATTATTTGGGGGATGATGATGAAATAATTAGAAGCTTTTCTGTTGAAAGCCGTTGACGTCGTTTGGGTCTATGTTCTTTTGTGGTGGTTCTTTGGGCTTTGGTTGGTTTTTTCTTTGAGGTGTTTGGTTGTTCTTTAGGCTTTGGTTGGGTTTCTTTAGGCTTTGCTTTGTGGTGTTTTATCCTTTTGGGGGTTTTGGTTGGTTTCCTGCCAGCCTCAGGTTGTTTTTTCCCTTTGGTTCCTAGCCGCTTGCGTCTTTCGGAGTGAGAGGTGCCTTCTTGTGTCGGCTCTTTCTCTTTCCGGATGTCTCGTGTCTTGGATCATTTTAATCTTTGTAATTTGTTTTCAAAGATTAATAAAATCCTTTTTGCCTTTCAAAAAAAAGGAAAGTGCACCCAAAACCTAAACCCCAAAAAAGAATGACTTACCTTAATGGTAATTAAAAAGAGTGACTTACCTTAGTGGTAATTAGATACCTCTTTTCTAGACCTAGAAGTAAAGACCTTTCCAAAAAACATTTCTCATACTCTGTTTCGTTCGATCTATTTCGTTGTCTGTAGAAAACCTTACCATTATATATGTTGTCGGGATGGAGGTTGGGGGAGGGGGATAAAGAGGGGTGAAATGGTAAAAAAAAAAAAAACTCCCTTTCTACACCCAAATAACTTTTGGGGAGGGTGAGGGCAACCCAAATATTATCAGGAAAAAACACCTTGGAGGGGGAATGTGTAGAGGGGGTGAAGGATTATCAGGGAAGGAGATTGGAGTTGCCAATTAACAAGGAGATATGGGTGGGGGCCTCCTCTTAAGAGGGGGTGAAAAATTAAAAAGGGGGAGATATCCCCCATCCAAACATGGCCTATAAGATGGATTATTGTTGACAATAATCTCATTTCTCGCATGTTAGGGACCACAAAACTGGAAAGAAAAAAAACAGTAAAATAAATAATTAAGTTACCCTTCCCTCTTTAGCTTAAGGTTTGATCAGTTAGTGATTAACAATTTTATATTGTATCAAAGAAGGTAATAGGTGTTGTGTTCAAACAACACCGCCCATCTAGTTATTGGTAAATATTTTGCACGTTTTTAGCCTGCTTATGGAGGAGAGTCTGATTGCACGGGAGTTTGTGTGTTGAGACTCTATTATTACTTTTAACAATTTCTTCTCCTGACTTTTAAAAGAGTGAGTGAACCAAATGATTGAGAGATCACATGCAAGGAAGATGGTGTTAGAATAATCACCACACACACACACAATAATGAAATACGAAAACAACAAAGGAATCAACATAGGAATTTATGTGGTTCCCCAAGATCGAGTACCTCCATGGGAGCGAGAGCGAGTCTGTATTATTATGATCAAAATCGGCTAGAGTTTTTACAATAGAGAGTATATATAGCCCTACTCCGCTCCGCTCGGGCATCTGGCCTTTCATTAGAACTCATTGGTACCTCTCCATATGAGCCACAAGTTCCAATAGATGGGCATACCATGACCATACCTTCCACGAATAGGAGCAATGAGGAAGTGAATGATGGGCCGTTTCACAGTTAACGGAACAGAAAGGACGCAAGTCTTGACTGGGGTGGATGGTGTTGTGTCTGGCCAAAATTGATCTTGAAGCAATCCTTGCAAGGCTTGCCAAACAAAAATTTTAATCCTAGCTGGGTAGAGACTTCTCCTTGCTAAGAATTGGATTCTCCTAATTTTCCTTCAATTCCAGTATTTTTGTGTACGTGAGTTCCGAGAAACTATAATCAAATTTAGTTCAAAATCTAATCTTAATTTTAGATATATGGAGAAGCGTTGGAATTCCACTTCGGTAGACCACTAAAATGTTGGGGTGCAGACAACCTTCAACAGTACCGGGGGTATGGGGTGGGAGCCCCCAGGGACACAAGTCTCCCGCAGTCCAGAGTGCGACTTTAGGAGTATTCCGGACTGCAGCGAAAACGATATTTGAGGGATCTCGGTGTGTAATTTCTGCCATAGGCCCGACCTAATTACTTCGATGTTAGTGTGTAATTAGGGTTATCAGTTTTCAGAGAAAAACAGAGAGATAGGCGAGAGAAAACGCAGATCTCAGAGAGGTTTCGAGAAGACTTGTACTCTTGATTTCGATTTCATAGTGGACTGGTGTGGCTCCCGTGGTTTTCCTCGCGTTGAGGTTTTCCATGTATATCTGTGTCTCGTTTCTTTTCCATTTTTCCATTACGCACGATTATTTGATTTTCTGTTCTGTGATTCATTATTTCCAAGATCCGTAGGGGTGTTGTGGGGTTGCGAAAATCCTAACATAAAATATTGTTGCTCTATTTTGAAGGGTGATCAATCTTAGGGAAAAAAAAAAAGACCAAAACAACTGGCTTTTTCGGCTTTTTCTTGAATTTTTCAAATACAATTGGGTTTCCGTCACAATGTTATACTTTTTTTATTTTTCTTGTCGAGACGAATCAATAATATACAGATGTTTGACGCAAAACTAACACAATTTTTTTTTTTGAATAAAGACAAAAAAAAAAGCCAAGTGGCTTTTTTAGGAAGACTTAATAAGTATGAGAATTAATATGTGCTTCTAAGTACTGTTTTTTTCTCCGGCTGCTTCTAGTAATGTTACATATCATGTGATGTATAGCAGTGATGTATAATTTCATGAAATTACAGAATCAAACCTAGCTATCTACTCCAGCCAGCTATTAGATTCAATCAACACACATTTCACGAGTTCAAGTCTAATTATTAATTAATAAATATGAGAGGGATGTGTATATGGTGGTGAAGGTAAGGTTACCAGCACATGATATAATATACAATATACATATATTTTATATATATTATATTGCCCGTAGTTCTCATTCTATGATTGATACTATATGAAAATGTAGGTTGGGACCCAGTTTGGGTTGGACAATTAGTCTTGACTCGAGACTTGGTGATTCGCTGTCTCCGAAGGTCTCAGGTTTGATTCCCTTTGATAACAACTCTTCGGACAACCCTGCAAGCGCGTATGTGAGTGACATGACTATAGGAGGGACAAGGTTTAATCCGAGATGGGCGAAAACGAATACCGTAGAGACGTGATATTATAGCTTCACCAATAGTATATTAGTGTGATTTTTTTATAGGTGTTGATTTTGTGGCTCCCTTTTTTGATGCAGACACTCTAAAATTTAATGAAGTTACAAAACTATTATTTTCAATATATAAAAATCATTGGAGGCACTCCACCCCCAAAGTTATCTCCTCATTTACTAAGGCACTCTAAACGGAAAAATGAACCAATACCAAACATAAACATTAGGTTCTAAACATAAAACTTAACATTAGGTTCCAAACATTAAACATCCACAACATAAACATTAGGTTCCAAACATTAAAAATGCATCTATGTCAGATTGCTTCAAGCCACTTTGCGCACAAAAAAAAAATTTGCTAGATTTCTCTGAAATAAACAACACACAATTGAAAATGTTGATACTACAAAATCTTCAAAACGGCTGATCTTCATGCTTTCGTTCTCATTATCTGTCATTTTTCCCTCAAAATCTTTATAACGGTTGCAAATCTAAATTTTAAAACTCATAGTGAGACAAACAAAACACATTACCAAAGTTATGAGAACTCTTGAGAGGAAAAGTAACAGAACTCTCAAGATACTTTGCATGGACAAAAGGATGGTTCTACAAATACCACTTGTCCAGGTTGTCTTGGTGTAAAACATGGAGACAATATCTTAATGACTCTATCAAGGAAACATTACATATGGAAGTAGGCAATTCAGTGACGTGCAGTAAAAGGAGTTGATCAACTATCTGCTTTTTTCTAATAAAAAAATTTATTTGCTTTTTTGGAGTGCTTGAAGTAAAGGAGAAGAACAAAGGTTTTTTGGAGTACTTGAAGTAAATTATAAAACTTGCAAAAGGGTATTTTTGGAAAACTACTGTAGTTTGGGGCCCCTACATCAAAATTTGGAGTGCGAATATCAATTTCTTTTTTTATTTTTCACCACCAAAATGAAATATATTAATCTCTCAGAAAATTAAAAAGATTGAAGGGGTTAAAGCCGCAATCCGATGAACCGGACAATCTTGTTCAAAACTCGATAGCATAAAACACAATGGAATGATTACACTAAAAATATAGAATACTTGGCCATGTTCCACTAACAAAAAACTAGTTTTGTTTTAAATCAAAAACTACTTCATTCCACTAAAAAAACCCCTACAAAAAACCAACAAAAAAACCACTTCATTCCACTAACCTAAAAAAACCCAAATCATTGCACAATCAAGTACATGTACTTTAATCATGTAAAATTACGAATCTGCCCTCCCTTAAAAAAAAGAGAGCAATAGTTGTTTGGGTAGAAGGGTAGATTTGTAATTTCATAACACAACTAAAAAAACCAAAAACTTGTTAGTGGAACTAGTTGGTTTTTTTGAAAAACTAAAGATATAAAAAAACCAAAAAAACTAAAAAACCAATTAGTGGAACATGGCCTAAAAAGTAGTAATTCAGATGTCACATTGATTGGAGTAAGCATTTTTAAAGCTGTCAAATTGTCGCAGAGTTTTTTTAAATACTTGACATCCCCAAATTTGAAGATTAGTTTTTTAAGCTACTCGAGTTTGTGTTGTGTTGTGATTGAAGATTAGTTGAGGCGCATGTAAGTTGGCTCGGACACCTGACACATTCAGAAAAATAATAATAATATAAAATCAGCATTGAAAAGGTTATTTATACCTCCCTTTTTTGATAACATTGCCTAGCACTTTACACCGCCCAAAAAAAACCCACAAACACAAGCAGAGAGAAGAGAGATAGAGGGGTGAAAAATGGCTTTAACTGAAAATGAAATGCCCCATGCAGTATTCATACCATTCCCCGCACAAAGCCATATGAAAGGACTGATGAAACTAGCAAAACTCCTCCACCACAAGGGCTTTTTCATCACCTTTGTCAATACCGAATTCAACCAAAACCGATTAATCAAAGCCAGGGGACCCGACTCTCTCTCCGCATTACCCCACTTCCAGTTCAAAACAATCCCCGACGGGCTTCCCCCGTCGGACTCTGATGCCACCCAAGACGTAGGTCTGCTTTGCGGATCGGTTCGAAGGAACTTCTTAACGATGTTCCGTAACCTCCTAGAAGAACTCAACGACCGGTCCGGTTCGGAGAATCCACCGGTCTCGTGTATTGTTTCTGACGGTGTGATGCCGTTTACTATAGCGGCAGCGCAAGAACTTGGGATACCCGTGGCTGTTTTCTGGACGTTTTCGGCTTGTGGATATATGGGGTTCTATCAGTATCGGTCTCTTCTGGAGAAAGGCTTTACACCACTTAAAGGTAAAATATCATGGAATATAATTTGGTTATGTTGGGAAAAATACAGTGACAATCATAAATTTCAAAGAACAATTTTCATTGATAAATATAGAACAGATTATAATGAATATGAACGAAATGAAAATACATAAACGGGAAATTAGAGATACAAATAGTTGATAGGAAATATGAGCCGAGTCCTATGAAACAGTCTCTTTAACAAAAATGCGACACTCACCGTGGGTGTTGTAGGATGAACCGATGTCTTCGTCCCAAGATAAAACGGCTAGAACCACTAACCACCGGAACACCACCGTTGGTAGCCTTGGCGAACTGACTTGCGTCTACCTCTCTCTCTCAAATACGATTTTCAGAACTTGAAATGTTAGACCAATTTTTGGTGATGAAACAAAGGCCCAATGCTGCCTTTATATAGGTGAGGAGGAGCCTCAAGCCTTCAATATGAGAATTGAATGGGGCAATTCAATTCAGTAGTTGAATCGTGAAACTCCCAACATAAAACCAGAATTTGAATAGTGTAACCGTAGAAAATTGGCTGTCATTCAATATCCATCATGGGGAGGTTACAATGTGTTACAACCAGCAATAAACACTGTAATATTCAGCCATAAACACGTATAATAACTAGTTTTCGTGGGTCCTTTCGGTTGCCTCAAGAGACTCTCTGATTGCTCTGTTTCATTCACACCAAATTTCTGAAAATTTTCTAACAGGTTATATATAATGTTATAGACTATTTTTTGAGATTGTGTTTTACGAGACAGGTCATTTTTTATTTTTTTTGTTTGGCAAAAGAAAATTATTAATCTTTGAAGAGAGGAACAAAGACTAAACAGACCAGGGAGAGGAACAAAAACTAAATTATTAATCTTTGAGACAGGTCATTTTCTTTACCTACATAAACAAAAACAAAAAAAAAAAACCCAAAAAGTCGCTTATTGAAACACCCCCATATTCTTCAAAACGAGTATATTCACTTTGATCACTTCACATTTCCAAAAAAATTTCCAAAAAGATTTTTTCCCCATCTCTCATCACTCCAATCATTAATCACATTTCTCTCTTTACTCGTACCTCTCTTTCCAATCATTATTCTCATTTCTTTCTCTATCTCTCTCCAATTATTACACCTCTCTCTAATTATTATTTTTTCCAAAAACTCATCCAAACACTATCTCAAAAATATTTCTCAAAATATTCTTCTCAAAATTATCAACCAAACGCAGCCATTAATTTTGGGTATTAAGCATGAGTGATTGCTCGATGAAAATGTATAATCTTTTATTATTCAGTATTCTAGTAAATGATTAACATATGAAAATGTGTATCTTTTTAGATATTATAAATAATTTGATCTTATAACACTTATAAAACTAAATAATTACTCCCCCTTCTCGGTAAAGATAGTCCAAAAAAAAAAAAAAAAACAAGGTTAATTTTTTTTTAGAAAAATAAAGCACATTTTTGCGTGCCAATAGTGATAGGTACACACTCTCTCAATCACTCTCCACCACACCCTCTCTCACATGTGTGGTGGGGTCCACTGGGACCCACCGGGTGAGCCCCACCAAACACGTGAGAGAAGGTGTGATGGGGAGTGGTTGAGATGGGTGTGTACCTATCATTTTTGCGTGCCAAATTTCTCATATTTCTTGACACCAAATTTTCTAACAAGTACTAACTGAGATTTTTTTTCAAAAATGATACGTATAAAAGGGAGGAAAAACATTAATTTTAAGTGTCATCTCCAAATTGAAATCCTAACGCTTTCGCAAAGAGATCTAGAAAAATTAGCTACTGTGTAGACATTAGTGAGTGGGGAAGACAACGACAAGAAGAAGGATAATGGAGTTCATATCTTAATTTCAGGGGATGACTATTTAGACTTTTTTTGGGTGTAATTTACAGAAATATCCTAGGATTATTTTGGTTGTGTTTGCTTTGGGTTTTGATTTTTGGTAATGATTGGAGGGAGGAATAGGGATAATAATTAAAAATAGGTGTTAATGATTAGAGAGAGATAGAGAGAAAAATGAGAATAATATTTAAAAATAGAGATAATGATTGGATAATAATTGAAAAAACTGAGTCTTAAAACTCAAAACGAACAAGGCCATATTTCCAATATTTATCTGCAGACGGCAACCTCCAACATGGATTCACGGTGCCTTATAAAAACAGAAATTGACTTATATTTTTCAAAGATGATAACGTTTAAGGTTGAGTTCTCCAATGGATTTTATCAACATTTGATAAAATCAACCCTCTGATTTTATCTATTCGTGAAGACATGTGATAAAATCTGTGAATTTTTGCATTCAAAAATTTAAAAAAATCTACAGATTTTATCAAATGTCTTCATGAATAGATAAAATCAAGGGGTTGATTTTATCAATATCAATATCTTGATAAAATTCATTGGAGAGCTAACTCTAAATTAGCATTGTACATAAATAAAAGTATGACGTATACAGTACTTTTGGGCACTATCATAATTCTGATCTTTGGGGCCCAATCATAATTGTGCACAAATAGTGGGAGCCACTCCCAGCCACACCCTCTCTCACATTGGGTGTGGGGTGTGAGAGAGGGTGTGGCTGGGAGTGGCTCCCAGGGAGTGTATGTATCGCCGTTCTTCTAGAAAAGTGAGTGGAGATCCCATCAAATCGGAGATCCCGTAGGCAGGAGTTCCTTGTGGAGGTGTAGTGGACGATATGGACCGTCCAAAGTGTTTTCACTTTTCAGAAGTATAGATTTCATACTTTATACAAATAGGATAGGAGTACTTATTTTACATAGAATAATTTGAAGCGTTTAAAATATTTTGAATAATCGAGATTGTGTACTACAACTTTATAGGTCATGCTCGTCCTATAAGATCCCTAGATCCGGTTGCTTCGGCCAACCATTTACATGAAAAAACAATATGAGATGTTGAGATAATCTTACAAACCTTTCGCAATATCAGTCAACAACTATTATAAGGGGGTGTTTGGGAGCCTTATTTTTAGCTTTTTCATTTTCAATTTTTTGGCTTTTTGACTTTTCGGATTATGGCAGAATGTATTTTGAATTTGGTAAAGAGTGTTTGGGAGAAATGTGCATAATATATGCATTTTGTAACAGGAGTAGTATTTGGGAGATATGCGCAAAATACATTTTGTGGGTTTTTTGTTAATGAAAATGAGAAAAGTGGAAAATGAGAAGTCAAAAAGCTCTTCACCACCTCTTTTTCACTTCTCCTCTCTAAAGTCTAAAATGAAAACCGTTTGGTGAGAAGTCATTTTGGCCCAAGTCTCCCAAACATCCAAAACCCAAAAATGTAAAAGTGAAAAGTAGAAAAGTGGCTCCCAAACACCCGTAGATTTGGGAGCTTTCTAGAAGCTGAAAAATAGCCTTAACTTGTTCCACAAAACTTAATTTATTGTGTTTTACGAGATAGGTTACTCTTTTCATAATACATTGACTAAAAAAGCCAATTTAAATAAGTGAAACTGAATTATTGAGTTTAAGTCAATTTATAGAACGGTGCCCGGATAAGTTGAATTTGTGGTGCTTTTGGAGCTGTTGCGGGGCCGAAGGCAACCACTTTTTTTTTATAAATAAGTATTAAATATTTAGGGTAATACTCATATTGTATTTTGATTAAGGATTTAAACGAGGTTAATTTCAAATAATTTACATTAGCCTATGGAATTTTTTGAAATACTTTTATAAACAAGCAATAAGTACATGTATGCTTGAGTTATATATTGAATGAATAAGAAAAATAAATTCGCATATTATTGTTGCATTGGTCTCAAAATGATCAACTTGTACATTATAGGATTCGAGAATACAAAAGATATGTTAATGCGGAAATTAAGTATTTTCCAAATGAAAATTTATCTATTTGGTAACGGCACCGCTCGAGTGGATATCCTGACTCCACAACTAATTTAAATTTGTGGATATATAATATATATGCAGACGCAAGCCAGCAAACAAAAGAGTACTTGGAGACGGTAATAGATTGGATTCCTGGAATGAAAAACATACGTATAAAGGACCTCCCAACAGTGTTCCGAACAACTGATCCAAATGACGATACCTTCAATCTAGCCATGGAATCAGCACAAAAAGCTTTGGAAGCTTCAGCATGCGGTATCCACACTTTCGATGCGCTTGAATTGGAAGTATTGGATTCTCTCTCGTCGATGTTTTCCCATGTTTACACCATAGGTCCTCTGCAGTTACTTCTGAATAACATAAAAGACGAAGAAAAAGACCAATTGGATTCTCTAGGATACAGTCTGTGGAAGGAAGAACCCGAGTCTCTACAATGGCTTGATTCTAAGGAACCCGGATCTGTCGTTTACGTTAATTTCGGAAGCATTACAGTCGTGTCACAGCAGCAGCTGGTATGGTGCATACTCCCAATGATCACTTAATTTTGGGTTATTCTACAAACTAACTTAAACTCAAAACTGATTTACTATGCTTTACGAGACAGATTACTCTCTCATAACATATCAACCCAATTTCGTTCAATAAGTCAGTTATGAAATGGGGTCGTAGTAGTTGTCAACTTTAAAATGCTGGTAACAAAAAGTGAAGGATTTCAATGATTAAACTAAAAAATAGAGGGCATTTTCAAAGAGTTGCAACAATAACAAGGTGTTCACTGGCGGTAACACCCCGGTCGTTATCTCCATGGCCCTGGAATTAATTGAGGTGCGAGCGAGCTGGCTTGGACATCCAGTTATTTAGGGGTATCTAGGCCATCTTACATGCACCTCCCCTAATCTTGAAGACAATGAACTCACCATCCACTAGCAGAGCGGCCCAAGGGCGGAGCATAGTAGAGGCTGAGGTGAGCTATAGCCCAGGATAACCTCACAAAAAAAAAAAAAAGAAGAAATTCATTAAGCCAAATCTCTATTCCGGCCTTTAAATCTCAATCTCCGACATCTCCGACAGAAAGCTCTCAGATCTGGAATGATTTTCGGATGTTATTAATGGAAACCATGCCTCATCTTCCTCTTGTCAGTGAAGACCTATGTATAGACGATACAAACAGAGAGAGCAGGTTTTTGCCTTATCTTGCCTATGTATGCAGGTTGAGAGTAGCTGGCAATCACTTTTATTCATTTTCGTGCCATTTTAATTTTAAAAAATTGAAAAATAAGTTGATTAGCAGTGCTTTTCAAAATATTTTAATTCTCACTACTATATTTTGGTATATGGAAAAACTCAAAAACATGACATTATATACATAATTGTATTTATGTTAGCAATAAAGTATAGGTATTGCATATTTAAGGTTTATAGGCTCGTTTTTATATTTGAAAAAACAATATGCATGCACACAATGACACAAACATGGATATATTTGTGGATAATATAGGTATTTGTATTAGCAAAATTGATCTTCATAACAAAATGGGTGACGTTTCTTGGAGATTCTTGATTATCTTCATTGGAAATTTGAAATAGAGTTTGTTATACATATTTATTAGTACTAATTTTGGGTTAGCCCAGGGTAAAATAATGTCCTAGCTCCGCCCTTGGCAGAACCCCACTTGTAGCCGGAGAAAATATTTTGTATGGACTGGCTTCAAAGGACCTTAAGATCGCGTGTCTTGGTTTTCAAAAGAAATAAATAACATGCGAACAGGGAAAGGATAAAATTACACAATAATATTGCTAGAATCCTCAAAAGTGTTTTCAGAAACTCTCCCCGCAACTTGTAAGGTTGGAGTTCACGCATACATAAATCTCAACCTTACAATTTCCTTTATAGAGAGTTTGGAGGAGTTGGCTTCAATTCAAGGCTTGATCACCTCAAATGATCCAAGCCGTTCAACTTATGAGTCCGATAGAGTGCTGAAATATCTTTAGCCAGCTCAATCGAAGTCCACAAAACTGAGATCTAAACCCATTTGAAATAAGAACGGCATGTAATTGTGGCCATTACTTTCTTACACAAATGTCTGATCATATAAAAATTCTTGTACAAACATACTCTCTAAATTAAGAAACTCTTATGACTGAAACTTGGACCTTCTTATGCTTGTGTATGCACCCAGGATGGAGGACTGTAGGCTCTGTTGTCATTACTCCTTCTAGTGTAGAGTCTATAAAATATATAAAAACACAATTATTGTGGCTCAATAGTGTTGTTGCACCGGATTTTATTAGTAGTATAGGTCAGTGATATGGTAGGTACAAAATTAACACAATTATTGTGGGTCACGTTTGCCAGACTAAAATACTAAAATAATGGGTCACTATCTTTATCGAGATAACGCCCAAACAAACACCACTGTCGACAAAATTAAGTTGCAACAAAAAAATTGCTAATGATCTTATCATCTTCCCCCAAATAACCTTTTTGGTTGGGTTTTGTTTGGGATTGGTTTAGGTTTTTCCTTTTGGGTTGTGTTTTCTTGTTGAGGGTTTGGTTGGCTTCTTGCCAACATCCGGTTGTTTTCCCTTTTGCTTCTTAGCGGTAGGTATCTTTTGTTGTGAGGAGAGTCTTCTTTGTGGGTCTGCCCCTTCTCCATCTTAATACCTTGTTGCTTGGATTCCTTTAATCTTTGTAATCGTTTTCAAAGGTTACAAATTTTTGCTGTTAAAAAAAAATCTTTATCGAGATAAAACACAAAAATAAAAAAACTCATGTATTGACACTAGTGTTGTGATTGCGCGTGAGGCCCATTCCCAAAAAATCAAGTAGAAGAATACATGTGATAAGCATGCATTAAAATGTGAAAATCTACCCAAAAAGAGCATTTTTTGGACCAAAAAATTAAAGACTTGCGTACACAATTTTCTGATTTTCACACCAAATTGCAGGATTTGTGTCGCCCAGTGAGACTAAATTTTTGCCTTTTGAACTCCACAAAATTGATAAATCGTACGGTTTGGATAGGAGTTGGTATTTTTATGTATTTATTGCGTATTTTTGTTTATTGTAATTATCATATATTTATTGTAATTATAATGAAACTATTTTATTTTCTTTGGTAATAAACTGAGGGCAATTCAGTCATTTGCTCTCTTATCTTATCATATCCACCTTCCAAATCGCCCCTCTCATAACTCCATCCAAATATCTATCCATCGTTCTGAGGAGTTTTCGAATCTCATTACAAATCCACCAAAAATAAAATCCGTCATCCAAACCACCCCGTAAGATGGGTCCTAGTGGAGCCAAAATACCTGGATTGCAGGGTTCAGCCCTGACCATAAACTGCCATGGAACACCTTTCGAGAATTAAAGTGCACACATCAAGGTATGCAGCTCGGCCTACTTGGGGTTAGACAGGTTTATGTCTCAATAAGTGTAATTGATCTGTGGGCACGTCCCTTATCTTGAGTATAGTACATTTTTATTTTTGGGTATTTCGGGTTAGTTTGTGCGCATCTGATGCAGATCGAACAAGTAGTGGTCCAATTCTATGATCAATTGGACCGGTCAAAGTCTAAGAAGCCCAAACAACTTCTAATTTAAAATTGCCAATTTCGGGGCAATTTATCGACTAGCCTGGAATAGGCCTAAACTTGGTGGGCTGATCCATTCTCACAACCGTTTCGCATGCTTACTCGTCCGGGTGAGGTGACCCCAAAATTTGTGAATAATTAGTCATATAATTATTGACGCAGACATGACAATATAAACCTATCCGAATTTCTCATTTTTATGATATGATTTTGTGTCGTTATTTTTATTTCAAACAAACGCGCTCTTGAATTTCTTGTAATCTTGAAAGTATGAGTGTCACATTATTCTAGATGTGTTATCATTACGGGAATTTTTTTGTGAATTATTTTCTTGAGACTAACTAGGTTACAATCACAAGTGCAACATGTTTCCACAACACATTTTGTGAGATTTTGAATTCCATTATAAAGCAGTATTGTTAGTAAAATCCTGCACAAAATGAATATATCTTAAATAATATATCTGAGTGAGTGTAAGAGAACAAATTCATTGTCTTAAAGTTATGTTTGCCTTCTTTTACCTTAATTGGCATCATATCATTCATTGCCAACAATTTTTAGTATTGGTATTCGTAAGGAGGTGATTTTCGGCGTGGCTGGGAACCGAGGTGAGTGCTAAAAATTAATTGAATGGATAGGATTTCTTAGCAGACCCAAAAATGGCCCACAATCAGAAAACATGATCCATCTATTTTATTGCCATTCCATTGCCTAAAGAGGTACCCTAACTTTTTCTTGAACAGGTAGAGTTTGCTTGGGGCCTTGCAAACAGCAACCACTACTTCCTATGGATAATAAGGCCTGATCTAGTCACCGGCGATTCGGCGATGCTGCCACCTGAATTCATAACAAACACCCAAGACAAAGGTTTTATAGCAGGGTGGTGCCCCCAGGAGGAAGTTTTAAACCATCCGTCCGTTGGAGGGTTCTTAACACACAACGGGTGGAACTCAACTCTGGAGAGCTTGTCGGCTGGGGTGCCCATGATGTGTTGGCCATTTTTCGGGGATCAACAGACCAATTGCAAATACGTTTGCAATGAATGGGAAGTTGGAATGGAGATCGATAACGATGTGAAGAGGGAGGAGATAGAGAAACTTGTGTTGGAATTGATGGGAGGAGATAAAGGGAAGAAAATGAAGAAGAAGGCTATGGAGTGGAAGGAACTGGCAGAGAAGGCCGCGGGTCCAAATGGGTCATCTGCTTTGAATTTGGAGAAATTGGTGAATGTGTTGCTGTCAAAAAACTAGAGATTTTAAAGCCCCTTGATCAATTGTTCAGGGGTTTTTTGGTTTGGGTTATGAATGGTATCATGTTGCTTTCAGTGAATTCGTTATGATCCAGCTCGATCAACGTGATCTTGGTTTGTTTCCATTTATAAGTTTTCCTCGTAACAATAATATTTTACATCATCGGATTGCCAAGAGCATGCGCAGTGAACAACTTAAATATATATGCGAAGTCATTTCTTCTACGACAAAAGGAGTTAAAAGTGTGTCTTGATATTGTGTGTTACGAGTTTGTTACTGTGATAAGACTGTTTGTACCAGATTTGGAATTTATAGAAGCCGTACACGTGTCCTCTATTAAGGCGGGAGGTTAGTATTTTGAATTCGGCTGGGATAAGCAGAATTCCTTATTTTTCAGGAGCTTGTTTGTTTAAGGAGATGAGATGATACATTCATTTTCCAGCTGATTTATAGGAGTTATTTTATACATATTTATATTAATCGTATACTTTTGGGTAACTAGTATTAATCCTATATTGATTGGGGATTAATATAAATATGTATTTATTTAAATATTTTAGTGAGAACGTGGGTCAACTTTCACGTTTGGAAGCAGTTCAGCTCATGGGGAAGCAATTTGACCACATGGGACACTTGTCATTCTCATATTCGTTCCGCAAGAAGCAGAGGAGAGGGTTTACGAAGTCAAGGACAAGTCTAGGATCTTGTTTGGTTTGGGTTTGGGTTTGGGTTTGGGTTTTGAGTAGAGAAAGAAATAGAAGTAATAATTAGAAATAGGGTTAATGATTGGAGAGAGATAGAAAGAGAAATGATTGTAAATATGTGATAATAATTAGAAATAGAGATTGGAGAGAGATAGAAAGAGAAGTGATTGTAAATATGTGATAATGATTAGAAATAGGGATAATGATTGAAGGGAAATATGGTAAAAAAGAAAAAAAAAATTTGGATCTTGAAACCGAAACCAAACAAGGAGTACTAGGTCTAACAGGGCGTCGCTGAGATAATGGAGGGGATAACGCATCATGGGCAGTTATTTCTTCAAATAGTAATATTTAATTTATTCCCATCCATTTTTCATCATCATTTTTCACTTTATTATTTTGGCTCTCTCTAGTAGAGAGAGCCAAAAATAAGAGTAGAGAGTGGATGTGACAAAAAGGTGGATGGGTCCCTCCAAAATGTACTCTTTTTTTAGGAAAAGAGGACAAAAATTACAAATTTTCCCCCAATATGTCACTTCTACCCGAAAAAGTAGAGTAGAGAGTGGTGTTGGAGTTGCTCTACCAAAAAGCTCATAACAACCATAACTTAGCAATTATCTCGGTCTTGTTCGTTT
Organism: Vaccinium myrtillus; assembly: GCA_016920895.1. Classification (NCBI taxonomy): domain Eukaryota; kingdom Viridiplantae; phylum Streptophyta; class Magnoliopsida; order Ericales; family Ericaceae; genus Vaccinium; species Vaccinium myrtillus. The sequence goes on from CM029271.1 coordinate 25,137,400, forward strand.
CTGTGTTTAGTTTTAGTTTTAGTTTTGATGACATCATCATTTTCCTTATTTCTCTCTCTCTCTCTCTCTACTCATTACACCTGCTGACATCATCAAGACTAAACTAAACTATCTAACCAAACACAGCACTCATAATTTGTTGTTTTCAGTATCATTCCTAGTTATCTAACTAGATGTTTCTTTCCGTTGTACTTATTCCAACCAGTCTAATGCATTTCTGCTATTTCCTTTCATCTGTGTAACTTAGTTTTCTTTAGTTGTTAGAAGTCCTTGTTTAAGGCAACCCAAACCGTTATTACTTTTCAGATCAAGCGCACATTCTCATCTTTATAAGTTGGAGATTTTATATCTCCCGGCATGCCCTCGCTTCACACTAATAAAGTTTCTTTTGCCGATCAAAAAAAAAAAACCTGGTGTTGGCCCATTTCTCCTATCCCTGGAGAAATTCCAGCTCGGCCAACATTTTTTGCATGTAGGTGGGACAATTAATCAGGCGATCGACTAAAGTAAACAAGATGGTAGGACGTGGTACTAACAAAGGAACGAAGAATGCGGCAACAGGTGACTTGGGCTGACTATACCTATTCTGAGTACTGTTTTTAGGAAAACTTAAAAAGTATGGAAGTAAGCTAGCTAGCTATTGAACTTGAAGTCGCGCCGGCAGAACGCGCTCATCGTTGGCCATTAGAGTGAATAAGTCGAAGCTCAAAGAGGGTAAACGACGAACTCAATATACTAGCCGGTAAAAATCCAAAGGATCAAAATAGGTATAGTCATGACCTTCCTAGATTTCACAACTCAAGAGAAGGAATAATTTTATTTTATTTTTTTTTATCAGCAACAATTAAATACTGTGTTGAATATAATGAAGAAGAGTATGAGGAAAAGGCAATGTGTGTAACGGGGTGCTCACGGTCCGGATGTGGTCTGGATTGGCATAAATCCAATCCTAATCTGCGAGCCACGGTTTTTTGAAAATAAAATCCGTGTCCGATTCAAAAGTCTCACGGTTCGGTTCCAATCCGATCCATGAGTCACGGATCGGTTCCGGATTTATCCATGGATTTTCAACTTATTCTAAGAAAAAATCGTCAACTCATTTATAAACCCAAACTTTACATTGAAACAAACACTTCAGTAATATAAGTTAGTAGATGAGAATATAAAGTATCCTGGAAAGAAATAATGAAAACTTATTAAACATTCCAACAAATTAATTGAACAAATCTAAACTTGAACATTATAGAATCAAAATATTTAGATAGACAAAAAACAAAACCCAAAATTCATTTTGGAATTCCAAACACAGTAGGCTGTAAATCTGACCTTGAGCATTGTAAATGGTAAACATCAAACTTGTTAAACATGCCAAAAAACACATATAAATAGACAGTCATAAGCACAAAACGCAGATATTATTTTAGAATTCTAAACAAAGTAGGCTACAAAATACATATATATTTGTTTTTAAAAAAACTATATATAATAAAAATCTCACGGTCCGGATCGGTTAATCCACTGTTTCAAAATCAAAATCCGTGTCCGGACCGCGAGTCACGGTTTTTTATTTTTTGAATCCGTTTCCGAACCATTAATCCACAGTTAAAATCCAAAACGTACGGATCGGTTCAGTCCGGACCGAATTCACGATTCACCGGTTTTTTGAGCAGCCCTATGTGTAACTAACAGACCAACACCGTGAGACAGCTAAAGCAAGCTGAAAGACACAAGGCCAAAATTAGAAATCGTAAGACTCCTGACAAGTTTTATTTGAACAATATAAGCTAGGAAATTTACCTCCAAAGATGGGAAACTACATTAGATTGGATACGAAGGCAGGCACATAATCTAAATGTGAAAGCACCAACAACTTTACATCATTGAATATATATGACACCATCATATTTGAATCCAATAGGTAGCAGTAGCAATATGACGCATTGGAATTCACGAGAGAATAGTTTGCGTACTCCAAACGAGATAGGTTCTCGAATCCACGAGATTTCTTGAATCCACAAGAAAAAGAGAGAAACTCTATAAATTTTATTGATAAATGAATAAAAGTTAAATATGCCCATAGGCTACATCCTTATTTATACTAGTAGAAGTCCTAATTAAAAGGAAATTACTTAGAGTGGCGACGAAGCAAAATATTACTTGGAAACCTAGACTATAAGAAAAGGGAAATCAAATCAAATCTTACCAAAACTAAATTAAAAACGTGCAAAACAGGTAGCATAAATAAAATCTCGTAATACTAATCGTAAATAAAAATTATTACCTCCCAACATTCGTGGAATGAAAAACATACGTGTAAAGGACCTCCCAACATTCTCTCGAACAACTGATCCAAACGACGAAATCTTAAATCTATCCATGGAATCAGCACACAAAGCTTTGGAAGCTTCAGCATGTGGTATCCACACGTTCGACGCTTTTGAACCGGAAGTACTGGAGTCTCTCTCGTCGATGTTTTCCCATGTTTACACCATGGGTCCTCTACAATTACTTCTGAGTAACATAAAAGACGAAAAAAAAGACCAATTGGATTCTCTTGGATACAGTTTGTGGAAGGAAGAACCTAAGTGTCTACAAGGGCTTGATTCAAAAGAACCCGGCTCGGTCGTTTACATTAATTTCGGCAGCGTTACAGTTGTGTCACAGTAGCAACTGGTATAATACATACTCTCAACGATCACTTAATTTTATACTATTCCAAATTAGGATGTCTCGTAATAGTTGTCAACTTTAAAATGCTGATAACAAAAATTTATCATCATTTCTATTTTGCATTGATGTGAGAGTTTCAATGATTAAAAAGTTGACATCCAATCTCAAAATAGAGGGCATTTTCAAGGAGTTATATTAACCATAACAAGGTGTCCGGGTAGCTTACGCTCACATCTACTAATCTTGGGAATCATAAACTCACCGTCTACTAGTAGGGACCCCAGTTGAAGTTAGAGAAAATGCTTCGTATAGACTAGCTCTTGTTTTCCAAAAAGAAATCGAGAAAATGCGAACGGAGAGCACAAAAATTTACACAACAATATTGCGAGGATCATCAAAAGTGTTTCCAGAAACTCCCCGGCCCTTGGACCAAGTTGTAAGGTTGGAGTTCACCCATACTGAATATCAACGTTACAATTTCCTTTATAGAGAGTTTGGCGAAGGAGCTGGCTTCAATTCAAGGCTCACCTCGAATGATCAAAGCCGTTCAACTTATGAGTCTCGTTCAACTTATGAGTCTCATAGAGTGTTGAAACATCTTTGCAAATCGGACGGGTAGGATATTCATTAAGGGCGTGTTTGGATGCAGGATATGCACCCGGATATGAGAGGACCCGGATTACATTTCCTGGTCCCACCATCATCTCCTGCGTTTGGGTTGCAATTCTTGCTCCCCGATATGTTCACTGTTTGGACTGGAAATCAGGGCTAGGGTTGATTTGCTAACGACTGGGGTACCCCCTATCGTTCACAAATCCGGGTGTATTTGTGGGTTTTTGGTACGATTCTACCCCTCCAAATCCAGCTTCTATACATCGTTGGGTTGTGTGGAATCAGTAGGGTTTCGTTTTTCGAGAGAGAACGAAAAAGAGAGAAGAGAGAAGAAGAGAGAGGAGGTCGCCGGTGCTGCAACCGTGTGACTCCATTGCTGCTCATCTTGACTTCCTCTTCAAGCTGTTCACTAAGGTACGATGCTTAGTTGCTTACTCCATTGATAAGCTTCATTTGCGATATAGATCGATAATTTTTTGCCTATTTTGTGCGAGTTAATCAGGGTTTCCATGGAAAATGGTGAATTTTTTGAAGCTTAATTTGGGTTTGTGCGACTTAATCTGGCTTTGTGCTAGTTCATCTGGGTTTCCATGGTGCTTGGTAAATAGATTGAATCTGGGTTTGTTAGCCCTACGTCTGTGCTTGAATCTGTGCTTGAATATGAGTTTTTTACCTCAAGTTTCTGTTCTGGAATCTGGGTTTTTAACCCAATTTTTGAGCATGAATCTGGGTGTTAAATGATTTAGCCCTAATGTCTGAGACAGAATTGACTTTGTCAGCTTGTTTCGTACATAGGTTTTGCCCTAATTTTGCCATTGATGTTAGCCCTAATTTCCCCTAATTTTCCCATTGATGTTACCCTACTAATTTGGTACTTAGGTTTGGTACTTTGGTTTCAATACATGCGATGATTTTCGAAAAAGAGTTTTCCTACTAATGACATTGTTCGTAGTTTGGTTTAATTTGTTCAACCTTTTGATTGAGGTATACAGATGGCAAGACTTAGTAAACGTGAACGAAGGAAGAAGTTCAACCGTAAGGTTGTGGTAGCAGCCATATGTTTCATGAGAGTAGTAAATACTACTCTCATGCTTTACATGTTAGTTATGGACTTGATTGCTGAACGTTTTCGACGAAGGCCTATTCGTATGGATCCTAATGTTTACCAACGCCAAATAGACGCACTGCATATGGTAGTAGGTCGTAGTGACAAAGATTGCCACAACCTATTAAGGGTAAATAGACACACATTCATGAGGTTGATACATTTATTAGAGGAAAGAGGCCTACAGAACTCGAGGAATGTCAATGTTGTTGAGAAAGTTGCTATCTTTCTGTGGATCCTTACGCACCATAATAAGAATAGGCCTACGAAGTTCCAATTTTTGAGGTCCGGGGAAACAATTAGTAGGCATTTCAACGCCATTCTGTAGGCTGTTTTACGACTTCACAATTCATTGCGGCATCATCCCCAACCGGTTCCTGCTAATGAGCCCGATCCTAGGTGGAAGTGGTTTGAGGTAAAATAACCTTCCTAATTACTTTAATACCATATTATGAAAATATGTTAATTATTTGCGGGTACTAAAATTTGTGGGTGATTTTCATAAACAGAATTGTCTAGGGGCTTTTCGTAAATATGTTAATTATTTACGGTATGTTCATAAATGTCTTAGGAGTTTGTAGTCGAGGCCTACAATTCATATATGCGTTGTCCGGTTGGGAAGGATCCGCCACTGACTTGAGAGTCCTACGCAACGCCCTTGTCAGGCCTCATGGGTTGAAAATTCCACATGGTACGTAAAAACTTTCTATTAAACTACATACCGGAACAATTGTGTGCAATATTTCTTACATAGGCCTTCAAATGAAATTTGTAGGGCGTTATTACCTCGTCGATGCTGGCTACACTTGTTGTGCAGGTTATTTTCAGCATTAATTGGTTATTTTCTGGGCACTTGTTGTGCAGTGATCTGGGCACTCTTACTGCAGTTTTTTTCACCAGTAATATGGTGTTTTGTGGGATGGGTTTTGCAGCATATTGGTCTCTAGTTTGTTGGTGTTTTTTGGGCACTTGTTGTGCAGTAATCTGGGCACTCTTACTGCAGTTTTTTTCAGCAGTAATATGGTGTTTTGTGGGCTGGGTTTTGCAGCATATTGGTCTCTAGTTTGTTGGTGTTTTTTGGGCACTTGATGTGTAGTAATCTGGGCAGTTGATGTGCAGTTTTTTTGAGCAGTAAAATGGTGTTTTGTGGGGTGTGTTTTGTTGTAGTTTGGTATTTTTTGGCCACTTGTTCTGCAGTAATCTGGGCAGTTGTAGTGCAGTTTTTTTTAGCAGTAATATGGTGTTTTGTGGGGTGTGTTTTGCTGTAGTTTGGTGTCCACTTTGTTGGTGTTTTTTGGCCACTTGTTCTGCAGTAATCTGGGCACTTGTAGTGCAGTTTTTTTGAGCAGTAATATGGTGTTTTGTGGGGTGTGTTTTGCTGTAGTTTGGTGTGCACTTTGTTGGTGTTTTTTGGCCACTTGTTCTGCACTATCTGGGCAGTTGTAGTGCAATTTTTTTAGCGGTAATATATGGTGTTTTGTGGGGTGTGTTTTCTTTAGTTTGGTGTCCACTTTGTTGGTGTTTTTGGCCACTTGTTCTGCGGTAATTTGGGAACTTGTAGTGCAGTTTTTTTAGCAAAGATAATATGGTGTTTTGTGGGTGTGTTTTTGTCTTTGCGGTTTGTGTGCACTTTGTTGGTGTTTTTGGCCACTTGTTCTACACTAATCTGGCGGTTGTAGTGCGTTTTTTAAGCGGTAATATGGTGTTTTGTGGGTGTGTTTTTTGCGATTTGGTGTCCAGGTTTGAGGGTGTTTCTTGGCCACTTGTTGTGCGATGAATCTTTGTGTTTTTTACGGGTTGGTTATGATGATTTTCCCGAGCCTGTTGTAGTGTGTGTGTGTGTGTGTGTGTGTGTGTGTGTGTGTGTGAGAGAGAGAGAGAGAGAGAGAGAGAGAGAGAGACTGAATTTGAGTTGCATATTTGGCAGCCCAAATTGCAATAAAACCCAGAAAATAGCATAAACAAAGTGTCCACAAAACACCATATTACGGCATTAGGATGGTAGTTGCTACTTGGTGATTCTATGTTGGTAGCTGCTCATTTTGCAAACTAGTGATCCTCTTTAACGGCTGTAATGATATTTCACGAAAAATAGGCAAAGCACTCGACAAAGTCGAACAATTTATGATGGTCATTGGTTGAATAACCTTTTGGCAACATAATTTGTTGTTCGACTTGTGCAATGTGTGCCGGTGCCAGTCAAAATCTAAGCCGACTTTCCTTGACTTCCCCATATATGCACTCTTTACTATTTGTTAATGTCATCATTGTTGTTTTCATTTTAGATTATTGAAAGGCAGGTCAAGAGTCGTATTAGGCATGTCAAGATTATTGAATAGCATTGGTAAATTTCCATACGGAGAGTTTCCGGGTGAGAGACATGCAATCGGCTCAAACAAAGTGACGGTGGTTCAACATCCCGAAGTGACGGAACAATTTCCTTTCTTGTTAGGTTTTGTATGTTGTATTCTGTTAGCACTATTTGTCGATTCAGAATGATGTAGTACGTTCAACATTATGTAAATTTAACTATTAAATGAAATGTAGACTTTATTTCTAAGACAAACATAAATTATGATTTAAATATGAGCAATTACTTGAAATACAATACAATACTAGAACACAAAGACACGGTTAAAATTAAAAGCAGACTCAGAAATTATGTTTAGTTCTTCACATAGCCGACCACTTCAATCTTCATCGGGGCAACCCTTTTGGAATGTGACGTAATAGTTCCATCGACTATAATTGGGATTTTTTTTCTCATTCCAATTTGCAAAGTGTGTATGACCCTACATTAAAATTTGAACCATTTACCAAAATTATATTAAGTAAGGTAACAGAAAAAAAATTAAGTCACCATTCAATAACATAACGACAAAAAATAGGATAACATAAAAAAATTTAAAAAAAACTTAACCTACTCACCTTACAAATGAAATAATTATTTGTGTTTTACAAATTTCACAAATTTTCACATAATAAATAATTTATTAATTTATTTTCCGGAATTTTTTTTTTAAACTTCTAACTTGGTTTCAATATTTTTATGTATTTATTGTGTATTTTTGTAATTAGTATGTAATTATTATGCATTTATTGTGATTATAATCAAATTAATCCATTTTCTTTATTAAAATAATAAACTAGGGGCAATTAAGTCATTTGCCCTTTTATCCTATCAAATCCACCTTCCAAATCCCCTTCTCAAAATACCATCCAAACACCTCATATACAAATCCACCATTCTTAGGAGGTGAGGCCACCCTCATTACAAATCCACTTTCAAATCCGCCCTCATTACAAATCCACCCAAAATCAAATCCGGCATCCAAACGGGCCGTAAGGGTGGGGTCCAATTACCTTGGATTGCAGGGTCCAGTCCAGCCCATAAACTGCCAAGGAGCCCTTTCATTTCGAGAATTAAAGTGCACATCAAAGGATACGGCTCGGCCCACTTGGGCAATAAGTGCAATTGATCTGTGGGCAGGTTTATGTCTCAATAAGTGCAATTGCTCGGCCCACACAGGTTTGTCTCTATAAGTGCACTTGATCTGTGGGCGCACAGCTTTTCTTCAGTACAGTACTCTTTTTTTTTTTTGAATTACACGGTTTTCCGGACTAGCTTATACACACCTCGGGCTAATCCTTACATGCCCTTCTCACATCAGTTTCACATTCTTACTCGTGGGAGTGAGGTGACTCCAAAAATTGCCAACAATGAGACTCGAACCCGAAACCTTAGAACAGTGCAAACCTTCAAATCACAGTATAATCGAAAAGTTGCAATAATTAGTCATATAGGAGTAATTGTTGATGCTAGTATAATCGAAAAGTTGCAATAATTAGTCATATAGGAGTAATTGTTGATGCTAACACGACAATATAAACCTATCCAAATTTCTCATTTTTATGATATGTTTTGGTGTCTTTATTTTTGTTTCAAACACGCGCACTTTTATGTCTCGTAATCTTGAAAGTATGTCTCATATTGTATGAGTGTCATATTATTTTAGATGAGTTATCAATACGAAAATTTTTTTGTCAATATTTTCTTTGAGACTAATTAGGTTACTATTCAACTGGTTCCCGTAATGCGTACAACCGTACAAGTGCAACATGTTTCCACAAAACATTTTGTGAGATTTTGAATTCCTTTATAAAGCGGTATCATTCATTCACAAAAATCTGCGCAGATATAACTTTAAGACAACGAATTTGTTCTCTTGCACTCAGATATATTCCTCTCCCTTAATTGGCATCATATTCAGGCCCGGCCCTGTGGCTAGGCTGGGCAGGCCCAGGCCTGGGGCCCACCGAAAATGGGTTTTTTTTAGGGCCCCCAAGTATATAGGTTAGTATAGGTATGAGTTTGGTTTGATCCAATATTGTTAGAGCCTTAGAGGCCCACCAAAATCACTTATTCACTTAAGCCCATTTGATTTTTTGAGGCCCAACCAACTTCCATCTCCCCTCTTTAATTATTTTTTGAGGCCCACCTATTGAATGTTTTTTTTTTTTTTAATTTTCAAAATCAAAACTAGACCTACTGATTTTCATTCGGTGAAAATTCAAAAAGGAAAGAGGGGAAAAAGCCCTAACTTTACCAAACAAAATCTTTCTCTCTCTCCGATCTCTCTGCCCCTTTGAAGTTCCAGGCCTCCGGCGACTAACGAACGACAGAAGGCAGTCCGGCGAAGTTTCAGATCCCCCAAGTACTTCTCTTCCGTGTGAAATCTCAAAGCTGAATAGTGATGGTGGAGATGAGAGGGCTTCTCATGATAATGCTCCCTTGCAAGAAGAGGTGGATATGTTGAAATCTGGCCTTGATTATGACAACAACCCACTTCTCAAATTCTCCATAAGATAAAGATTTAAAATACCCACGAATTTCTCATCTCTCTTCTGCTTTTACTTTTTGATTGTTTTGTGAAAAAAAAAAACCCATCTCACTAGTCAGTGCCCAATTCCAAAGGTTGAAATTTACTTGGGATGTTGATCTTTGTTGCGATAATAGTCTTGCTTGCTCATAGAGAGAAAAAAATTTATGAAGGGCCTCAAATTGAGGATAGGGTTGGGGCCTCGACAAACACAGAGCCGGGCCTGGTCATATTATTCATTGCCAACAATTTTTAGTATTGGATGGATTCATTTCTCTCTCTCTCTAGACTCTCCACCTTCTCTCCTCCCTCCTTCTATGATCAGCCATGTGTTTTCCATGAGCAAGTTCCCCTCTCCCTCCCCCTTTCTCGGGTCCTCGTTCCCGGCCATGGTTGTGCTGCTAGGTGCGGCCATCTCGGCCTAATGGTATGTTTGTCCGGCGGTCTACCACGCGGGTTTTCCTTGTTGGAGGTATCCAGTTTCGGGCCTAACGGCTAGTGGTGGTTCTACGACCGAATGGGAGGTTCATGGTCTCCTTTTGGAGGCGCTGGATTTTTGCTCGTGGGCTGCAGTTTTGCTTTCAATCTCCAGTCGTCCAGCTTTGCAGCAGTGTTTTATGGTTTAGCTAGTGCTCTTTCCTCGTGGTTCCAAGAAGTTTAGGCTTGTTTTCTTCGCGAGTCTATGGCAGCAGGTTGTGCCTGGTTTCTGGTTTTTGGTTCTCTGCGGCCATGTGGTACGCTTCTGGTCTCTCGCAGGCTAGGCTGCTTGTTCCGAAGCCGGTGGGGTGGTGGCATGGTGTGGCTGGTGGGACTTTGGTTTGGTTTGTTAGGATTAGGGTTTTTTAGGAGTTTTTTTTTTTTTTTATTTTATTTGGGCGGTTGGGCCGCTTCTTTTTCAGGGCCATTAGGTTTTCCTCCTGGTTTAGGCCTAGCCTATTGGGCCTAAATCAGTTCCTCCATGTGATTAGGAGAAGAGGGTCTTAAGTGGTAAGGCCGATGTACCCAAGGCCCTATTAACTTTGTACTTCGTGTTATGAATTAAAAAAAAAATTAAATAAAACAAAAAAAATTAGTATTGTTGTTCGTATGGAGGTGGTTTTCAGAGTTGGTGGAGACCGGGATGAGCGCTAAAAAATAATTGAATGGTAAGATTGTCAATGTGGACCAAAAAGGGCCCACAAACAGAAAAATTGGTTCATTTATTATATTCCCATTCCATTGCCTAAAGACGATCCATGTCCTCTTGTAAATTCACCTAAAAAAACAAAAAACAAAAAAACAAGTGCAAAAAACACTATCACGTTTGTTATCATATTACTATCGTACACTAACTTTTTCTTCAATAGGTAGAGTTTGCTTGGGGCCTTGCAAATAGCAACCACTACTTCCTATGAATAATAAGGCATGATCTAGTCACCGGCGACTCGGTGATGCTGCCACCTGAATTCGTAACAAGTACCAAAGAAAAAGGTTTTATAGCAGAGTGGTGCCCCGAGGAGGAAGTTTTAAACCATCCGTCGGTTGGAGGGTTCTTAACACACAATGGGTGGAACTCAACTCTCGAGAGCTTGTCGGCTGGGGTGCCGATGATATGTTGGCCTTTTTTTGGGATCAACAAACAAATTGCAAATACATTTGCAATGAATGGGAAGTTGGAATGGAGATCGATAACAATGTGAAAAGGGAGGAGATAGAGAAACTTGTGTTGGAATTGATGGGTGGAGATAAAGGGAAGAAAATGAAGTAGGCGGCAATGGAGTGGAAGGAACTGGCAAAGAAGGCCACGGGTCCAAATGGGTCATCTTCTTTGAATTTGGAGAAATTGGTGAATGTGTTGTTGTAAAAAAACTAGGTATTTTCAAGCCCCATTGATCAATTGTTCAGGGTTTTCTATTTGGTTACGAATTCATGTTGCTTCCAATAAATTTGTTATGATCCAGCTCGACGTGATCTTGCTTTGTTTCCCTTTAAATCTTTTCCTTGGTACAATAATCTTTTACATCATCGGATAGCTGAGAGCATGCGCAGTGAACAACTTAAATATATGTACTAAGTCATTTCTTCAACAACAAAAGGAGTTGAAAGTGGGTCTTAATATTCTGTGTTAAGAGTTTGTTATTTTGATAAAACCAATCATTTTGTATACGAATCATATACGGAGAAAATGTTACCGTCTCTATGGTAAATACTCACGATTCATTGAGGTAGGTGAGCAGTACTTAGTTAGGGTTCAATTTCTGTCATTCTTTTATTGGAAGCTTGTGCTTGGAGTTCGAATTCGAGCTTCAGAGCAGAGCAGGTATCGTAAGGCCTCTAAGATTTCTCAATCAATATTCTCCCCACCAGACATCCATGTGATCTGCAGTAGTGTTGCTTGGCAGCGTCACCAGAGACTCGCAACCTGTTAATCCCAAGTATCTAGCTCTAATATCATATTACACGGTGTTAAATTGAACAGGCCATCAAATTGGCAACCGCAGTCAGTCGACTCATACCCAAAATATGTATTCTGATAGGCACTCTTCATGGATACACATAACATTGTTGAAAGAAACTGGTAACAGATTCACAACTTAAAAGTGGAATTATGCACAAATGGCTTTAAGCTCCCAATCAGATTACAATTTGTACTTCTACAACACAAAACTCCACCTAAGAGTAGTGCAGTGGCACAAGCTGAGCACGCTATTGTTATCCTGCTTGTGTCACTCCCATCTAACAGCACACAAAATATTCTTAACATAAATATAGTTACAGTTTGCCACAGTCAGGCTAGTCAATATGCAAGACAATAGACTTCAAAACTATGTCGAACTTCCAAAAAGTGAAAAGGATTTAGACGAGAACAGTTTCTTTCTTTCCGTGCTTGCTTGGAGATGTGAAAGTGTGAGGCTCAGCATCAACAAGCATCTTAACCACGTCCTTCATGCTAGGGCGAAGATTGGGAAGCTTGATGGTGCAAAGAGTCGCAATCTTCAATACCTTTATCATGCCATCTCGAATACTGTTAGATACAATCTTGTTGTCGAGTATTTTGAGCACATCTTCAAGAGTGTTGAGATGTGTTGATACCCAATATACCAAATCCTTTCCTTCTCCGTACTCATCCTCTATTGGCCTTTTACCAGTAACTAATTCAAGTAGTACGACACCGAAACTGTATACGTCGCTCTTTTCAGTGACATCCAGAGTATATGCCAGCTCTGTAGAGGAAAATCAGTGCCCACATAACAAAAACAAAAGGTCAGAAGATTTGCAGCTTGAGTGTAAAAAACTCATAGCATCTACGAATACAGATATGTAGAAAGGCATCATCATCCTATAATAAAAGTGAGTAAGTCATTATCAGTTTACTGATAGTAATGAATCATTTTTCCTCATGGCATTTCTTTGTGTTGATGGGAATCTAAGGAAACAGCAAAATTCAGGATGGATGTTTTGATCACAAAATTGGTGAAATAAAACTGAAACTAATTCTTAAGGCTGCAAAATATTTGTATAAATTAACTGCTTCTATAACACAGACTGCTATACCAGTCCGATAGGGAAAAAAGAGAAGAAAAGATGCTTTCCTAATCACTCTCCAATCAAAGTAAAGCATCCACAAAATTTTCCATATAATTTTCAATAGGCGAATACTGAAACAAAACAAAAACTCATGTCGGCTTTGAAGGAATCAGATTTAAGAAACTCACCAGGGGCGATGTAACCATGAGTACCGGCAAAACAGCTGGTTTCAGATTCCCTCTGGGAGGAGAACCCTTCTGCAATCTTTGCAACCCCAAAATCAGCAATTTTTGGTTCATAGTTCTCGTCTAACAAGATATTAGTCGATTTGATGTCCCTATGAATAATAGGAAGGGGACAGTCGTGATGCAAATATGCAAGTCCTTTTGCAGCTCCCAGAGCAATTCTGTACCGTTTATACCAATCCAACTCCCCTTCACCAGCCTTGATTTCTCTATGAAGTGCTTGAAAGACGTTACCATTTTCCATATACTCAAACACCAAGAAACTTGAGCCTCCTCTCAATAAACATGCATAAAGCTTCAATATATTTTTGTGCCTTATCTTTCCCAAAGTATTCATTTCTGTTGCCAAAACCTTCACCTGGTTCCCTTTCCATAGTTGCTTCACTGCCACCGTGCCAACACCTTTCTTCAAATCCAATCGGTAAACTTTTCCCGTACCTCCACTTCCAATCAATTTTTCCTCATCCAAATTGCATATCTCTTCCGCATCCAATTCCATTGGATGGAAAGACTCAAGTTTCCATTTGTGATTCGTTTTCTTATCCCATCTTAGATCATTCTCCATCTCAGTAGCTTCACTGTGCTTGAAGTTCCGGTAACTCACTAGCAATAAACCACCCAAAATAACAATCAAGGCAGCCAATATGATGCAGAAAATAACCCGCTTATTACCAATGTATCTTTTGTGTAGACTATTTCTACTGCAAACAGCAAACCCCGAAATAGAAGCAGTTTCAGAGCTTCCATCAATACATAGCCCTTTGTTTCCAATAAATGCTTGGTCGCCTCCCATGGAGAGAAGAAAGACCGGAATTTTTCCTGTCAACTGGTTTTTCGACAAGTCAATCGAACTCAACTTCAACTTCTGTAAATTTTCCGGAATTGAACCTTCAAGTTCGTTTCTAGAAAGATTCAGAGAATTCAGTGAGTTGATCTGTGAAATTGCATTGGGTATAATACCACTAAGAGAATTCAAAGCAAGGTTTAAGTCCACAAGTCTAGCACATTGCCTCAATTCTCCTGGGATTTTTCCAGTAAATGAATTCTCCTCCAAATGCAAAGATGACAACTGGTTCAGATAGCCAATTTCTGATGGTATTTCTCCAGAGAACTCATTGTTACTTAAATGCAGCCTTTCCAATTGAGTCAATTTGCCAAGTTCCACCGGAAGCTTGCCTGAGAGCCTATTGTTACTCAAAACCAACTCATTCAAGCTAGTGGAAATCCCAATATTGGGAGAAATCCCACCAGAAAATTCATTATCGCTGAAATCTATAATTTTTGCACTAGGAAGTGCCCATAACCCATCGGGGATTTTCCCAGAAAGGTTGTTCTGATTAATCCTCAACCTCTCCAAAGATTTGCATTCACCATAATTATCTGCTAACTCCCCAGAAAAATTGTTTTCCAATGCAAGCAAAAACTGCAAATTCCCAGTTTCGCACAAGAATTTTGGAAACCCCCCAGAAAATTGATTCTCCGATATGTCTATAGCAGTTAATGGAGAGAACCGACCAAGATTCTCCGGAACCTGTCCTGAGAAATTGTTTCTGTAGATTGAAAACGATTTGAGATGGCGAAAATCTCCAAATCCCAGAGGGAGTTCGCCAGAGAAGTTGTTCTCGTACAGTTGAAAAACTGTCAAATTCTTCAGATTTCCAATCTGTTCTGGCAATTTCCCAAACATCTGATTCGTGGAAATATCGAATTCTTGCAAAAGGGAGAGGTCTGCTAGCTCTACCGGGAGTTCTCCGGTCAAATTATTCCGATACAGCTCAATTTTCCATAGGTTTTGTAATTTGGACATTGATTTCGGAAAATTTCCAGAAATATTGTTTCTACAAATATCCAAGGTCCCCAACGCACTCAGCTCAAAAATAGATTCAGGGATTTCGCCTCTCAAATTTGAACCAGCAAGAAAAAGCCAAGTTAAGTTCTTCAAATTTCCAAGACTTTCAGGAATTTCACCCTCATCATAGTCATTATCCCCAAGGCCTAAAGAAACCAACTGAGTTAAATTTGCCACCCAATTCGGGAATCCACCGGAAAAGTAGTTTTCCGAAACATCAAGAATCTCCAAGCTCCTCAGACCGGATAAATCAGGCAGGGAACCATTCATATTGTTTCCCGTGAGATTCAAAACTCTAAGATTGGTGCAATTGTTCAATTCCCACGGAATTTCCCCAGAAATTGAATTTGAAGGTAGCACAAGAGATGTGACACTTTGGAGCATGGAAATGGAGGGAGATAATGAACCGGAGAGGTTCTTGTTGTCTAGGGAAATTTCAGTAACTAGACCCGTGTTTGGATCGCAAGAAACTCCGAGAAAGCCACATGGAGAATCTGAATCTTTTTTCCAGGAATCCAAGTAATTCAAGGGGTCTTCTAGCTGGTTTTTGAATTCAAGTAGGGCTTCAGTTTCAACCGTTAGGGGCATTGAAGGGTGAAAAAGGGTGAAGAAAATTGATAAAGTAGTTAGAATTTGGAGGGAAAGAAGTGGTGGGTTTTTGGACATTTTGTGAGTTGGGAGGGGCAAAAGGGTCATTTGACAGCAGAAAAGGTATTTTTTTCACATGCCAAGCACCATTATTGAAATTGGGCAAGTGATGGCCATCGTTGTTTGGAACAGCTGAAGAAAAAAAATTAAGCCTAAATCAATCATTAACCAACGTAATCAAACTTAATTAATTAAGGTGATTATAAACAAACAAGCATCAATTAGTTTTTAATTAGTTGTGGATAATATTTACTAAAGAACAATTAGTCTCTTTCAAGCAACTCATGAAGTAGTAGTTCGTTCCACCAGATTTCTTGATTCCCGTTTGGTCGTTAGGAACATGTACCTTGTTTGGGCTATCTGGGCTATCGTATAAGGTGTTCAATTATAAATTACGTGAATTGATGGATGTTTTATATAGGGCTGATAGTTCAAATCCAAAAATGAAATTACTACTAGTAAAATTCTTTCAAGGAAAAAAAATATTTTAGGGTGTACAAGTGAAAACTCAATCCAAAAGGTGGAGCTGCTTGTGATCGCACACTCTACTAGCAAGGCGAAGTATATCCGTGTAGACCGATTCCTAAAAAAGTTGATAGGATCTCTTAGGTTCGAACTTGAAAGTGAAACCTAAGCTAAGTTTCCACTGTGATATTTTGGTATTTTTCGTGTTTTCAACCATATTTTTTATATTCTCTCACAAGTCATTCTCCTCACATCCTCGCATACATCAACTCATTTGACATTTAGCAGAAACAACACGCACTTTTAATTACGGTGAGAATACGAAACTTTTAGTGAAAACTTCGCCAAAAGGCAAGCAGCCTTTGACCACTAGTCCAACCCATCGGTAATAGACACAAATCAAAATCTTTTTCTGATTGGAAAATCAAAAGCAAACACAGTAAAGTTCACTAAACAAAGCAAGAAAGTGTAAAAGTTAATAAACGAAGAAGAACCCAACATGAGTCCTGGCTGTTTACGGATGCAACTCAGAATCAGGAAAGTAAAGTAAACGAAACTGCTACGGACTGCCAACTTTCGGACACAACATCGACATGAGGTCCGACCCGTGAGTCCCACCCCTGTGAGTATTGTATCCGGATATTGTGTCTGTAGCAAAGCAAACCAAAAGAGCAGAGTTGATGAACACGATTGTTCATAAACGGAACTCTGAATCATTTCAACGCAAAAAGTCAGTAACCTTTTGAAAAGTTCAGAATCCTTGTATAACATGAAACTCGATCATCCTCACTTTTATGTTTTAACTCCCACCGTACACATATATACAAAATATAAATACACATATACACATCTACATAAACATGCATGCACATATCTAATTAATTTCACTACAAAAATTGAGAGGAGATAGAAATTATTACCTGGAAAATGAGGGTTGTCGGAAATCTGAAGCTGACCCACTTTAGAACGCTGAATTTTTCACCAAACCCAGAAGCAGCAGCTCCTTCTTCTGATCATATGTATCTGTATATGTGTATATATATTGGACTGGGATTTGGAGTATCTTTTTTCTTCTAATTCTGCGTGGACTTTCCTGTGAAACTCAGAGCAGATGCGATGAGGACAGGAGTGATTGAAATGCTCCCTTGGAATACTAATAAAGGTTTGGTTATGGGTGGCTACTGAAGATTGTTGTATTTTTGTAGTTTTAGTCGACACGTGTAAAAAATGTGTATATACATATGAATAAAAAACAAATAGATATGGGTTTAGTTCAATCACCCCCACACAAAATTTAAAGCAAGATATGATTATTTGTGCTGAAAGTCCGGTTAGATAGTGGGGTTTGCCACCACCACAATTATTCAAGGTTTGATTTTTGCAATTAGGCTGTAGGAAATGGCTACAGTACACACCCCTTATTTGGGTGTACCATATGCACCTATTGTATGGTCCAGATTGTACCACCTCATCGGCAATCGTAATATTTTTTAGTTTTTCGTAATTTTTCAGCAATATGATTCGTAACATTTTCTATGATTCGTAACATTTTGGTGTGTCTCGTAACTATAATAAAAAAAATCGTAACTTTTACAAAAAAATCGTGACTTTTATAGGGGTGTGTATCATACACGCCCAAATAAGAGGTGTGTATTGTAGTCTTTTCCTAGGCTGTAATATACTTTGTTGTGAATCTCGTAGTTTCAGTTTAGATGATTTACTTTTAATGGAATCGGGAAAGAGGTCGGGCGAGGTGCGCACAAACTGACTAAAATATCCCGCCGTGGAGCAAAAAAAATAAAAATATTTGTGTGGAGCATATATACCTCTACCACATGATTGGAGAGCTAGCTGGATTTGTTTTTTGTGGTTTTCCATTGACTTACGTAAGTTCCTTAGTTGGAGACTCAACAGTCGCACTTCAAGCCCAAGGTAGGAGTAAATATTTGGGTATTTTTTATATAGACACACAATCATCAAAATTGTTATAAAATTAAATCATATAATAAAAGAAATGTAACATAGTAAAACAAATATTGAATACCGTTGATCCAAATTAATAGCAACACGAGGGGTAAATTGGGTTTCTCAAATATATTGCAGAATTTTATAATAAAAAAAAAAACCTAAACTCGTAGATATAATAAGAAATAGTTATTGTAGTAGAAAGTAAGCTCAGACAAGACAGAGAGCACAAAACCAATGAACGAATTCGCAATTATCTTTTATTCAGTATCTTTTATTCAGTATTCAAATATATTGCAATTGTTCTCCTAGTTATATAACATTCAATGATAAGCCAAGTTATGACAAACATAAAGTGAAAGGGTATGGATGAGAGAATTCAAAGACAGAGATTATCGTGGTTTGGTTTGCCACTTCAAGCCGATCGAGTACACTCTCCAAGAGTCCAACTCGAGATATGTTGCACTATCACCATTAGTAACAATCCTTCTAGCTTCACGGGTGGTAGAGAAACTCTATCCCCAGTCGCTATTTTTTCACTCCAGAAGTTAAGTCACACCTAACCAACTAGTTTTGACTCCGGTCAGGGACGGAACCATGATTTTTTTTGGTGGCGAAAATATGTACTTAAAAAAATAAAATGACATAAGGCTTTATGAATATTCATCGACCCTACGAAAAACTATAATAACATTAGGGAAAAAAAAAAAAAGAAGAAGCTAGAGGATGGAAAATTAAAATAACCTAGTGGTGGCGAGTCTATATAATTCAGGGATAAAAATTTATTTTTTTATATAATAATTGCATTTTTTGAAAACTTTGTGGTGGCAGTCACCACCACTTGTTCTCCTCTGGCTCCATCCTCGACTCCGGTACTAACTATTAACACCCAACCACCAAATGATTTTTCTTCAAAATCACTCACAAAAAGATAAAGCCTCACAAGAGTACAAGAGTATGAATGAGAATCCCTTTTATAATGAAATGTCACCTTACAAATAACACTCTCTAAATGTGGATAAAAAAGTTCACAATTGATCTCTTTATCACAATAAGCTAGCTCTTTCTTCAAACTCTCCTCTCTCTTTTTTATGCTTCTCCTCTCTCTTTCTTCAATGAAGTTCCTTCCAAATTGAATTATACTACATCGATCTCCAAGCATTTCTTTTTGAAAATTCGTAGCCTTCAACAAAAAGTATTCAAATCTTGAACACAATGTAACTCTGCAGGATTAAGCTGACTCAATCAGTATGTAAATCTTGTATGTGATCACATGAGTTGCTAATTCGAATTCCACAAATTTGGTGTAAAATCTTTCCTCGTGTACCTCAACCAAATCCTTCAATGTAAACTTTATTCAAATTAGTTCAAAACATCATAATATCAATTATTTTTCTATTTTATAATCTATGATTTGTTACAATCAAAATTATTAAGGTATCCTAAGTAAAACTTTCGCTACCAACAACATTATGTATATGAAATAGTTCTTGATGGGATCAATCTTTCAAACTGACCATAATCTCATTACCTAAAAAATATCTCCTCTCTCTTTCTTTCTGCTTTCTTATTTCTCAATGTACAAGAACCCATCTGCTGAATCAGGATTTATATATAGAGCAAAAGTAAGAGTAACCAATAAATACAAATAGTCCGACCACAAATAGACTATTTGTATTTTTTTTTTCCAGTTCAAAAATAAATACAAATAGTCTATTTGTGGTCGGACAATATTAATGAGTTCATAACACAAATTGCCTTTGCTAAAGGCTTGCATGTTTCATAAAACTGACTTTTTTATTTAAATTTTCTTTTATTGTCTTTTTTTAGTTGATATATTGTGAAAGAATGACATGTCTTATCCATTGTAAAAAGACAGTAAAATACAGTTTGCATAAATAAATAAATAAAAGTTTTCTAGAATAATAAGCTCTAAAGAAAATAAAAGTTTTCTAGAATAATAAGCTTTTTATTGATAAAGTTTTTAAAATTTTGTCTATGTGTGGCGCCCCTATTTACTAGTAAAAATACATTACTCTATAAGAGTTTTCCAAACAGGATACACCTTTCCAAACAGGATTCACCATTCAACTCATCCACCACCGATGACCCACCTGGGCCACTCCGGGCAACTCTTTGTCCTCTTCTTCTGTCACCGTCATGCCACCAATAATTTCAGTTACCCGGATAACTGTCTTCACCGGAGTGGACGATATTGTGGTCCCGTGGGACCCCTTATAGATTATCATCTGAACCATCGATAATTGTAGCCTTTTGGTAACATACGTCTTATACATTCAAAAGTTGGATAAACAATGAGCGGGGACTTAAATGGACGATAAATATGTTAATTTTAAAGTAATCATCCAATTAATTTCTCCACCAAATGTGTGATGAAACAATGTTGGACGGTGGGATTGAGCACGCAAGATTAGTCGAGATGTTCATTAGCTGGCCCAAATTATTAAACAAATTTGTTATGAACAGTCTAAATCTTTTGAATGTTATCAAAAAAAAAAAAAAACCACTACTACAAATATTAGGTTAAACAAATTTTGTTACGAACAGTCTAATTAAGCATTGTTCTTTTGAATGGATTTTATCTTATAAAATCTAGTTTTGATAAAATCTAACATTCTCAACGGATTTTAGCAAATTAAACTAGATTCTGGAGCCTTAATGAAATAACTAACGGGAAAACTTTGGCCCCTAAAGTTTGGAACTTTAGCCTTTGTAGGATTTAGACTAGCAATCTCTTTTCTTTTTTTTTTCCACCTTTTTTGAATTACAAGAACGCCTAAAAGGCGACTTGCAATCCTTTGGAAGCAAGCTTTTTAGTTGTTTTCTCATACTCATTTTGCCAAACCCTACATCCAATCACTTGATTGAATCAGATATTACTATCACTAATTGGAAATAGGGAAAAGAAAACAATGGTGACAGTGGACCACAAGAGGTAGGATGCCAAGATAATTTTATTTTTTTGGTTACACAAAAGATACTAGGTTGTTACAAAAGTTTAGGTTGTACGAACTATTTTTTTTTTTTTTTACAAAAACAGCAAAAGTTGTGCTCTCAGTGGTTGGAAAAGCAGTAGTGGCCGGCTTCCTTTCTATTTTATCTTATCCTTTGACTGAAGTAGTTCTTTTCTTCCTTCGATTGAAATAGCTATGGACCTATAGACTAGGAGACCACTTGAACAATAGAAAAAAACAGATTTAAGGTCCAGTCTAGTCTTCTCCCATCCAGTTTGGATATTCTTGGGCCCATCCTGAGCTCACAACAATTATCGAAATCGTTTGTTTTGTTGAGCTTGTAGAATTCTTCAAACGTAGCAAAAACGTTGTTGGGAGGATAGCGATCAATGACTTATCGAAACACATTTATCCTAAAACCAATGGGTCTCATGCAGAATGCACAATGCATTTCTCCAAAGATAAATGTGTTCTAATAAGTCATAGATCGATATCTATGGAACATGATTTTTATCAAGTTTAGAGACTCGATGAGCTCTACAAAATAAATTATTCCGATTATTGTCAACCCAAAACTAGACGGGACTAGATGTGAAGACTACTGGACTAGACCTAAGTCCACATTTTTGTGGTCCTTCAAAGCAAACAAAACTACCTCTCAATGGGATGGCAATGGGTTGGTTCCGTTCGGATATTGTCATATCCAAACCTATTACCCGAAACTAGAAGGGTATCTAGAACCTAACCGAACCGAAACCCGAACGGGTAGGGGAAATTGAAATCATAACTGAACCAATCGAGGATCGGTTCGGTTCGGTTTGGGTACTCCCTGTTAAATTAGAAAACAAAATAATAACGAAATAATTATGAATGAAATTCAAATATGAAAATCACTTAAACTGGAAATGCCACAGATTCGTCAATTAAAATGGTATGCAGATATGCATCTAGATATTTTAAATGCAAAACTAATGTATATCTAAGTAGATCTTCAATGCATTGAATCTATACACAGGCTAAATTTCTACATACGAAGGGTAATTTTGTAATTACACATATCCGGTTCAGTTCGATTGGGGAACGGTTCAGTTATCACCCCCAACCGAAACGGAACCGAACTCGTTCGGTTATCTCACATATCATACCATACCCGCACCCATAGGGAATATTGCGGTTATGATTTGGGAAAAAAAACCGGTTATGGTTCGGGTACCCATCGGTTCGGTCAAGATTGCCATCCCTACCTCTCATTATCTATCTACTCATCAAATATATAAAAGGAGAGCACCAGTTTGGTGTCTTCCTTTTTTGAAGCTCGGTTACAAAATGATTTCCATAATCGCCCCTCCAAAACTTAAATTTTTACAATTACTTTTAATATACCATCAAATTATTGGTGTGGGCAAAGTAGTACTCCCTTCGTTCCTAAATGATACTCCATTACGAAAATTCTTGCTATTTTTCAAATTAAATTTTTTTTGTACTTCCGTGTATAATGTTTTGTACACTACTTAATTTTTTTATTTGAAAAATGACGAGAGAAAAAGGGTTTACTATTATTTAACAACGAAGGGAGTAACCTTAAAACCACCTATCATAACCACCACCCTAGCTATCCTACTCATCCTAGTACCCTATAAAGGCTATAATCCATTTCAAAAATCAAATCTATAACCTCTAATTGTTTTACTAACAAAAAGTTTGTAGCAAAAGTGTGTCGAGGTACTAAGTACTAACTGCTGGACCACAACATGATATGGAACCTGTGTTTAGATTCTTTAGAACTTGTGACAACCTAGAGGAAGTGAGTGAAATTATTAATTTATGGGTATGGTGGTTCAAAATTTTCTCGTGAAATTGGTTATGAATAATTTTGACTTTCTAAGTCTACTATCATTTTCTGTAACATTTATTTTATCATAATAAATTTCCTTCTTGTTTAAAATAGGCCAGGTTAGGCAACCATAAACCTTTTACTACTGAAATTCCCAGCATCCTAATAACAAAACGAGTATGTCTCAAAGTTCAATTGCCAGATTGAGATAGAGAGGAATCCTGACATATTTTGTTTTTCATAATCGAATGCTCGGACCAATTTACGCTCACCTCCACTAGTCTCGAAATGTGACTATTTTTTTTTCCTCACAATAGAACTTAAAACGGTCTCTTTTACAATTCGAGTACTTAACATGCAAATGATAATGTTAATGATTGCATCGGTTTCTTTTTCAGTGAACTATGTTAATTTGACGTACCGTCTATTGCTCATAAGCTACTCCTTCCGTTCAAAATTACTGATCACTTTTGGAAATTCTAACATTGTAAGTAGACATTCAATAACTGCATTCAATAAATCCATTCACATTAAAAGATTCATTAATTTTCATCAATGCCCTTATATTTCAACTTTTGAATGAAATGATGGTTGTTGATTGAATAATTTTTTTTTTGACTTTTCAAATATGACTAACAATTTGGAACATCCCAAAATAGTATAAGTGACAACAATTTGGAATGGAGGTAGTATGATTTAACAAAGCTCTGAATTTAACGAAGCTAACGATTCTTCTAAGCGCTCGCCCCCTGTCACTCATGCGTCCACGTCTCCTCCTATGTGGTCTTTGCCTCCTGTTGGTGTTGTTAAGTTTAATGTCGATGGTGCGGTTGGCAAAAGCAGTGGACTAGTGGGTCCTGGCATTGGAACCCATAATCATGCGGGTCAAATTTTGGGGACAACATCAATTCCTTTTCCTGGACTACTCTCCTCTAGAGTTACTAAAGCCTTGAGCTTTCATGAAGCATTGGTGCTTGCTACAAACAAAGGGCTACCTAATATCATTGTGGAAGGTGACTCACTTGTGAACACCCCGCGGAGGGGTCCACGAAAACGGTTGTGGTTTCGGAAAATGATTTGATTGATTGACAGGAGTCGCCACCCGGGTTTGAGGACTGTACCCGAGAAACCAATTGAAAAATGACTCATTTGCCCTTGGTATGGAAAATATTTTCACCGGTCTTTCAAAATGAGATTTCTCGGGTTCGGGAGCTAGGTTACGAGAGGGGAAGGAATTTAAAGCACCCCTCCCGCCCGGTGCGACCATCTCTACTAAATGCTTAAGGGATCTTGGAAATGTTGTTTGAATGGACTTTGAACACATATTCATGTAAAAACACGAAAAATGTATCAAAAAGATCAATGTGATGTGGGTGGATGCTTGTGCAAAATGCATGAGTGAATGATTTATATGCATAAAACATTGAAACTTGATCAAATCATGCTCAAACTGCTCCAAGATATCCCAGAAACTGATCACAAACATCAAACATATCACACCTGGATAGCAATCTGGGCACCTGGATTAGGCAGATCCAGGCCCCTGGATTGAATGCAGGCGCCTGGAATGGGCCAATCCAGGCGCCTGGATGGCCTACCAGTCAGAAACTCTAAAACCTCATTTTTCACAGTAAGAAGCAAGTATATTGCTTCTTAACCAATTCACACACACTTTAAGCGATGTTTGGCAACACAGTAGCAAACATGAACCTCAAGCTCATCTCAAATGCATGATATGAACTTAAAAATGGCTTGATTTTGGATGATTTGATGATGAGGTAGTATATACAAGACACATTTCAGAACTGATACACCATACTCATGCATGTAGGATACTGTTTTAATCAGATTATGCTTGTTACTAGATGAAATAGGAGTGAATCTATACCAAGAATGTAATAAAAATGCTTGTATTGAACATTAACTATGGTGGATATACTTGTGCAGCATGGAAGATTATTTTGACATTCTCAGAACTGAGTGATCAGAACCTACAAATGACATATGGACTCATTTGAATATCCTCTTCTCATGTAACACATTATCAAGCTTGGTTTTCCCTTCGAAACACACCCAATGCACATTTCAATGAAGATCAAACACATGTGACATGATCAAACTCAGATCCATGCATGCAAATGATGTACCATAAACTGATTGAAAAGTAGAGAAGCAAAAATCACCAGGCGCCTGGAAAGAGCTGATCCAGACGCCTGGATTAGGCACTGATGCATAAAATAGATTCTTTTTTGATGTGATTCAGACCTCTCCCAAGCCCTCCACTGGTATAGAAGACCAGTAAGAACTTGGTTGAGTTCCCCTCAGGGCCTATCTGAGCATTTTGGTAGAGGAATCTACCTTTTGGCTTGATCAAAAAGCTTGAAATGGGTTTTTGAGTGGATTTTGTAAGCGAATGGCTACAAGGTTGGACTGATCAGTGCTAGTATGGGCTGTTGGTGTTTATTTTGATGGGATTTATGCAGAGGTAAGCATGTTGCAATGGGTGTTGAAGGTATAGGGATGGGTTTGAGTTGTAAGAAGTGAAAATCTTGAGGTGAGATCAACTAGACATGGATTTCTGGGTGGATTTTAGCATTATAACAGTAAGGGAGGGAATGAGCTTCAGCATCCTCAAAATGGAAGAGAGGGGTGGTTTAAATAGGCAACAAAGGGGTTCAAAGTGGGCCATTTGAACCCTTAGAAGGGTTGAGGGATCACCTAGGGGGTAAAATGTAGAGGTAATCATCTCTCTCACACCCCTCTCCAACTGACTCTGCAGCAAATCCTCCCAAGATATCGTTCCCGCCCACTACCAACTTAAACCACACTCAACCTGGGCTGATATCCAGGCGCCTGGATTGTGCAATTCCAGGCGCCTGGATTTAGCCAATCCAGGTGCCTATGAGAGTAATCCAGGTGCATATGTTTTAAGATTGTGGAGTGGTCTGGGATTCCAAGGGGTGCTTGGGAAGATTTATGGAAGGTTATTGGTGGGGTCCTCAAGTCTTTGATCAAACCTTGCATGCTCCCATCAGGCATTTTCATCCTTGGGGAAGTCTTGAAATTCTGACGGTCCAGATTGGGGTGTCTACATCACTTCAAACCGTTCAAGCTCTTTCTCAAGTTGGGAAATCGTACTCCGATTGTAGCTCTATTATCTCAGATTGTCTAGAGCTTCTCCCGTTATTTTCCTCTTGCATCTTTAAGTATGTTAAACGTTCTTGTAATAGGGTAGCCCATTCATTGGCTAAGCGATCCCTATTAGGTGCTAGATTAGAGAATTGGGTGGGTGTGTGTGTGTGTGTGTGTGTGTGTGTGTGTGTGGGGGGTCGCCCCCATGAGTTAGTTAGCTAAAAAATGGAATGGTGAAGCATTTGGCTTAAATGCTCCGGAGTCCCCCTCAATGCTTGGAGTCCTCCTACTTTTAGAAAGATTGGTGAGCTTTGGGGTTCTTTCCTTGCTATCGATGAAACTACTTCAAGCCTATCATCATTTGCAGAAGGAAAAGTCTTGATTTCTACTGAGAAGCAAGATTTTATTGATGATTGGATTCAATTGGATGTTTGTGGAGTGCTTTACAAGGTACGGATTCAAGAGCTTCGCAATCCCGATAGTGTCAAGGCGGATACTCTATGCTTCCCTAGATCTGTTTCTAACAGTGACGCAAAAGATATGGTCGTAGATGGTAACAAGGATTCAAGGCAGGATGAGGAGCAAGCGTTTGTCCCAGTTAATAGTGATACCGGCCAGGATATAACTCATAGGAATCAAAAATGTATTCTTGAATTGGGCTAGACTAAGAGTGGGTCTTTGAGCCCATCAGGTGCTATGGTGGCAGACTCTATAGGCTCGTCTAATGGGACCGATGCCTGTTTGGAGAAGACATCTGTGGATACTAAGTCAAATTCCTTAGCAAAGGCTCAACCACCATTGACGGTGTATACACTTGGAACTGAGTGTGTTGCAGAGACTCCCTATGTTTCAATTGTCGGTGAAGATGTAGGGCTGCTCAAAAAAATCGGTGAACCGTGAATCCGGTCCGGACCGAACCGATCCGTACCTTTTGGATTGTAACCGTGGATTAATGGTCCGGACACGGATTCAAAAAATAAAAAACCGTAACTTTTGGATCGGACACGAATTTTGATTTTGAAACCGTGGATTAACCGATCCGGACCGTGAGATTTTTATTATATATAATTTTATCACTTTTATAATTATAGTTATATAGATATTGTTAATTTAGCAAACTTACGGTTTGGTTGTACTGTTGTAGGAGTTATGGTGCGAATATTGTTATCTTTATAAAATCTAGGGGTAAAGTATTATAAGTGCTACTATATATACTCTCTGTTTGTGAGTGAATTGGAAGTAACTATCTGTTATTGCCTTTGTGAGTGAACCGGAAGTAACTATCTGTTATCCTTTGTGGTAATATAAGTTTGTGCCTTTGTTTGTTCAGTTATATAACTATCTGCCTAACTGCCTTTGTTGTTTTTTATTGGGATTTCCAACTTTGAACTTTCTATTTAGTGCATTTGCTACTTGCTAGTGCCTTACTGCCTTTGTTCGTTGTTTTTTCCGAATAAGTTGAAAATCCGCGGATTAATCCGGAACCGATCCGTGACTCGCGGTTCGGATTGGAACCGAACCGTGAGAACTTTTGGATCGGACACGGATTGTATTTTCAAAAAACCGTGACTCGCGGATTAGGATTGGATTCATGCCAATCCGGACCGATCCGGACCGTGAGCACCCCTATGAAGAAGAGGATCTCGTGGAAATTAGCAAAGGAATAGATAATGCTGAGGGGGACACGGTGGTTGATGATTCGATTGAGGACTCTGATTGTGATGAAGCAGTTAATACAGAGGTGGTGGAAGAAACCCAATGGCAAAAAACAGTGGAAATGGCGAATTCGATGGAGGTGGTGGAACCTATAACTTTGGAATCTCCAAACTCTCTTAGAGCAACTCAGATGGAGGGGATCAATCTTATGGTGGATCTTCGACCAGCAAGCATTAGGAGAAGAATCAGAAGGCAATTTTTCGACGAATGCTCGAGTGTTCAAAAGAGTGATGGTATGGAGGATAGTGAGTCTCTTGGCACCCAAAGGTTGTTGGATGTTGAGAAGGAACTTCAGGAATCTCTTGCCACTGGAAATCGTATGGGGGTGATTCACTCAGTAAGTGATGAGTTGAGGATAAAGGAGATGATAGAGAGCGATTTTAATAGATTTGCTGCTCTTCAAAAGCAACCCATTTCCTGCTAATGGGCCTTTGTAGCAGGTCGTCGTCTAAAAGGTTTTGTGGTTGGTTTGACCTGTTTTGGGTTTGGATCTTTGGGCACTTTAGGAGTTTGGGCTTTCCCTACTAGGTGTTTTTTGGCTTTGTTTTTTTCTTTATTCAATCTTGGTTGGATTCCTCTCCCCCTGGCTTGATGTTCCCTTTGTCAAGTCTTCTTTAATAAATTTCTTTTTGTCGATAAAAAAAAAAAAACAAAGCTTTTAGTAATGTTTGATCGATTTAAACAGCGCAAAGATTTTACTCCCTCCATTCCAAAATAATAGTTCATTACGAAAAGTCGTGCCATTTTTTCAAATAAAAAAAAATTAAGTGCTTCCATATATCGTTTTTTGATTTTTTTCTGTACCAAATTAAAATACTCGACAAGTGACGAGTGTTTTAATTCAGTGCAAAAAAATTCGAAAAATAATATACGAAAGTACTTAATTTTTTTATTTGAAAAATAGCATGAGAGAGAGGAAGTGAAACTATTATTTTGGAACGGAGGGAGTACATATTAAGGTCCGCAAAGATCGGCTCAGATCGTTAAATGAGATCATAAGTAGTAATAAAATTTATTTGACGTGAATCCTTACAAGGGTTGGGGTTTCACCTGCTGCATACAAGTTGTCAAATTCTAAAAGACGATTACAAAACATGAAGACCGATACACACGTTTCGAAAATCAGTACAAAGAAAGGGTGTAAGGACAGATCAACGTTTTTCTAGAGAGCAAAATAAAACCCTACTCCAATAACTAAAAAAAAGAAAAAAAAACCTCAACACTTTGAAGCATTGATCTAAGATATTTATAACATGAAATCAAACCAAAATTAATCTCCAGGGGAAACATGCTTTATACAGCGGCTTCATAAATTTTCCCGTACACCCGGAGAAAGTAGAATAGCACATTCATCCCCCATAAACTGCATTTCTGTGCAACTAAGAGCATTCAAAGTGAGCCGGTCGCCCCGGGAAACAGTTCTGATATCTTATTGAAAACATCCATAACCTGAGATAAGAAATAAGGACAGTGTGAGTTTTTTCAACTACCCAACACTAAGGCAGTGGTTGGATATTGGATTTGTGGATTACTTTTTCAAAAAAAATAAAAGAGAAGTGACATGGCTGATCATATGTAGTATCTGTACATGTATATATCTATGGGACTGGGATTTGGAGTATCTTTTTTCTTCTAATTCTGCGTTTATATATCTGTATATGTATATCTGATCATTTATATCTGTATATGTATATATCTATGGGACTGGGATTTGGAGTATCCTTGTGAAATTCAGAGGAGATGCGATGAGGACAGGAGTGATTGAAATGTCCCCTTGGAATACTAATAAAGGTTTGGTTATGGGTGGCTACTGAAGATTGTTGTATTTTTGTAGTTTTTTTTTTTTTTTTTTTTGTATTTTTGTAGTTTTAGTCGACACGTGTAAAAAATGTGTGTTTGCATATGAATAAAAAACAAATAGATTTGGGTTTAGTTCAATCACCCTCACAAAATTTGAAGCAAGATATGATTATTTGTACTGAAAGTCCGGTTAGTTAGTGGGGTCTGCCACCACACAATTATTCGAGGTTTGATTCTTGCAATTAGGCTGTAATATTTTGTTGTGAATCTCGTAGTTCCGGTTTAAATGACTTGCTTTTAATGGAATGGGGAAAGAGACCGGGCGAGGTGCGCACAAACTGACTAAAACATCCCGACGGGAAAAAAAAAGATAATTGGTGTGGAGCATATATATACCTCTGCCACATGATTGGAGAGCTAGCTGGATTTGTTTTTTGTGGTTTTCCATTGACTTACGTTAACAGTCACACTTCAAGCCCAACCACCAAGTGATTTTTCTTCAAAAACACTCACAAAAAAAGATAAACCCTTTGAATGACAATCTCCTTTACAATGAAATGTCAACTTACAAATAACATTCTCTCTAAGTGTGGATAAAAAAGTTCACATCACAATGCTTGGCTCTTTCTTCAATCTCTCTCTCTCTCTCTCTCTCTCTCTCTCTCTCTCTCTCTCTCTCTCTCTCTCTCTCTCTCTCTTTTTTTTTTTTTTTTTTTTCTTCTTTTTTTTTTTTTTTTGCTTCCCTTTCTCTCCCTTTTATAACTTGAAAATATAGCCGTTAGAGGATAATCTTCAAGGAGAATTCTTTCCTTTCACGTCTTTCCATTTTCTACCTTGATTTGACTTCAATGAGGTTCCTTCCAAATTGAATTATGTTACATCAATCTCCAAGCATTTCTTTTTGAAAATTCGTGGCCTTCAACAAAAAGTATTCCAATCTTAAAGACAATGGCCTTGTTCGTTTAATAGTTTTAGTTTAGTTTAGTTTTGGAAAAATGTGTAATGAGTGGAGAGAGATAGAAAGAGAAATGAGTGTAATGATTACAAAACTAAACTAAAACTAAACTAAACTAGAACTAATTTGGAGAGATGAGTGTAATGATTGCAAAATTAAAACTAAACTCTGCAGGATTAAGATGACTCAATCAATACATAAATCTTGTATATAATCACATGATTTGCTAATTCGAATTCCACCAATTTGGGAATGATTTTCTATGTAATCCTTTCCATCCTCTCTCTTCCATTTGGCGAATTCTCCAGCCATTTTAGTTAGTACTCCTAGAAGATTTGTCCTTAGAGAATAAGTTATTTCCGCCGGCGGTGGAAACAAATGTTTCCCTCCAAATCAATCACAGCAGTCCGCGTGATTGTGTACTATTACACCGGACCGCTGTGATTGATTTAGAGGAAACATTTGTTTCCGAATATTTTCTCGTCCTTAATCTTAATCCTTTTCCATAACAATCTTGACTACTACTAGAGATAGGAATTTGGTGTAAAATCTTTCCTCGTGTACCTCAACCAAATCCTCCAATGTAAACATTTATTCAAATTACTTCAAAATATCATAATATTGATTATTTTTCTATTTTATGATCTATGATTTGTTATAATCAAAATTAAGTACTTTCAACTAACAACCACACTATATGTATATGAAATAGTTCTTGATGGGATCAAATCTTCCAGACCGACCATATTCTCATTACCTCAAAAAATTTCCCATCTCTTGATTTCTCTCTCCTCTCTTTCTTTCTGTACAAGAACCCATCTGCTGTATCAAAATTTGTAGAGCGAAAGTAAGAGTAACCAATAAATATAAATAGTCTATTTGTGGTTAGACAATATTAATGAGTTCATAACACAAATTGCCTTTACTAAAAGGCTTGTTCCAAAAAACTGATTTTTTATTTAAGTTATCTTTTACTGATTTTTTTTTATTTTTTAAGTTGATATACTGTGAAATGACGACATGTCTTGTCGATCGTAAAAAGGCAGTAAAATACAGTAATTACATAAATAAAATTTAAAAAAATCTAGAATAAGCTCTAAAGGAAAATTCCGCGTGGGCATCCCCTACTATTTAGCAGTAATCATTTTTGCCTTTCTAAACAGGATTCACCACAATCACAAACAGGATTCACCATTCAACTCATCCACCACCGATGACCCACCTGGACCACCTCCGGGCAATTCTTTGTCCTCTTCCTCTGTCACCTCATGCCACCAATAATTTCAGTTACCCGGATAACTTTCTTCACCGGAGTGGACAATATTGTGGGCCCTGCGGGGACCCCTTATTATGGATCATCATCTGAACCATCGATAATTGTAGCCTCTTGGTAACATACTAACATGCGTCTTGTACTTTCAAAGGTTGAATAAAAAATGAGCGGACTTAAATGGACGATAAATATGTTACTAATTTTAAAGTAATCATCCAATTAATTTCTCCATCAAAGAGTGTGATGAAACAATGTTGGGCACTGGGATTGGGCCCGCAAGATTAGTCGAGATGCTTATAAGCTAGTCCAAATGTCTGAGTTGTCAAAAAAACCACGCTGCTACAGATATTAGGTTAAACAAATTTTGTTATGAACAGTCTAATTACTAGAGTCTTCAAAACTAGTAATCCGGGTCATTAAAACATGAGCCTCGCCTTTTTCTTCCTCTTCTTACGGTAATCGGATGTTCGGGCCGTTTGTGGTAACATCGACTAAGTTTAGAGTCTTGAATAATATAACAATCGGAAAAACTTTCACTATCCCCTGGCGCCCGATTGGATGCGGGATAAGTTTTGGTGGGATTAAATAGTCAGGAAATAAGATAGTAAGTGGTATTATTTAATAAGGGTGGACCCATAGTGATGTGACATTTATGAAGGGGGATTAAATAGTACTATGTGATTTGGATGAATTTGTGATAAAGAGGGATAAAGTTGGGTGGATGATGTAAAAACTTGACAAATGGCTTATTTGCCCTTGTACAGTCATATTAGATTTTATGATAAAATAAATACATAAACACAATACTAATTAAATTAATTATAATTTTAAATAAATAATTCCTTTTATTAATTATATCTAAAATTAAAATATTTAGTTATTATTTTTTATAATTCATTTTAATAATATTTAGAAGTTTAATTTTTTGCTTTTTTTCTTTCTAATTATACGTTTTTAATAATAACTAATTAGTAATTTTTATGTTATTTCCCAACAATGTCAAATTCTAAAGTACAAAAAAAATTAAATTTTTTTGTATCGAATTAAATATCTCAATTTGTAGTTTAATTTGGTGCAAAAAAAAAGTAAAAAATTTAATGTGAAAATACTTTATTTTTTTATCCGAAGGATATTGCAAAGCAAGCCAACAATGTCAAATTCTTAAGTACAAAATTTTTCAAACTTTTTTATATTGAATTAAAGATCTCGATTGGTAGTTTAATTTGGTGGAAAAAAAATAAAAAATTATACGCGAAAGTACTTCATTTTTTTATCCGAAGGAAATCGCAAAGGTTTGTAAAATATTAAAATTGGAATTCGGTTTGTCGAGTAACGGGAGGGAGGGAGGGAGGGGTAAGACAAGGGCTATAACGGGGGTTATATGGGTAAATTGGCAGGGGTATAAGGGGGATAAAGTAATAACTAGGGGGCAGATTCTATTCGCAACCGAGGATTGGCTAAATTCAGCCCACTAAAAACTCATTTTGGAAATTGCTACCCTTTAACCCATTTTTGGCTAAATACAAACAACAAATTTCAAAAAAATTCCCAATCTACCCCTCTACACCCCTCTCCCTTCCTAACATTAATCTACTACCCAAATTACCCCTTCTATTCATCTAAACCCTAAAATCAAAACAAAAAAAATCAAAGGCAAAATCAAAACCCCACCTCTTCGTCTGCTCCACCCGCCACTCCCCTTTCTTCGTTGTCTGCTCCACGCACCGCCATCACCGCCGCCTTCTACCGTCCTCCTCTCTCCTCCACCGCCATCACCGCCCACAGACCGCCATCACCGCCACCTTCTACCGTCCTCCTCTCTCCTCCACCGCCATCACCGCCATCACCGCCGCCTTCTACCGTCCTCCTCTCTCCTCCACCGCCATCACCGCCCACAGACCGCCATCACCGCCGCGTTCTACCGTCGCCCTCTTTCCACAGACCGCCATCACCGCCCACAGACCGCCATCACCGCCGCCTTCTACTGTCGTCCTCTCTCCTCCACCGCCATCACCGCCCACAGACCGCCACACACCGCCATCACCACCATAGTGGCCATTACCTCACTCTTTCTCCATCACTAATCTACCACCTCACTCTTTCTCCATCACTAATCTCGCACCTCCACACACTGCCATCACCACCATCGATCAAAATCTCCACCACGATCAGGAGACTTCGACCATGAAACTGTTCAACTGACATCTCTAAGGTAAATATTCGAACCCTCTACGTACGTGTGTCATTGCATTCGAAACCCTAGAAAGATGGTGCTGCAAAACTGTAATTCAAATATCCAGTATTGAAAATTTTGCTTCTATTCAAATTTGAAAAACTGAAATTTGGTGATAAATTCAATTGTTCATGTATGAATGGACGGACCAACATGTTTCAGTTTGGAGAAATTGATCGTTTACAGTATTGGGTTTTAATCAAAACCAAAGAGCTGCGTTTTTTATAAGCCCTAATCCCACTTAGTATAGTGACTTTAATCACATATTCTGGGCAAATCAAAAGAGGAAGCCCCTGTACCTGAGGACAGACATACGCAAATTCCACGAAGCATGTTCCGCGAGTCCGATTTTGTTTACCTCCGAACATTAATCTTTCGTTTCATAGTTTTAGTTTTAGTTTTGTTTTATAATCATTACCCTCATTTCTCTCTCTTCCTCAAATTCAATTAAGGTTCTTTTTTGTACAAAGTCTGGTAACCAATTGGGTGCTTATTGTGTTTAATCCCCGTGTATCATGGTTCCAATATGTCAGGTTTGGCAAACAAAGGTTATCAATGTACCAAGTTCGAGTGTTAGTCAACTAGTTAGGCTCAATCATACCAATGCCATTATTGATATGCAATGATCAATTTACTCTTGTGAACTGCAAATCTTGGTTAGGGTAGTCATATTCTTTTATGCATAGTTGTGGGGTAAAAACCCTGAAATTGGTTCATTCAGTGATTAAAGAGAAGTAAAAGATGCTATACACAATGCAAAATATGAATGTGGTTTTGAACTTAGGTTATACCAAAATTAGAAACTATCATAAATTTGCACACATCTAAACTTTTTTGTAGATTTCAAGTTTTAAAGCTTTGAATATATGTGACTTGTTCAAGCATTAAGAACTGAACGTGAGAAATTATGTTTTGACTTTTTTGAATATACGTGACTTGTTCAAGTATAGAAAGTTGCATATATATTGAACTTAATTACATGACTTAATAATAAGAGATAAATTGAGTTCATTGAATATGTATGTTGGTTTGAATAACCTGTAAAAATACAATTTTGTTGTTCAAATTACTTTTGATTTGTTAATAAGTGTCCCAATTGAGCATTTAAATCATGAATGAGCTTGTGCTAGTTATTCTAAATTTGGAGAGAAGTAGAATTTAGGTCATCTAATTGAATACCCATGTGATTCTCTTTGTTGGAGTTAGATTTCCTTCCTGTATGTGATAAAATCTTTTGTTGCTACTGCTCTTTGGTCTTTGGACAAGTACTACTATACTAGTATACTGCATATGAAAACTTGTCACTTCTTTGGTCACTTCTTTGGACAAGAATCTGCTTCTCCTTTTTTGTTGTTCATGAACATAAGATTACTAGTATCTGCTATTTACTGTCTTCATAGTTCAAACCCAGCTGGGACAGAGGTTTCTTTTTGTTTCATACAAGAAGCCAATTTTAACATCGATATATTTACTTTAATCAGAGCACACAACCCAACTGTTGTTCCAAACACATGCAACCTGAATTTCATGGCATGTACCATAACGGGCAAGGGCCATAAAATGAAGGCCCAATCCAGTCCATGGCCCTAGTGTTATGGCCCTAGTTGGAGATTTTAAATGGCATTGCTGTCATATTACTGAATAAGACAGTTATTTGGCAAAGTGCTAAGGGCTTTTCATTTGAGGCAAATACATCTGCTTTTGCATGAAGTGTTGAAGAGAGCTTGGTGGGAGAAAAATCTGTACCTCTTCCAAACATTTGTTCATTGATTAGTTCAACCCTTTGATGATTAACTGCCCATGGTGTAGGATGAAAAACGTAAATTGGTGTCTTTATTTTGGATTCTCTACCTCTAATAAGTATTGTTTTGTATATCCCAACTAGGAACCACTGACTTTCACAATGCAAAATATGAATATGAATGAGGTTTCAAGTTAGGTTACCAAAATTAGAAACTATCATAAATTAAAATCTGAACTTACTTGTAGATTTCAAGTTTTAAAGTTTTGAATATATGTGACTTGTTCAACCATTAACAACTGAATGTGAGTAACAAGTTTGTTTTTGTCAACCATGTTACTAATTTCTGCTTTCTTGTCATTCGTGTTTTATGTTTTGTAGGAAATGACCCGTAAACCAGTTACTGCTTCGGATTCACACTTTGCAAGGACGACTTCTTGTACAGATTTGACTCCTAATTTTTTGGGTTTGCGGCGCGGTTTCTCCTTCACCGGCTTCGGGGTTGACACGGAGGCCTCAACATGTTCAAACTCTGAGGGAAGCCTACGCGTTGAATTACTAATTTGGTCCTTTTTAGGGCGACCTCGTCCCCGCGCCTTATGTTCGGGTTCTACAAGGGAAGTGCACTCAGGATGAACAAACTCTTTGAACTTCTTCATCATATGTCGCTGCTGCTCCTCGGTTGTTCCTTGTAACCTTTGAAAAAATATATCCCAATCAGCCTTGACTGTCTCCGTAATGGAAGGATCTTTCGCGGGTGCAACAAGAAAAAACTTTTTCCAATGATCATGTACAATGGACAATGGTAGAGGCTTATTATCTATCTTGAATGGAGCAATCTCATGAGAGCAGGGTAAATCGTGGGTGCGCCTAATAGAACACTCGCAAGCACGGTTCGATGCGACCAAAATTTCAACTTCATTTGCTTTCTTAATAATCATTCTCATCGCCTCCTTCAAAACAACTCCCCTTAAATCGGCAAGCAGATGAATCCTGAATTCGTGCTGCCAACATGATAAATCCCTCTCAAATGTGCCTTTCAGTTCAGTAATTTGCAAGTTGATGAACTTGTCAATCTGCTCCCATAGACGAGCAAAGTTGCATTGGGAGCTTCCAAGATGGTTTTTTAGTTTTGCATGTGCACACTCCGCCCTATGATAGAAAAAATGGCAACTCTTTATAAACTACACTTACCTAAAAGAGTGACTAGGAAATAAATAAATTGAAGATGGAGTGGATTTACCTGTTACTTGTATAGTTACCCAAGTGCATTACTTTGTCTATCCAAGACGCTACAAACCTTTCCTTGTATGGTCCCAACCAACTTTGCTCCACATATTCAATGGCTTTAGGAACGGTCTGAAAATCCCGCTTCATCAATTTAAGGTGGGTGTTGTACTGTTTTGGATTCTCTGACATCACAAGTAGGTCCCAACTAAGGTTAAATGCCTTCCACATCTGCTCAGAGAACATCCTCCTGCACTTTGCAAACACATTCTTCGAGATATGCCACCTACATAGAAGATTGGTGGCCCCAGGAAAGACGTTTGCAATGGCATTCACTAAGGGCCAACTCCCGGTTGGTGACAATAACCAACGGCAAGTTATTGGGATCCATGATACTTTTCAACCTTTCCAACATCCAACCGTAGTTTTCCTCCTTCTCAGACTCCTTGAAGCCAAATGCCACAGAAAAAGTAGAGTCCGTCGATGTCACGCCAACAATCTCAAGCAAAGGAAAGTTATACTTGTTGGTTTTGTATGTGGAATCCATCAACAACACGAGCGGAAAGGAACGCAACAACTCAACGGAGGCAGCGTGTGACCACAACAACTGCGTCACGTGGCCGCTCTCATTGCTCTGGTGCCACTCAAAGTAGTTGGTAGTTGCTAACCGAGACATTAGCTGTTGCATCTGAGATCTCCCAGCTAGTTCCTTCACCCGATGCTTCGACCGTACGTTGTAGATGGTTTTAATTGTTGTGCAATTGCTAGGATCCACTAGTTTAATTGAGGTTAGTATATCTCGAGGTCTAGCAAGACAAGATGACATATCCATCAACACCTCCTCCTCCTTTGCTGACAACCTCCCAGCATACGCGTGCCCCTCCAAGTGGCTATTCGGTGGATGGTTGTGCTTGCCGTTCAATACAGTAACAGTCCACCCTTGATAAGTTTGCACACATTTCAATTCAAAGGGGCAATCACATTTCTTTGACCCCGTGGTGCGCACTCTCTTCTTCACAACCCGATCAACATCATCAGGCTTCTTCACACACTTTCTGTACTTCCCACTTCGTTCACATGCAAATCTCATCCTTGGTCTACGACCCTTTCCGGCTTTCTCAAAGGCCTTGGTCACAATCACATGACCGTGAGCTTCACTGGTACTTTTTATCCAATCTTTTAACGCATCATCCGTGGCAAACACCTACGACCATTATAAAAATAACAATCAACTCCACAATAAAATTATGGACATACACATTTCAAAGGATATAAATTTTAACACTCACCTCCTCCGTTGTAAAATACTCCGCACAATCATATAGAGTAGGAGATGGGCCTATGTGGCTATCACGCGTTGAAGCATAACACTGAAAAAGCAATTAAAAAAATTACATGATCCACAAAAGTACATATTGATCAACAAACATCAAGTTTTAACAATTGAAAACGTGACAAAAATTCCTTTATTAAAAAATGAATTGTAACTTATAATTCGGATATTTAAAATTGAATCATGAACAGATGGAAGTATTATAGGTTCAATGATCAATACATCAAGATTTAACAATTCAAAACATGTCATAATTTTAAATATTAAATATTAACTACTATTCGGACAAACAATTAATTTAAATCTTTCCTACAGTTCCGTGTTCATATTTTATAACTTGAAGCAACGTATTAATTCATATTCTAAAATTTGAATAGATGTATAAAATTCGGTTTTAAACAAATGAATCAATTGGCGGGAATTTAAACCTAGTTGTTTTGAACTTTTCATCATGTTTTAACAATTGAAATAAGCTACATAGTTCAAACTTTATAAAATGAAAACCACGTGTAACTTCAACACTGGGAATCCGAATTTCAAAAGACGAAAACGCGAAACTTAAATCTGGGTCTTGCCTCTTTGCTCGTTTTTGCCTCCCAAACCACCATTTTCTTCCCATCAACTTCCTTTTCGACCTCCTCACAGCTTGTAATCGAAAAATTAACACCCATTTCCGTTTCTCCCATTTCAAAAAAGGATTGTGGGTCAAATGTAGGTGAAGAACCTTCCATGGAAATCTCCATTGGATTCTCCATTGAGGGATGAGGAGTGGAGTGAAAGTTCTTTAGGGTGGGAGATGGAGGTGGGAGATGGAGATGGAGATGTGGGAGAAGAGAAGATGAGGATTTTTAGGGCATGTACTGAAGAAGGAAGAAGAACACGATCGTGTTCTTTACAGGAGTATTTTTTTTTTTTTCGGCAGTAATTGTGTACAGAATGGGTTGGACCTAAGATGGAGAAGGGTTGTACAATTTTTGTGGTTGTTTTCAAAAGCTTTTTGCTATTTGCATCCACTCATTTAAGGACAAAAAAGTCTTTTTACGCAAGGGTATTTTTGTCTACTCTTGATTAAAAGTTAGTGGGCTGAATTTAGCCATTCCTCGGTTGCGAATAGAATCTGCCTAACTAGGGGGTGTTATTATTTTATAACTATGAGGGGTATTATTTGGGTAGAGGGAAAAATTTATCCGGGTTTGGTTTTGGTTCCCAAACCATAGACAAGTACGTGGGACCGGGATGAAAATTGGGGTATAATTTATACCCCTCCTTAACTCTCAGCCAATCAGGACCTAAAGTTTGAAACTTTAGCCTTCGTAGGCTTTAGACTTGCAATCTCTTGGGAGCAAGCTTTTTAGCTGCATTATAATACTCATTTTGCCAAACCCTACATCCAATCAGTTGATTGAACCAGATATTACTATAACCAATTGGAAATAGGGAAATGAAAACTTTGGTGACAATGGACCACAAGGGGTAGGATGCCAAGATAAATTTTTTTTTTTCTTGGTTACACAAAAGATACTAGGTTGTTACAAAAGTTTAGGTTGTACGAACTATTTTTTTTTTACAAAAACAGCAAAAGCCGTGCTCTCAGTGGTTGGGAAAGCAGTTATGGCCGGCTCTCTCTCTATTTTATCTTATCCTTTGACTGAAGCAGTTCTTTTCTTCCTTTGATTGGAGTAGCTATGGTTGTACCCATCGCATTGTTCATGGACCTATGGACTAGGAGACCACTTGAACAATATAAAAAGGAGATTTGTGGTCCAGTCCAGTCTTCTCCCATCCAGTTTGGCTATTTGTGGGTCCATCCCGAGCTTACAACAATGATGGAAATTGTTCGTGTTGTTGAGCTTGTAGAATTCTGCAAACGTAGCAAAAACCTTATTGGGAGGATACCGATCAATGACTTATCGAAACACGTTTATCCTAAAACCAATGGGTCTGATGCAGCATGCACAATGCATTTCTCCAAAGATAAATGTGTTCTAATAAGTCATTGATCGGTATCTATGGAACATGATTTTTATCAAGTTTAGAGACTCGACGAGCTCTACAAAATAAATGATTCCGATTATTGTCAACCCAAAACTAGACGAGACTAGATGTGAAGACTACTGGACTAGACCTAAGTCCATATTTTTGTGGTCCTTGAAAGCAAACAAAACTACTTCTCATTATCTATCTATTCACTGCAACCCTGTAGTGCGGCAATGCACCCTGTAGTGCGGCAATGCACTACAGGATCCCCAATTCCCCAGTTTGATGTCTTCCTTTTTTGAAGCTCGGTTACAAATGATTTCAATAATTGCCCCTCCAAAACTTAAGTATTTACGATTACTTTTAATATACCATCAAATTATTGGTGTGGGCAAAATAGTACTCCATTTGTTCCTAAATAATAGTTCATTACGAAAAGTCTTGCTATTTTTCAAATCAAAAAAGTTAAATACTTCCGCGTATGATGTTTTGAATTTTTTCGCACCGAATTAAAATATGTTTTGAATTTTTTTTGCACCGAACTAAAGTAACAAAAGTAATTACTTTAATTCGGTGCAAAAAAATTCAAAACATTATATAACGGAAGTAATGACTTTAAAACTACCTGTCATAACCACCACCCTAGCTATCCCACCACCCTATAAAGGCTATACATGCAAAAGTGTGTCGAGGTACGAAGTCCTAAGTACTGGACCACAACATGATATGGTCCTGTGTTAGATTCTTTAGAACTTGTGACAACCTAGAGGAAGTGGTTGAAATTATTAATTTTATGGGTATGGTAGTTCAAAATTTTCTCGTGAAATTGGTCACGAATAATTTTGACTTTCTAAGTCTACTGCTATCATTTTCTGTAACATTTATTTTATCCTTATAAATTTCCTTGTTTAAAATAGGCCAGGTTAGGCAACCAAAAACCTTTTACTACTGAAATTCGCAGCATCCATATTACAAAACGAGAGTTTCTCAAAGTTCAATTGCCAGATTGAGATACAGAGGAATCCAGACCCTCATCTGGTTATATTTTGTTTTCTATAATCGGGTGTTCGGACCAATTTACGCGCACCTCCACTAGTCTCGAAACGTGACTATTTTTTTGACGCAATAGAACTCAAAACGGTCTCTTTTAAAAATTCGAGTACTTAACATGCAAATAATACTGTTAAATGATTCCATCGGTTTCTTTTTCAGCAAACCATGTTTGACCGTCTATTGCTCATAATAAGCTATGGTATAACAAAGCTTTTACTAAAATTCGATCAATTTGAATGGCGCAAAATTTTTACATATTAGGGTTTGCCAAGATTGGCTCGGAACGTTAAATGAGATCGTTGGTAATAGGAGTAAAATTTATTAGGCGTGAATCCTTACAGGGGTTGGGGTTTCACCTGCTGCATACAAGTTGTCAAGTTCTAAAAGACGATACAAAACATGAAGACCGATACAAGTTTCGAAAATAAGTACAAAGAAAGGGTGAAATAAAACCTACACCAATAATTCCAAAAAACAAAACTCAACCATTTGAAGGATTGATGTAAGATATTTATAACATGAAACCAAACCAAAATTAATCTCCTAGTCTGTTAATAAGAGGGGAAACATGCTTTATAAGCGGCTTCGCAAATTTTCCCCTACACCCGGAGAAAGTAGAATAGCACATTCATCCCCCATAAACTGCATTTCTGTGCAACTAAGAGCATTCAAAGTGAGCCGGTCGCCCCGGGAAAGAGTTCTGATATCTTATTGAAAACATCCATAACCTGAGATAAGAAATAGGGGCAGTATGAGTTACTTCCATTTTACCACTACACAACACTAAGAGAAGTGACATGGCTGATATCCGAACATGTACTTCCATATCTGCCCCCTGCTCTTCCCTCCACAAACCCGCTCACAAAAATTTAGACCCAAACACAACAGCAGCGAAAAAACTCATCATTTCATATCATGTTTGTTTTCTAATGGCAATAATGTCGCTAATTCGAAACACTAGTAAATGTTACCTAAATAAATGAGCTTCCTTTTAATATAAATTCAAACAAAAAAAACATTGAAATCTTTTTAACAAATCCGAGAAAATTTTCTGCAAAACTGTCAAAAAAGAGTGCCCGAGTATTGCCTCTCTCTTTCTCCCTAGGGAATGAAACAACTGTATAACAACGATAAGTAGCCTACAAGTGTTTAAACCAACAACGATAATTGCTCAACAATAAATGAGTAGTTACTTTGGGTGAAATTATGTTCCATGACAAAACATGAGGGATGATGCTTAATTCATACCTCCTTGTCGTTCTGATATTTAGCAATACTCATAGGATTCTGTGAACACTGTAAATGGAGGTCATGTTAGATGGAGCAAAATCACGTAGTAAAAAAGTAAATTCATGGAGTAGGGCATACATCCATGATGGCTGCTTGAACTCTGGGATTCTGGAACGCCATGGCAATGTCAGGATTTGCCATAATTTTTGAAATAACTTCCTCGGGTGTAAGCCCAATTTGATCTGCAAAGCATAGAATGTAAGGGTTGAGATGAGAGAAACAAAATCATAACACCAACCCAGGTCATGAAATACCAGAATATACATATATTTTTAGATCAGCTAATACCAGTATAGATAGCCTAGGAAGCACGGGTACTGGTACGGGGTACGGGTACAGTAAGAGTACTGGTGCGAGATACGGCAACAACCCAAAAAAGTAGGGTATGGGTACGGCGATTTTTTTATGTATATATTTTTACAATTTTGGCATGCTTCATTAGATATGACAAGTATAACATATTTTGTAGATAGAAGCAAGATAACAAAAGCTAATAGCATTGAACTTGAACCCATGTTGCTTGATGGACTCATTTTCCTATGAAATAATGTGCAATAGCCTAATTTTTGTGCATGCAACATAGGTTTCAAGATGGAGAGCAAAAGATATTTCAAGGCCCATCTAAAAAATCAAAAAATGAATAGATTTTGACATAATAACAACAGAGAAGGGGTAGCAAAAATAATGAGAGAGAGAGGAGTCGCAGTCGCTGGGAAGATTGACAAAAAAAGATTAGTCAACCCTGCTCTTGTTTTTCCAAAATCAAGCTCTAGATCTGAGTCGTGGTCTCGAGTTTATGACTTTATCGCATTGAATTCTTGCATATTAAGACCAGCACTTTAAATTTTTTCCCCTTTCGGAATCCCTAAAGTTTTGAAAACTTTATGAATAGGCCCAAACGTACCCAGAAAAGTACCCAATGAAGTACCCATAAACTCAAAAGTACCCGGTACGTTTTTGGAGTACCCGGTACATATCTTGAAGTACCCATGGAGTACCGGTACCCGGTACGGGTACTTTGGGGTTTTAGAAGTACCCGTGCTTCATAGTAGATAGCGAAGTCAGAAAATCACAAATTTCTAACCCAATTCCCCCAATATTAATCTAATTTAATTCTTGCATACTTCGTCAAGAAACTAACCCAAATGAATCAAAATGTTTGAAGACCAAAACGAAAAACAGTATATCTGGAGCAGATTTATCAAATTCTTATCTTTAACAAATGGAATGTCTAAGGAAAACAATTTCCTTCTCCAGTAATAGTTGTGGGTCTGTAGGAAGTCGGGACAAAGATTCTGGTCAGGAATAACAAGGAGTGCCATATTGGTGCACGTAAACTGGTGTAATATGAAGATTTGAGTCTGCTTGAGTAGTTTAGCACAGGAAGTTATAATTGAATGAAGAGAATTATTCAACCTCAGCAGATGGCGAAGGAAGCAAACTTTGGCTCTTAGGTGTAGGAACCTCCTTCTGGGGGCGACAAATCTACCCTCAAACCTCAATTCTGTAATTCTGAGAAAGAAGTTTTCTTCAAGGCCTAGAATAATTAGGGA
This sequence comes from Vaccinium myrtillus, assembly GCA_016920895.1. Lineage (NCBI taxonomy): Eukaryota > Viridiplantae > Streptophyta > Magnoliopsida > Ericales > Ericaceae > Vaccinium > Vaccinium myrtillus. The sequence goes on from CM029271.1 coordinate 25,181,438, forward strand.
TAGTAATGCCAATTCTTGGCAACATCCAGCTCCTGGGTCTTGAAATTTCAGCTGGGACGGGGCTTCTTGCTCTGGATGGGTGTGTAGCTTTGGTGTGGTTTGTTCAAAAATTCCAGAGGTGATTCTGGATATAATCTATGGGCGGATCAAAATGTTTTTTCAACTCTTGCGGTTGATCTGAATGGCATGTTCTATGGCTGCAAGAATGAAGTCAAAGTCCTGTGTTATTGAATCAGATTGCTAGGTCGTAGTGCAATTGATAAATCTGGATCATATTGCAGATCAGAAATTCCAGACTTTGTCGATGACATTAAGTGCTTTATCAGTAAGAGAAATGCTAACCTATGAGCAAATCTACTCGAATAGAAGGCCCATTGCAATTTCCTCCCCTCTGCAGATTTTGGTGATTCCCCGAGTTTTGTGATCTTGTGCATCTGGACTCCCGTCTCTCTTCTCACGAGAGAGAGAGAGAGAGAGAGAGAGAGAGAGAGAGAGAGAGGAGAGAATAAGCTAGAATCTGGCTCTCCTCCAGAAATAATCTGATCCCCACACTTTCCAACTTAGTTGATTTACTATAGCCCTGCAAATCTAACTATGCCATATATTACTCCATGATCTAATAACTCTATTAATCTGCAATATTTGTCTATATTTTAATGTGTCTTAGATTAGATGTATACAGTTATGTAGGTAACAAATAGATGCTACATAAGGCTGCAGATCGGAAATTCCAGACTTTGTCGATGACCTTAATGCTTTATCAGTAGGAGAAATGCTAACCTATGTGCAATCTACTCGCATAGAAGGCCCATTGTAATTCCCTCCCCTCTGCCGATTTTCGTGATTCCCCGAGTTTTGTAATCTAGTGCATCTGGACTCCCCTCTGGAATGAGAGTATCCTCTTTTCACTAGAGAGAGAGAGAGAGAGAGAGAGAGAGAGAGAGAGAATTATCTTGAATCTGGCTCTCCTTCAGAAAGAATCTGATCCCCACACTTTCCAACAACTTGGTTGATTTACTATAGCCCTCCAAATCTAACTATGCCACATATCACTCCATGATCTAATAACTACATTAATCTGCAATATTTGTCTATATTTTAATGTGTCTTAGATTAAATGTGTACGGTTATGTAGGTAAGAAATAGATACTACATAAGGCTGACCGTGCTCCTGCTCCGACTGCTACTTCATACAAGTCTCCTAAGTCCCTACCACTCAGGATTGACCAGTGAGATGTTACTGGTTAAACTTGAATGAGTTTGGTGAGGTGCAGATAAGGACAAAAGTTGAGGGGAGAAGTGCGGCAGTGGTGGTGGTGATCTATTTCGACAAAGAGAGCGGAAGCAAAAGTCTAAGAGAAATGCTAGGAAACACATCTTAGAATCTAACTAAAATTCGAAGAGAGAATAAGTTTTAACTTGATCTCAAGATATCATTTCAAAAGCAAAAAACAACATAACATCAAATTACAGAAAAAATGTTAGGAAACATAACTTGGAATCTATCAAAACATGCAAAAGTTTTCAAGGTAACTGCTAATGAACTATCATTCAGGAACTCACCAAACTGCTGCTTCACCTCAGGACTGCTTAGATCAAAATTTTTCAAAGAATCCATCATACGGTTGTCCCATTCAGCGCTTCCCCCCATGTTATTACTGAAAAGAAGAAAAAGGAGTAGCTGTTATTATAATTAGGGAAAAGTTTCATTTGCCCAACCATGAGCTATTCCAGTGCACCATCAGTCCAGCGCACAAAGTATCGATGGTGGAGATTCAATAAGAATAGGGTATTTTACAGGCACATGCACATTATCTTTTTGTTTTTTTGTTCAACCAGTTATGTCTGTATGTCTGGTTTTGTGGGGCTGAATGGCAATGTCAACTGACAGGGTAAGGCACATGTCTTTAAGCATCAAAGACATTCCCAAACAATGAACATTGAGAAGGAAGAAGTGTGTCCACAAAAGTGGGAAAAATAGCCAGGAAATCCTGTTTGGATAAGTAAAAAAGATGCCAGGAAAGCCATAATATGATGCAAGTAGGTGGAAAGAGGTATTTACAGCATGTCTTCCAGTTGTTGACGGTATTGTGGATTCTGTAACATCCCTGTTACAAAGCATAGATTCAGTGTTTATATTAACAGTATAGACAAATCCATATTTACTCTGAGAGAAGTGTCAGAATGATGGTCTAACATTTAAAGGTAGTTGGATTCCGCATCTCCTCTGGTAGATATCTGCTAGAATAAAGATAGCTCAGTTATAACCCATTTCAATCATAGTAATCAAATGAAACTTCTTCAACTCATACCCAAAGTCTTAACAACTGTATTTATGATACAAAGCAGGAAACAACCCAAAGAAAACAAGAAAGTCAGAAAATTCGAATGAATGCATTTTCATACTATTTATTCCTCTATATATGTGATACAACTGAAATACATAAAGATAATAATGATTTGTAAACATAAGCATGAGAGGAACAAAACTATAGAATCTCTCATAAGATAACACCTTCAAGAACTAAACTCAGGATATAATAGACTATCGACCTGGCCAAGATGGTTGGTTATAGACTGAAAAACGAAGATTATGACATAATCCCAAGGCTACTACAGAAAGCCAATATACCATGTATATCACACAGTGTTCTAAAAGAAGGTCTTGAAGGCCTCTCCGCCTCGGCGCTAGAAGGCCCCTCGCAGACTAGCCCAACTAGACCAACTAATTGCCCGACTAGGCGCCGAGTACTCAGCCCTGGAAGCTAGAAGGGGCCTGGCCGCCCTGGGAGCGCCTAGCGAGTTTTAGAACATGCACACAAACATGTAAAGGTCCAAAATTCAAAGCTGGTAGAAGAATCCAGTGAAAATTGACGCTTCGTCAGATGGCTATGCACATCACAAGCTGTTTTTCCGCATCTACAGGATGATATGGTTTTATGATAATATAGGAAGCATAAGAAGATGAACAAACAAACAAAAAAATCACAAACACCACGACATAGGCTACCAGTCTGCTATGACTGAAATGGATAAATTAACTCTAGCTTGAATAAAATGATTTGCAAACAAGAACAAAAGCTTTTGTGGGTTGAGAAATGATGCCACTAATCCCGTCGATTTACAAGGATGAATGAAAAATCTGCTCCAATAATTTCAATAATAAATTATTTAATGACGGGAATAAGTACTTCGTCACCCCTACTAAATGTCTAAAGTAACTTCTTTTATTTTTCGCAAAAGAGCAACTACGGCATCCAAGCTTTCATACTTTTCAAACACCGAAAAGTGATTGCAGATAATACCATACAATGATGCAATGAATTTCAGGTGGTTGAAAGAACTACTTTAAATCATGAGAAATACACTGAAAACAATACACTCAGAAGGAAAGCTGAGAAAATCACAAGCAGAGACTCACACACAGTCGCTGAAAATATGAATCTGTAACACAAGTTAAATTGAATACATTGTCATATATATAATCCGACATAGACCGACTTCACACCCTTCTATCTTTTTCTTTAGTTTTCGAAAAGGGGAATCGGATCTCCTCTTTCTTTGCCTTTACGAGTTGATTATACTGCGAGGCCAGCTCCACGCGAGGATTCTCTCTTATCTAGTAACCTATTCATAATGAGCTTCACTTCAGAGGCGGTTTTGTACCTCCTGGGTCTGATATCGGGCTTTCGGTAGCTAGTGGAAGTTCCGCATTGCGGGCATCAAAGAATTGGATAGGTGGAGGCTGAAGGCAAGGAGGGCCGAGCCGGGAAGGAAACGGCAAATCGAGGTTGCTTGCTCTCAGTCTCAGCCTCCTTATCAGAACAGAAAGTTACTTCCGCAAGGCACGGCTGACATCTTTCGTACCCATCAAGGATGAGTTCGATCCATTAGGTTCTTCGATTTGTTCAGAAGAAAAAAAACGAGACAAGAAAACATCTTTGATTACTATTAAAAGGAACAATCTCAAATAGACCAAGATCAAATTTCGGGTCATTTCTTGGTGAACATGATCTGCCATAATCTCTTAGATCCCTTCATTTATGTACCAATAGGGATAACCGATAACCACAAAAGCATCATACACGAAGGCCTTGATCGTCTGCCTACCGTCGTTCTGCAGCCTTTTTGTTTGGACATCAAGTCAAGCCGTAGTTTTCCTCTCACGCGATCTTTTTCGGCCGACTAATCAAGAAGAACCCCGAGGTAGACTAGAAAAGAAAATACTAGTCGCAAGCATCAACAAACTTGCATTTGACATGAATGATGTCGAACACAGGCATAAATTTGAAACTAGAGTGAAAGCCACACAGGAGCACAAATAGAAAGTAAGGGCAAAGCAATTTTACGGATAAACCATCTTTTGAACGGTTGGATCTTCCATCATTTTCTCCAAAGCTTCAACTGACAAAGCAGGACTCGTTTTTCCTGCCAAAAAATGGATAAGAGCTTTACTTTAGCTCTTAATGTTATAAGGCCTAGAACAGCAGAAATAACAATAGGTAAAACAGGGTTAAAAAGACACAAAAAAGTCAATATGCTGCAATTAACGAGATTAATTGGAAGAAAAGGGAGACGATGATGAAAAATCTCAAAATTCAAAGCCATTGCAATATTTACAGTGGGATCAAATCAAGATTACTGTAACCTCCCTCAATGGTTGAGAAGTTCTATTCACAACATTCGGAGGGCGGAAATATCTACTCTTCAAGATCAGAAAAACACTTGTTAAACACTTGAGTATGTACCCTGATGCATTGGCAATTATCGATGTTGACGAAAGAAACATAAAAGGCACATGCAGATTCTACCATCATTGGCATGTCCAAACGATTTTATGCAAGAACAAAAACTCACATATGTGATAGCATTCTGAAAATTCAGATGACAACCCCATATGTCCAATATTTACGGTCCCACCAGATGATCAACAGCATAAAATCCAACATATTCCAATGCCAAAACTACATAGCTGAGTAGTAAAGAGCCACTAAGGCACCAGCATAACTAAACACGGTACAGCGAACATCAACTGTGAAAAGTCCAATAGATTTAAGTACGCCTTTGAATCACCAGTGAAGCTAAAGGCCCATGGAACTAAATTTTTGGTTCTTACGACACATTTGGTGGCAAACAGGTCACACCTAGAAAAACAAAAACCTGACTAACAATGATTCCAATCTTTCTTTTGCCACACATTCTTTTTTAATTTCTTTCTTCTATTTACAAACCCTATCACAGTTACACAGACCAAACAGATTTTCAACATTCAGGGGAATCAATAATTCAGAGCGACACCATATAGTATACCATAGTATACCATGCTGATAATGCCTGCGATTATTGGATGTCAACAATTCTGTCAATTATATTCTGTGACAATAAGGATATAGATGTTCATAAAGGAAGCAATAGTACAACTACTTTTGAAGGATTCTTCTACTTACGGGAAGATGAGGAACCCTCAGAAGAAGCACCAAACCCCGGCGTCGAAGCAGCTCCATTTTGGGACACCTTCGTTTAATTACCAACATGATTTAATACGGTACACATCAACTGTAAACACCACATGCTTCAACTAATATTTCAAACTCGGTTTCTAACCTGGCCAGCAAGCTCGGCAAAGTCAAATGAATCCAACTGTAATCTTTCCTCAGGAGGAACATCAACAAAAGCTGTAAATATGAGTGATCTCAGAAAATAGCAAGGAACCATGTGCTTGAAATTCATACAAACTAAGGTGACTCAAAAGGTAAGAGGCATATAGACGAAGAGTTTCAAACAAAACCATTATATATGTTTCCAGACGTTTTGGGCTAACATAACAGAAAATAAGCAAAACAGAGCAAAATTACAAGAAAGGGCATGGATAATGTGCTACAACAAAAGGACATAAATGATAGGGCAAAGAGTGAAGTCAGTGGCAGAAGGAACTGGGTGAGGATGGCAGGAAAACCAACTGTTTTTCAGGACTGGCTCCGCTCTGTTGGAGATCTCTGAGAAACAAGAAGGCTTTGTAACAAGTGAAAGGAACCACTGACAGTGCTAGAACATGATAGAATAAACATGGGAAACTAGGATAGAGATTAGGCAATACCAGGTCTCTTTGGTTGCTTTACTTCTGTATTGTCTTTCACATCTGTAGCGGGAGGAGCCTCCACTTCAGTTGCTGTAACGTCCACCGTCACCGCAGATTGAGACGTAGCTGGAGAAGGTGATGTAGCTGGCCTTGATGTTTGTCGAGGTGATCCAGGCGGAACAGCAGCATTAGTGAATTGGTTATTTTGGGCCATCTGGGCTGCCATCTGCTCCATCATAGTCTTCGTTGCATAGTTCGTAGCTTGTTGCACTGCATAGTTCTGAAACAAGAATAAGTCACAACTGACAAAGATAAACATAGGAGGGAAAACAAAAAGGTCAAACAAAGCTCATAAAGAAACACCAAAACAACTGAACAAGTAATACACACCAATACATAAACAGGCATAAAAAGATAAACTAAAGTCTCAATTTCTTCTGAAATGGTATAAATGAGTAAACAGGCTTAAAAAGATCAACTCAATTCTCAATTTGCATTGAAATAGTAGAAATGACAAAAATGGAAGTCCAGTGCCCAACCGTACTAGCAGTCAATAATTGATTGAAAATTTACCTGGAAAAGAACTGAAAAGAAGAAAAAAAGACACAAGATCAAAATAAGAAACCCATGCAATTCGCCTAGTTTTTCACCATATAATGCTACTGAATAAGTTCACATATAGGGATGGTGCAAGAGTGCAGAATCCTAACAGAAAGAAAATGCTTCAGCCTAGTATCACATGAACACAACCTCCACAAATTAACTTCTTACAAAATATAACCGCAATACTACAAAGATAAGCCCATCCTAAATCACAACTGCCAAGGAAACCAAACAAAACCAAACAGAGCCTTATGTCCCAACCTACTTTTGGCTTCTCCTCTCTAATGTCAAATTTTGAGAATGAGTTTTGGCTTAATGTGTTTTGGTTTGGGAAGCCAAACACCTAAAACGTGAAAATGAGAAGTAGAAAATGTGAAAACTAGGCGGCCAAACAGGCCCTTAGTCTATTTTCTCTCAACTTCTCCTCTATAGGTGCTACACCTACCATCTCAGGAACGGTTTCATTTCTAATCCTGTCTCTTCTAGTCTTACCACACCTATCTCAAATGAGAAGATTGAAAAGACTTACACAACTCCCCTAGCAACAAGATTAAATTGACCTGAAAAAGATTGGAAAATAAGACACAAGAAAAATCATAAAAATAATACACACAGTTAACCTTTGACTCTTTCAATTAAGTTCAACAATGTTCAGAATAATGACATCTCTCGGATGGGAGAGAGGGAAGAACCTTAAAAAAGAAGAAACTCCTTCAGCCCTAGAGCATCTCATACATACCATAACCCTCCACCAATTAACTTCTTTATGTAAGATGAAGATCACATGAAGCATCAAATTAATTTCTTCAAGAAGAAGCTGTGAGCTATTTGAGGAGATTATGTTAATCCAACCCATACCCAACCACAGTTGAATGTAACATACAAAGAAAACGACCCTTCAAAATCTACCAAGGCACCATTGAAGTCAAACATTCTCATGACCAAACCTAGGACACCACCATCCAAACAAAAAACTCAAAAAAATTAAAAATAAAAATAAAAAATTGCAACTGTCTGAATTTCAGTTAGGTTGTTGAAGTTGATTAAGAATCCAAATGAGAAACATAAGGGTTCTAACTTCATAAGAAATCAGTTAGCTACACAAGGATACTTTGTTTGAAGATTAGAATTCCACACCTAAAAGCTTAGATTGGCGATATCGTAGGAAACTTTGACAGCAGCAATGCAATTTAAGTTTCAGGCTGACGTTGAATTTCTGATCGCATTCAACCTATTAACCTTCTCATAAGTAGTTGCAAGTTTGAAGCCACACTGACCATATCTACCACTCCTATTTGCATCGACGCTAATATACAGAGAAGCAAAACGATCATAGAGAACCAGACAAAATGATACAAAGCCCAAGGAAGTGTGATGATCATGATCCTAAAGCCAATAAAGTCGAAAAAGTATGGCTAAATTTATGTTCATAACAACTGTAAGGAAGTCCATGCTTTGCAATGCATTCAGGAGAATCAGGACATTGATTTGGCCATTCCAGGACCATTTATGAAACTAACAAACATCACCTGCCAGGTAATTTTGTATAGGTTTTATGACACTCACCTTCAATTTTTGAGATACCTGCCATAAAATTCAGGTTGTCAAGACATATGCAGAGAAATGAGAAATCTTATAAGAAAACAAGACCAAACAGCATGAAAGTGAACCTCATTCTCACCCATGAGAAAAGTGCCGAGAGCCCAACACCAACTCCAACCCAAAATAGTGGAGATCCGCTAGAGAGACAACCACAAAAAAGAATTGGAAAGCATGAGCACTTTCATATAGATACATAAACATACTAATAAGAGAATACATGAAACACATAATTGAAGCATAGTAGGTAAATAGATAGCAGATTGTTACAAATATGATGGCGGCGGTGGCACTACAAGCGGTGGGTTTACACCAACTGAAGATGTTTCCTGGCTGTTTGAAGAAGTAATGCTTGCAAAGCCTTCCCTCCCTGACTTCTCCAGCACTGTATAGCAACAAATGTATCAAAAGAATCAGAACCACAAACAGCAGGAAATGTAGGGAAAATTTACAGACAGAAATAATTGAAGAAGTAGACTCTGGACAACGATGTCAACAACCAGTCGTGTAGCCAGGAAATTCACTGGGTTCATTAAACAAGCCATCACCAATGTCATATTTTTATAAATACAAAAAGCATCAAATTCAATTTTCTCTTGCTCCCCTTCTAATACAATGTACTCCCAACTACATTGTTAGAGGACCGGAAATGTGTCAAATTATACCGATAAACATAACTTGGGGCTATTACTACTGCTTCTTCAATTAACATTTAAGCAATGATAAAAATATTAAATCGATCTTTCTGTCCAAAACATATTTTGATATCTTACCTTCAGGAAACTTTACAAGATAACAAACAAGCGGAAAACTTTCCAAAGCAATAGAAAATCTTTTCATCGCACAGTATCCTGTAATCATATGATGAAAAAGGGAAAAAGGCACCCCCCACATCTGAAATTTCAACTAAAACATTTAATCCAACATTAGTCTTTCAATGTGTTACACTAGGTTCAGAATTCTGAATCCCCAAGTACTTTGCACGACGGTACGTGGGTAAACATGTTCTTTAATCTTTTAGTGGGGTCAACTAAGCCCACGTCCCACGCCCCCTGAATTAATGACAAGATGGAGAAAGTTGTTCAAATTTCTCTGAGTGTCTTATCAAGGGCTGCAAAACTGGACCAAAATCACGATATTTGTCAATCCAAGTCATTTCTTTGATAAACGTTCTCAACCTCGCACAGTTATGTTTTCTTTTGTCTTTTTACTGTAGTTTGATGTGTTATTTCACTATCTTTCAGCCCCCCAGTTGTGCAATTATAGGCTGCCATCCATTAGGTAGCAGGTGGCATGAAACCAAATGAAAGATCTATCGATAAACGAAGAACTTTTCATGACACTGGAAACAATAAAATCATGCTGTAACATACCAGGATTTTGATAATTACGGCTCACAAATGAAAAGACATCAACGAGGAAATAACTGAACTGGTCTTTTGATTCCCTAAATTGTTCTAAGAAGAGATAACTCCAAAGTATTTTCTTTGTATGTGAACCATTGCTTTCTACACCAAGTAAACTTGTTAAAGATCATAGAGTTCTACTAGTTCATCATAGAGTTTAACTAGTTCACTTTCATCTCTCCTATCTCTTTACTAACTAGCTCAATACCTCAGCAACTGAAAATCTTTACATAATCCTAAACCTTTTCATAAAAGGATAATCGAAGGCAACCAAAATAAGTAACACAACATAAAGTTATTCCACGTTCGAATGTCTTACTTTATCCAAGGGTCCGTTTGATTAAGGTGAAATAATGGAAAATGCAAGAAAAAGTAAACAAAAGACACTTTTTATTGTGTAAGATTAGCATGGAAATAGTAGAAAACGCTAGAAAGTGGATTTTCTTGTACAACTCATCTAAGCGTGGCCACATAACTTAATTCTTTGCTAAAACACACAAGGGAGTTTTATTTTCCCTCTTATGACACTTCCCATGATGGCCATAATTTTTCCATTCCTATCACGATCCATATTGTATGTTAAAGGTTAAAGTTAGTAATCTTCAAAATTTTCTAATAAGCTTCTTACAAACTTTTCAATTCAAACAAATTCATGGAACAAAATGAAATTTTCTATTCACTCTCTTTTCTTTCAATTCATTTTCTCTCATTTTCACTCTTTAGCATAGTTTTCGTTTGATTCGGATCCTAAGCAAATCACAAAAAATAAGCTTGCTTACTCATAAATAGAATTGCATGAGTAGATAGATATATATACATAAAAAATATAAAGAGAGAGAGAGTACCATTGGATTTGGAGAGGCGTAAAGGAGCTGGACTGTGGTTAGACTGAGGTGGATGAAAAGCTGAAATCGAAGTGGCGGGTCTGTTGAGACCGCTTCTTCTGGTCTTGTGAAATTGAGGGGAAAGGGAAAATGGGTATCTGGCGGAGACCATGTCTTTGGGTTTGGCTGAGCAACTGAGTGCCATTTTGGGAGAGAAAACTATGGCTAGGCTTTCCATCATCAGATTCTACTTACTTATGAACACCCAGAAACAAGAATACTTATGGGGGTGATGGGATATATGTCAATTTGCTTGTGTAATTCTGCAGAGAAAACGAAGAAGAATTTGGGAAGAAAGACGAAGTGCTGGAGATGAGGAATTAGCAAAGGTTTTGGGACGGGCTAGGACTGCTACTTGAATTCTAAACCCGGTACCAGTAGATTTCAGTGTCCACGCAGGCAATCGGGTTATTCGTACCCACCTGTTTCTTCGATTAATGGGCTCTTTGGGCTGGTGCAGTGACGTGGTGTTTTCGGCCCTTTTGGGTCGATTGGCTGCGGGTTAAAGAGGGGTATAGTTATACCCTCCCCTTATTCCAGTCTCACGTATTAGTGTATGGATTGGGTGTTTTTTGGTAACCCGAATAGGTTATACTCCTACCCAAATAATACGCCTTGATACATTTTCCCCCTCACTAAATAATAACACCTCCTCATTATAAATTAATACCCCCAAATATCCCCCTTATCTCCCCTTCTCTTTTTTTCTTTATTTCCAAAAACCCTAGCAATTACTGGAGCCCTGTATTTTACTTTGTCTCTTGGCTCTGGCGATTTGTGAGGCTCAGTGCAATCTAACTTCTCGGCGTGAAACTCGGCGACAAAAGTCTCCGTCTCAATTAACTCGTTGTACTACTACTCAATCCGATCTAGTCCTCTCTCTCTCTCTCTCTCTCTCTCTCTCTCTCTCTCTCTCACACACACACACACACACACACACACGTGTGTGTGTGTGTGCTTTTTCCCAGTTCTCGATTAATCTAGATTTTCACTTTTTGTGCATTTTTATCTAGATTTTGTTGGTCATTATGCATTTTTACCTTATACTTTTTTAGCTTCACTTTGTCTGATCATCTTCGTTTCCAGTCATTAATCTCTTCCTCTCTCTCACTGTGTTTGTGAAGAGGGCAATGATGATAGCCTTAAGCCTTACATCCATTTACACATGTGCGCTTGTGTGTGAATGCCTAGAATTTTGGGTATATCAGGGGTCGATTGGCTAAGAATTCAGGGTATGACAGATTTGGTAGATAATATATTAGTTTATATTAGCGCTCCATTTGACACATGTATATGATGTGTTTATGATTGATGGGCGTATGAATGTGCAACATGAACTTGTTGTTTCCGGGCAATCAAAATTCAAAAAGGTTACGAAAGGTTACAAATGTTAAAAGGCAATGATGAATTCTTGAGCCCATGTGTTGTTTCAACAAGCCTAGCTTTTCTTCTCGTCTATGATTCCTTTTATTAGAAAATTGTTGTTGAGGATAGAAGAGGAAGAGGCATTTTTTTGCTTTACACTCGTTTATTACAGCTGCTTTAGGTGTGTTTCGCTTGTACTTCTTCGTCACGAATACGATTGTAGAGCCCCGTCCGCTATTGGCTCTAATCCATACCTTTACCAGCGACAAGTGGATAGAATCAATAGGCTTGTAACATGCAATGATTGCCATGAACAGTTGAGGGTAAATAGGCATACGTTTTTTAGGTTGTCCCCATATAAAAAAATAGCTTAATTTCTAAAGGTAAATAATAATAATAATAATAATAATAATAATAATAATAATTATTATTATTATTATTATTATTATTATAATAGCTTAATTTTGATTTATAATTTATTTAATTAATTTTGTATTTATTTAATTTATTTAATTAAGTTTTGCCCTTGTTTATTTCATCCACCAAACGTTATATAAACATCAAAACAAACCATAATTTTACCCCTTAAAACAAAGTCATTTTAAGTGACCTTTTTCACTTTTGTCTATAATCCAATATATAATATATATGTACTTTAAACATCAAAAAAACCAAGTATTTTAGAACTCATTGATTTCAATAAAACAAGATTCATATTGCATATTTTATGTATTTATAAATGTTTCAATCATAAGAACATTTTGTATTTATTTATCCCTCCATAAATGTCACATCAACGTGGGTCCACCCTTACTAAATAATGTCACTTACTAATCTTATCTCCTTACTATTTAATCCCACCAAAACTTATCCCGCATCCAATCGGGCCATTTAGGATGATCATCCAGGACTAAGCTACTACTACAAAATAAAGTGGGCTCCACATGTTATATTTTTTGCAAATACAGTATATTGGTGGAAAATTAGGTGAATCTAGTTGGCCTAATGATTGTGAAGCTTTCACTCAAATATCGGTTCAATTTCTACAAAGAAAAAGTTGATGATGAAGTTGTAGATAGGTTGAGAGCGGTTCATCTGATAAAAAATAAGGCTAAATTCCTAAGAGACCCCCTCATCTATACTCATTTTCCCAACAGACCCCCTAACCTTTAAAAGCGTCCAAACTCACCCCCTCATCTATTCGAAATTGACAAAACCCCTTACTCCGTTAACAGAAGTAAAAAAATGACAAGTTTACCCTCATAAAATTTTCTAAGTGTAAACACAACCTCTTCTTCTCCCTTCCCTGCGACCGAAATACCTCTCCCCTCAAATCCAGAGAAACCCAGTTTACCTACCTACCTCCCTCCCCCTCCCTCTCTCTCTCTCTCTCTCTCTCTCTCTCTCTCTCTCTCTCTCTCTCTCTCTCTCTCTCTCTCTCTCTCTCTCTCTCTCTCCCTCCAATCTGTCACCTTGTATACATCTCTGTAGACTGGACAACTCGAGCCCAGCATCATCCCGTCAACGACATCGTTCGGTTCAATTGGAGAGATGCCAGTAGAAAAGACGGAGCGGAAATAGCATCGCAAGTGGCGACGATTTCGACTAAGATCCAGAAACCCTCTCTCTCTCTCTCAAACCCATCTCCAGTTGGGAACTACTACCAATGGCGAGTGGGCTCGACGATGGCCCAACATCATCTTGATTTAATTTTCAGGTGAAATCAAAGGTAAGGGCTTTGAGACTCCATGATTTCAACTCAAATTTGGGGTTTGGGTTCTGAAATTGAGGTTTTTGGTTCTGAAATTGGGGTTCTGAAATTGAGGTTTGGGTTTCAAAATTGGGATTTCAACTCCGGTGGTTGTTCTTGGCAGTGATTTCAATTTTATTTGTTTTATTGTTTTATTGTTTAATTCATGAATATAGGTTGGGTGAACCCTAACCCTAGGATTTCTTTGCCACAGATTTCATATAATCTCAACGAAACATGGGATGGGATTTCATATGATTTGGATTTCATACGTAAACATGGTAAAGAATACTGTAGATGGAGTGGGAGAATGGAGAGGGTGTAATCCTTTACGTTTTAATCTTAGCTAGGGCATTTTCGTCCAATTGGTAACATTTAACCTTAAAACTCAACGGTAATGTAACAGAAGGGGTCTGTATGGCTAACGGTGAAAGGTGAGGGGGTGAGTTTGGACGCTTTTAAAGGTTAGGGGGTCTGTTGGGAAAATGAGTATAGATGAGGGGGTCTCTTAGGAATTTAGCCAAAAAATAATTCGATCAAAGTTTTCTCAATACAACTCCCACTTGTGGATACCCCTCTCTCTCTCCCCCCTCTCTCTCTCCCCAAAAAATCAATCTTACTTACATGATGGTATCTAGTGAAGGGCCACTCGACGGATAAAGTTTCTCTAAAAATATGCGACAATACCAAAGAATTCAAATAATGGAAATATTTTAAATGTCGAAGTTTATTTATACACCGGGGAAGTCCAATCAACTTTGCACCATATGCGAAATCTTAAATTGTGGTCATTTACCATTTAAGCTTCAATCCAACAAATTCAGATAAATTTTCTCAAGTTAATTGCGATCCAAAAGAACATAGGAGTATTTTAAAAGTTTTGATAATAAAAAGTTTCCAACTTTTATTATTGAAATCGCCCAAGCCTTCTTTCATTTGAAAGTTACATCACATGACTACATGAGCCTCTTTTTGGAAAAATATTCAATGCCTCAACATCGTTCATATAAACTTTGGGCTTTGCCAAACCAAAGCCAGTAATAAGATGATCTCCATCAGTAGTGTATTTCAGCCGAGAGCCATTTTAGCGGTCAAAAAATGTCTCAACCATTTTTTTTGGCGAAATTTAGCCAAGGAAATGTTGTGGTCATTTGTGCCACGTCAAATTGTCATACAACAATTTATTGATTTGTGCAAAAACCTACTATAATAGTCTTGTGCAACAATCTACTAATTTTGTGTAATAATCTGCTGGTTTTGTACATCAGCCGGTCTTGAGAGTTCCTTTACGCTTCTTTTACATGACAATGATTCAATGATGGTGAACTTGTGATTGAGTGAAGCAATCTAAAAAAATAGCTTTGGCTCAAGAAAAATGGCCAGAACCATTGGAATTGCTCCAAGTACATAGAATTCTGCCGAATAGAAGCGAGATATCCAACCATACTTAGATGGTGAAATGGACATAAAAGTTTGAGGCTTTCTTGATACAGGTGTACCCAAAAGTGATTGCCTGTATAATGCCTAGCGGAGGGGCCATAAACTCATCATTGATGAGATAGAAAACTTATACTAATTGACCTGAACACTCGGTTATTAATAACGAATTCAATTGACTAGGAGATGGTAGCAACAGCGAACGAGACTTGAGGGTCAACAAAGAATTTGTGGGTTGATTGACAATCATGATTTGAAGCAATCAGTCAAATGTATATATTACCATATGGATTAGTCTATGAACTTGAATATACTTCTCGTTTGGTATTTTTTCTCTGACGAGGTTGTCTAAATCAACCATCTCCGAGTCTTTCAAGCTTCGTATGCAGAATAGTTACTGGGGCCTGAATTCTATGGAAGCTCGTAGTGTCATTTTGAACAAGAACTTGGCCGTTTAATCATAAGAACGCGGCGTTTTCGACCAATCCAAGTACTCATCCATGGGGGATCTGCTGAGACAATTCTGTAGCCTGCATTTCCATACAGTTTGAGAGCACCCAAATCATCCTCATAAGCCCGCAGAACAAGATACTCAAAACCCCAGAGAATGGAAACCATGTCACAGGCTTTTAGTAATGCAGTGGCTACTTTTCTCCTCCTGTTAGTCATAGAAAGAATTCTTGTTAATATTACACCCAATACACCAGTATCAACCCATTACACTACCCCTCTAGATTCTAAAATTAAACAGGTCTCATCTGTTTTTTCCCAGCAATACGAATTGGGTATCCGTCATATGCAGTGGCGAACACAAGGTGGTGCTTAAGTCCATTGGGTGCAAAAAAATTCTTAAAATTCTTGTACTTGTTTGAAAAAAAAAACTCATCATTTTTGGTCGCGCGTGTAAAATTCAAACCTAGCAAGTGTCAATATATACTTGTACAATGTATTTTGTGTTTTAATGTATAAATACATGTAGTACGAGCCCCTGTTTAGTCCTGAGTCCGCCACTAGTCATATGGCCACCTAGTCCGTGTTCTAAGCACGGTGACAAATCAATTTGCGAAACTCCTAGATTAAGAACACAAAACTGATAAACATGCTTGCTGTTACTGGTTTTACACAATAGCCTTTACAACGTTAAACTAATTTAATGTTGTACAAGGACAAGATTGACTAATGAATTACGTACTAGTTTTTTTGTGATCATAAAAAGCAAGAGATGTTCACATAATATGAGGAACCATAAGATACATCTTCAAGATTATCAAAAAGCAGAGGGGACATCAATGAAAAAGGATTGCTTTGAAGAATGTTTTTACCTCAAAGTGTTCAAAACGGCAATCCCAGACACGTAAAGATATTCTTTAGCTCCAGAGAGATGCCGAAGAACATCTTCATCTCTCAAGGCTGTTACATCTACAACTCCCACAAGCCCATGCCTCGAGTTGAGATCATCGGTGTTGGACTCAGCAACCAAGCACGCATACCTTTCAGTTTATTTCCCTTGTCAGCATATGTGAAATACTACTTGAATGGCCTATTTGAATTTGCTAAGATTTTGTTACTGAAGTGATTTCTTGAACTTGAATGCTGCATATTGAGTTAGGAACATCACTTTAAACTTCCACTTACTCTATGGTCATGTCTCGAATGTGGAGGCAGTGACGGGACTATGATTTCATATTCAGGGGGCACAACATGAATATCTCAGACGGATAATTGACCTAACCGTGTTCACTTTATTTGTTCTATTTGCCTTTAACTCTTAATTTTCCTTCACGTAATTTCTCCACAAACGCTAACACAAACAAAACCTAAAACAAACCTAAACCACCTGCGCTAGTTTTCAATAGGTCATGCTAACGGCTGTAGACTAGGCAGGGTTAAGCGGGAATAATGTCGAATACCTTGGAATCTGAGTCCACTTTTTACACCTTTAATTGAATACTTTTTCGCATAATTTTCAACACGATTTTTCAACCTTAACCACCACTCTGCATTGTGATTACCTTTTTTATTTTTGTTCATTTTGAATGAAAATGGTGCCATAGATACTGACTACAAAAACCTCAGAGGAGAAAGAGTACTTGAGCTTAGTTAAGCTTCACCAAAACTTGTAACTTGGACAATCTACCTTTTTGTTCTCTTTTGATCAGGTGAAAATAAGAAAAAGAAGGAAGTTGTTACAAGTTTAAGAGCTTATATTACCTGTTGGGGGCTGAGTTTCGAAGTTTGTAAAGAAGTCCTGAAAGTACTTCTGCCTATATGATACAAGAAAAAACAAATTGTGAGCAGTAGCATTGTAATCGTGTCGATTTTATTTTCTTCTCATTTAATAATGAATTAAATTTTCTTCACCGTTCAAAAAAAAACCTTAGCATTATCGAAACTCTATTCAATCAAAATTATTACCCATGTGACAGTGACAAATAGTACGGATGTATTTATTTCAAGTAATAGCAAAATGTCCATACTAGAAGAAGGGTAGGATAGATAATCGCAGTGGCAAACGGAGCGGGAGCGGGAGCAAGTGAGTTCATGGCATCCCAAACTTTTTAATAATCCTTTTTTTATTCGCATTAAATTCATAATTTTAGTCCCTTCAAAATCTTGATAACTTAAATTGAAAATGATTTTCTATTTGACCTCCGGCATCCGCCGCTAAAGAATGGAGAGAAAGGCTCCCAACCCAAAGTCCCAAACTCTTCTGAATTTTCCTTCCCAAATGAGTAGGTGATAACTTTAAGTTTTTCAAATAAATGAAAGAAATGAATCCACTTTCAGTTCGTAATTTAAAGAAAATGTCATGAAAATAGCTCAAAGATTCTGAGCAAATGAGGGAAACATTAATAGAAACATAACCACAGTGATAAGAATTGGAATCAAGAAAGCTCTCTATGAAGTAAATTTTGTGGTTCAGAGATTATGTTGAATACACTCAAGTCAATCTGGACCGTACAATATCTTCACGGGAAAGGTTTTTTTTTTTCAAAGACGGAACATGTCCGGGCCAGCTTACGTGCACTTCGACTAATCTTCTCCCCAATCCGATCAAAAGCAGGCCATCCAAGTCAGGATTAGGGGATTCAAAGAAATTATACTTTCTTGCACCCTGACCCTAATAATCGTACGAACCTAATCAATTCTATGGGGGATAAACTCATCAGCCAACCGAAATAACCATTCGGTCTAAGTTTTGGTCATCTTAACCATGGCACATTGGGACTGAAGACTTTCTGATCTGGTTCCCACAAACAAGAACAAGAACTAGAACAAGAAAAGAGAAACTCACGAACAAGAACAAGAAAAGAAAAAGAGAAGGAAATTAACCTGAAAGAATTGGAAGAAGAGATCATTGAAGAGAAAAACAGGCACATAAAACGCTTCAGCTTGAACTTGAGCAATCTTCCTCATCTCACTCTGCTCCTCAACCATTCTCCTCACCTTCCATCCATAATCCCTCACCAAATCCCCAAACTGCCCCTTTCCGTCTCCATTTTTCCCATCCAAATCCTCAATATTTTCATCCAATTCCACCTCCTCAGTTGAAGAAGAAGAAGAAGTTGTACATTGTACCATAAGCTCTCTTTCTCTCTCTGAATTCCTCTTCACTCTCTTCCTCACGTTGTGAGTTACAATAGTACTGTTATAGCTTAAGCGAAATTCGGTCACATTAATCTCACCATATTTGCAGACCCTGTATCTACATGATATTTCTCTGTACAATATTCCCTTTGTAATACTGGGGGTGTAGCTTGCTTTGGTTTGAGCCATTTCCCCTCTTCTTGTCAGACAGAGAAACAAGTTATATAGTTATAAATGAACAAGTTAACAAGTTATATAGTTATAAATGAACAAGTTCTCTGCATGGGTTATGTATAGAAATGCTATGTGCAGTGACTCATATGCACATATGAAGACACATCGATGACCCGCATGCATCGCACGTGTCACGACCCGCCCCGGATCAGCACTTCAGCGGGTCTAAACCCGACTTGACAAAGGACCCCGTACAAGATCACGACCGCACCACGGGACTAGCAGTGGACACCACCTAAAAACAACCTGCAAACTGGAACCCAAAATGGGTTCCAGGAGAGTGTGTGAGACATAGATATAGTTCAAACAATCTTGACATTCAATACTCAAAAGAAGTAAGCGTAGCTAGCTCAACACACAACCAAACCCGTCACACAACCACGACACACCTCCAATCTCGACACGCGACCACAACACACCGCCACCACACTTCCGTTGCGCCACTCTGATACACAACCACGACACATGGTCTATCTCAACCCACGGCCAATCCCGACACGCAACCGCGTCACACAACCTATTCCAACACACAACCAATCCTAACACACAACCACGACACCCATTCTATCTTAACTCGTAGTATCCCACCACGTAACAACGACACATAGCTCATCCCGGCACCCAATCTCGTCACACAACCATTCCCGATACACAATCTCATCACATAACCAGACTCGGCAAACAACCAGACTCGGCACACAGCCACGGCTCACAGTCAAACTCGGCACTCAGCCACTCCCGACACACAACCTCAATAATAACATAACAAGATCAGACCGAATAAATAAACATCTATGAGTAAAACACGCACAAGAGTAGAACTTTAACCATCAACATAATTACTAAAAATTGATTAATCAATATCAACCAAAAAGATCGGCTCTAAGCCACATTTATCGGCACTTATGCCATCGGCCCAAGGCCCATTATCGGCACGAATGCCACAATTCAATATCGGCACGTTTGCCACAATTTAATATCGGCACATTTGCCCAATCCGGCCCATGGCCCCATTATCGGCACGTTTGCCACAATTTAATATTGGCACGTTTGCCACAATTTAATATCGCAAATCTTTCCAAAAGAAATTACATCTATGGATCAACACTCACCTCGATCTCCAAAGATAAAGGTAGATTCGACTATTGTTTTCGGCATCCCGGATGTGCCCGTACCTTCCTCTGTACACGTATTCTCGATTAACTCAAAATCATTCACAATCAATGATAAAACACTAATTAAGACCATAAGTAGTCCAATGAATTTACGCTCACCACAAACAAAGTGCTTACACACACTTAAGACAACTCGACACCCTTGCGGTCCATGAATTTATAGAATTAATCTACCCATCCAAATGTTCCAATATTTTAACCATAGATCGTAAACACAAGCATAAACAACATACTAAAAACTCATAATTTTCTGTACCTGATAACTATTTTTAAACAATTATCAAATGAACCCAAACACGCAACAAAAACCTGTCAAACAGATTCACGGTCAACTTCAAGTCAAAAACTGCTATCATTGGGAAATAATCAAGCTACAAGGCCTATCAATTCTGAAAGCCTTACAATTCTAATTTCTAACGCAACAAGAGGATTGAAATTCCAAGCTTCCTAGACCAAGTTATAGCCGTTCCCGTAAGACGCGACAGTGCAGTCTACCCAAACACGAACCTGACATCAGTTTGGTTCACGAATTTTCATATTTTCTGTACTTCTCCTAAAATCACGAAAATTTAACACAAGGTCTAGAACTCATATGTGTACCTCCAGTTAAATTTTCAGAAAATTCCAAATTCTGGAATCATGTCTAAAAATTCGGCCAAAAACATGACAGATTTGTTTCCACAAAATCTGTCAGTGAACCCCCTCACTTTCCCCCCACGAATTTCGCCAAACCAAACCCCAAATCACTCTTAAAAGAGGCTAAAGACCATATTAACTTGTAAAAGAGAAATATATCTCAAGAATTTTGGAAATTTAAACACCAATTCTTACCTTAATTCCGTTTTCCCCCAATTTTTCCTTCTCTTCTTCTTCTTCTTCTTCTTCTTCTTCTTCTCTCTCTCTCTCTCTCTCTCTCTCTCTCTCTTCTTTCTGATTTGTTTGATTGGGAAATGATCAGAACAAAGAAGATAATAGAGAAGACTTTTATGGAAAAAAAACTACACTTCACCCCTCCAACTTTTATTTCAATTAACTTTTAGCCTAAAACTCACAACTACCCTAAATTGTGATTAAAATTCTAACCCGGAACGGGTATTACAGCACGGTTCCAGACACATCTGACTTTTTCTCGTTTTGCTTTTCATGGCTGAGAAGAAACGCAAACGCTCCTAATTACGACGACGTCCGGTCTTTTTTTTGTAATTTTCCCCTTTGATTTTTAATAAAAAAAATTCTTGTGCCCTCAAGATTTCCCAAGAACATATTGCTTGGGTTCTCATACAAGATTTTTCATCAGAATGCAATGCCTCCTCATCTTAATCATGTTTTTCACATATGGGAAAAAAGGTACGTGTTGAAAAGAGAAATTAAGAACAAGGATAAGGTGCGAGTGGTGGAGAATCACTGTTGGCCCGAGGCCACAAAGATGAGAGTTGCCTACGATGGCTCCACTATATATTTTGATTTCAAATATGGCAAAGGGTAATTCCATATTGGAAAATTCTAATTGTATTTAAATGTGTAAAAGTGTATAGAAAATATGAAAGAGTATGGAAAAGTGGAAAAAGTATATTGGAATGTGTATTTTTTTTTTCTTGTTCTTGTGTTATTGTCGGGCTGGCAATAGGAGAACTCTTCCATATTTAAATATTTAAATAGTTCCTTCCCAATAATTATAATTATGATACCAAAAGAATGAAAAAATATGAGACAAAAGGAAAAATGGCCCTATTCACCGACATGGCCTTAGTAATTACTCTCTCTGACCCAAATTACTCGTCCTGTTTAGAGAACCGTACAAGCAATTTGAGACGGAGACCTCTTTAAATTTGAGACGGAGACCTCTTTAAATTTATCTCCTAATTAATGTTGTCCTATATTTGCAGAGTATCTTCTTCACTTTTTTTTTTTATCAACAACCAAAAAAAATTTATTAAAGCTCGACAAAAGATACATACGAGATACTAATCAAACTATAGCTAAGATATGGCATAGAGAGGGGCTAGACGATGAACATCCCACAAAGGGTGGAAGAAAGGTTGTAAAAAGTAAGAAAAAAGAAACATCTATGTTACAAGCAAAGGCTGAGACTTTCTTAGCCAGCATAACCGTTAAAACCTGTTATATTTAAAACAACACCATAAGTTGAGGCTCGATCCAAACTTCCTCTTGCATTGGTCATAATAGTTGTAGCCAGAACCCTTCTTCAGCAGCATCAATTTTATTTCACAACTCTATCTTCATCCTCCCTGGTCTTCTCCGGATCCAGCCAATGCAAGTTGGTTCAGAAAATGGTCTTCTACAACACCAGATTTCACTCCAGCCATCAAGCTTGAATCTGAATTCTCCGCGCCTGACTTCTCTTCAAAATAGCAAGTTCCAAATTTTCCTTGAATCTCTACTCCAAAACCTTTTATTGGCATGATTATGTCAAAATTGGTCCCAATGCTTTGAATGTGACAAAAGAATTGAGAAGAAAAACACAGAAAACTGAGGAATTGACTTCAATTTCATAAGTATTCCCAGATTCATGCTTCAATTCAAGAAACCCTAGAAATGAAACTGGAAATTGAAAGTCCCAGACTAAGGCCCTTACATCCTAATATCAAAATGGACTTAAAAAGACTCCCAGAAAAAAAAAAAAGACCTTTGAATATCATAGAAAACCCAAAAGGACTCCCTGACTCTGCAGACTCTCACCCCCCAAATTCTTTTGATAAGACCCAAAAATAGGCATCTCTGACTCTGCCCAACCCAGATATTGAATCATTGACTCTAATTTTCTACTCCCTCCGTCCCTTTTTAAGTGTTTAACTTTTCATTTTGGGCTGTGCCTAAATAAGTGTGTGGTTTGAAAAGTTAATGGGTAAAAATTTGTACAATTATCATTTTGCCCTTTTGAAAAGTAAGTGGGTAAAGAGTTAATGGGTAAAAGTGAAGGACAATTTTGGAAAGTAGATGTAAAAGTTGATGTGAAAAGTGTAAAGTGGAGGAAAAAGTTGATGTGAAAGGTGTAATGATGATGTTTTTTTAATAAGTTGGATTTACGAAGTAACACATTTAAAAAGGGACGGAGGGAGTAATTTTTTTTTTTAATGACGAAGGAAAGCCCCACAACCAGGCCACTAATAGACCCACAACCAGGCCACTAATAGACCCAACTACGTGACCCAAACCTCCAGGGGAACTAGTGTGGCCACACCAGTCTGCTCGCCACTTACTACAAGGGTACTCACTCGGTGGGGAATAAAACCCCAAACCTTTAGGACTACCCCCAAAGCGTGGCACTCTCTCTAACCAGTGGGGCAACCTTAGGTGTGTATCATTGACTCTCAGTTACACTTGACTCTGTTATAATTTTAAACCTAGACATTGTATATTTCACCCTCGTTATTGTCTTTTGATAAGACCCAAGACACAGACACCCCTGACTCACCCCATTGGTGAAGACCCCCCACAGACACATATAATTGACTCAAACCCATATGTGAAGACCCCATACACTCACACATAACTAACTCAAACCCAACCCTATTAATGAAATCACACACAACACACACACACACACCACCACCACCAGCAGTATGTCTCCAAGAATTATGTCCAAGGCATTAGATTTTCATCCTCCTAACCCCTTCTAGGCATCTCTTGAAGTCTTCAATGGAATAGTCACTAATTTTTGTACTTTCCTTTTATCCAAATTGTCATTCTTGAAGTCTGCTATCTCCTCCATCTTCATATTCTTATTGTTGAACACCTTGTCATTTCTACTAGTCCAAATAGTCCATATCACAAAGCAATCCAGAGCAATTTTTTCAGATTTTTTAACCTAGCTGTCCCCAAAATGGAATAGGGCTAGTAGGTTTGGAGGACAAATCCACTTCATACCCCACCAATTTATCATTGATGACCATACACTCCAGGAAACTTTACATAGCAGAAGAAGGTGATTTGGAGACTCACTCTCTACATTGCATAAAGGGCATATTTCACTTTCCACAACCAATATTCCTCTTCTCACCAGAACTGATTTAGATGCTATGCAGTTTTGAACTGCCATCCATGCAAAGTGTTCCACCTTAGGTGGACAAATATTCTTCCACGTTGAAAGTAGTACTCTGTCTTCCATTAAATTCTCTTCTTCCCACTGCTGTAAAATGGAGGTCCTTACTCCACCTCCACTGCAAGCAATCGTCCATTGAATCCTGTAGCTAGACCACACTCAATAGTTGTTTCAAATTATTCAATTGTTCTTGCCTCCACAATCGTAGATCTCTTATGAATTGTAGATTCAAAGTATTAGCTCCTTGGCTATTTATAATTTCAGCAACCACTACCTCCTTTTGTACATGTTGATATGCTGAACAATCTTGGAAATGCCGACTTTAGGATAACTTCTCCCAGCCATTTATGTACCCAAAATTTAATAGTATTTCTTAAATTAACTTTGAACCTGAAACCTTGGACAATGCATTCTCCCAGATCTGCACCAACATTCCCTATATTGCATATGTCTTGCCATACATTTGAGGCCCTACTCCTACTAGGCATTTGAGGCAACCATACACCATCAACCAGCTCATATTTTCTCCTCTTTTTGTTATTCATGTCCCTCTTTTCTTCAAAGTTCAGGCGTCTTGATTCACTCACCATATCAAATTGATGTAGCTTTTCTTCTCTTTCCTTTAACTTGATATTCATATTCCCAAACTCTTGCTTGTTCCATAGCTTTAGATTCTTTTTTACCTCTTGTAGCTTCTTCAAAATCTGACACCCAGCCCATCCATATGTTGGAGTTGTCTCTTCTTCACCTTTGTTCAACATCCGCTACAGTTACCTCGTTAAAATCATATCTAACTTAGAAGAATTCAACAATTCTATTTGTCGTTCAAGTGAATTTTAGGTCCTCAAACAACATAAATATCCACAAAACAAAATATGATCACCCATTAAAACTCTACGCATCAGAGTCCTAAATTGAATTAGTTGGAGCCTAAACTGAGTTATCTGCTCTTGTTCCCTGTTACTTGTATCTATTTTCTGGTGAATCTAAATGACATACTAATGCGTTGTTGATGTTTAACACTACTTGCATGTCCATGTCCATGTCTATGTCTAGCTATTTGGAATATTTTGGATTGAAACATTTAGGCAAAATATTAATCCTAGTTACACAATCCAAGTCAAGATTTCAATATATAACCTTCAACCCCACCTAATTGATAGCAAGTCTATGATCTTCGTTTCCATAAAAATTTAATAAAACTAATTCAGAGTGTCCAATTTTCAATTAGTGACGATCAAAAAAATAAAAAATAAAATAAAAATTCAATTATTGTAGTCGAGCTAAACGACACCATTCAACCCATGTGCGTAGTAAATTACCGGGCACCCAAATCCCCCCGCAATCGCTTCCCTCCACAGCTCGTTCTCCGGCGGTGCTTCTCTCTCTCTCCCTATCTAAAGTAACGAGCCAAGCCTCAAGGTGCTCACGAAAAGCTGGGTTTGTTTGGAACCCTAACGTCAGTTACTTCCCTCCTTACTGTAGGCATTCTGCTTTGAGTTCTGGAACATAGCTATGGCGGTTTTCAGCGGGCGAAGTCCAATTTCCTTCGATTTATCTATAGGGAAAAAGCAGGTAGTGTTGAGTATTTTCTGTGATGACCTTCTAATTGAAATGAAATGAATTCTATCCTTTTGTACTAATGATTATTGATTCTGAACTCTGTATTTGCTCTTCAGATGAGGATCAGCGGAGTAAATTTTTTGTTAGGGTTAGGGTTTTCGAAATGCAGAGTTTCTTCATTTCAGAAGTCCAGAAGGCTTACTGATTTCACAGAAAAGGCAAGAAATAATAATTTGTTTCCAAAGATTTAACATCATTGATTTTTTTTTTTTGCATCCTCGGGTACTAGTAAAATGGTTTAATATTAATATGTAGGTTTCAGATATCTCAATAGTCAATTGCTCGCGCAGTCAAGGGCAGCCTCAAATTAAGTCGAACACTGTTGAGAAGTAGGTCTTTATCTATTTCTCAAATTACTTGTACTGTAACTAGGTTTATAACTGTTAAATGATCGGTTTACTTTACTATGTCATTGTACTGAAAACATCTGGCATCCTTGGTCTAAGTATGTTTCCTCGTTTGTTAAAGTTTCTTTGCTGTGGTTTTCTTCCCTTGAAATGAAGGAAAGTAATTAAGAAAGTTGGGAAGAAAGAGCATCACTTGTGGCAGAAAAGAGATTCAGCTGGGTCTGGGCAAAAGGCACTCAACCTTGTTCGAATCGTAAGTTTAGTCGCTCATTTGTTTTTGTGTGCAAACCTATTTGTGGTTTTTCAAGTTTATGATCTTCAAAGATATGTGCAGTATTTAGATATCTGTTCAGTGAATTTGCATTTCGGCAAATTTGGAAAAATAGCATTCGAGTAGATTACATTCTGCGTGAAATCTGAATTTGGCAGGTATCTGGACTGCCAAATGAGAAGGAAGCTGTTTATGGTGCATTAGATAAATGGACTGCTTGGGAAACAGAATTTCCATTAATTGCTGCCTCTAAGGCTCTACGAATGTTGAGAAAGAGGAGACGGTGGATTTGGGTGATTCAAGTATGTGACTTTGATAAATTTTGTTTTACATTTTGAGATTGTGCGATGCCATTTTTTTGTATGCCATATGAGCCACAAGTTCCAACAGAATGACTGGTTCTGCTTGAGTTTGGGCGGAGTCTATGTCGCGCTTTACTTGCTTTTGCTTTGAGTTTCTAAGATCGGTCAAATCTCGGGTTTCTTTTTTGCAAGGTTAAGCCATATTAGGCACATTCTATACACCAAGCGAGTCACCCATGTTGCCCGTAATTCCTAAACATTTGGAGTGCTATTAGTGTATGTACTATCACTATGTATTCAGATATAGTTTGGTCGATTTGCTGATTTCAGTCTAAACTTTGTTGCTTGAGTTTGCTTGTTCCAATTTACTAAAATCAGTTGTTTGAGTAGTTGAAAGATTGTAGCCTTCATAGATCAGTTTGGTTCCAGCTTTATGGTAAATTGACCCATCTCAGCTGGGGTTTACTTTAAATGCTTGCCTTTCTAATAAATGTGTACACCTCTTTTGTGCCAAAATATCATACTCAGGAGAGATCTGCGGAGCTACATGGATTGGAACTTGTGTTGAAACTTTTCCTTTCTTGAGTCAAAATGTTCAAAGCAGCTGGACATGCATGAAGCATCAGGCATAAAAACGTGTTAGTACTACATTTAGCCTCACCAGAATGTAGGCTGGATTAATAGGGGAAAAAGCACTAAGAGCTCAATTTTGGGCACCAATGCCTAGAGATTAATGGGTGATCTTCTTCTTCTTCTTCTTCTTCTTCTTCTTCTTCTTCTTCTTCTTCTTCTTCTTCTTCTTCTTCTTCTTCTTCTTCTTCTTCTTCTTCTTCTTCTTCTTCTTCTTCTTCTTGTGTGTGCGGTGATGCTTCTTGCCTTTGAGGACTTAAAATTCACCTGAATGACAAAAGGTCCATGTTTACATCTTCTTTTTTTCTTTACCATAAGTGTCATGTTGGATGAATCTGACATTTCTATGTGGGCTTGATCTTCTTCTTTTTTTTGTGTGTGCGGTGATGCTTCTTGCCTTTGAGGACTTAAAATTCACCTGAATGACAAAAGGTCCATGTTTACATCTTCTTTTTTTCTTTACCATAAGTGTCATGTTGGATGAATCTGACATTTCTATGTGGGCTTGATTTATAAATGGACTGACATTTCTATGTGGGCTTGATTTATAAATGGAATTGCTCGATTCTACCAGTTACTCATCCTGATTGTGACTCAGGTTGCCAAGTGGATGCTGAGGAAAGGTCAAGGAGCGACTATGGGGACATATGACACCCTTCTACTGGCGTTCGACATGGATTGTAGGGTGGATGAGGCAGAATCATTATGGAATATGATTTTGCATACCCATACACGTTCTATCTCAAAGCAATTGTTTTCTCGGATGATCTCCTTGTATGATCATCATAACATTCCAGAAAAGATAATTGAGGTATCACTCAATTATCACACAGATTGTTCTAACTTCTGAGTCACACTTCTCACCATGTACGAGTAAATTTAGGTTGCTTTTGCATTTGCTTCCATTGCACTGACCTCCCTGAGGTTTATGAGAGTGACAGAGACCTCCCAGGGGAATTCAATAATAATTTAACTTATTGGAACTTCTGCTCATTCAAAAGCTTAATTACGTAACAATGATCTTTATGGTGCTGAGTTGTTATTTTTTTCTTGTTAAAACTTCAGGTGTTCGCAGACATGGAGGAGTTAGGTGTAAAGCCAGATGAAGACACTGTCAGGAAAGTTGCATATGCCTTCCAAAAACTAGGTCAAGTAGACAATCAGAAGCTGGTTCTCAGGAAGTACCTGAGTAAATGGAAATACATCCACTTTAAGGGTGAAAGGGTAAGGGTAAGAAGAGATTCATGGGATTTATAATGCTGTTTACCCATTCGGCTCCCTAAATAGGGTGTGAATCTATACATTTGCAAAGGAAGCAAGCTACCTGCTGTTCACATCTGGCTTTCAGTTTCAGACATTGAATTTGACCAAGTTGAACAATTTTCAGTCGGAAAGAAACCAACTTGCTCTTCTGCTACTGCTGGTTTCCCACATTGTCAAGACATCCCTATCCGTTCTATCTTTTTCTGCCCGACAATGTGGTGCTACATTTCCAGATATGATTGCATTTGCTGAAACTATGGGCAGAAAAGTTTCCCAGGTCAAAGAAAGTAGATTGTATTTTGGGGCCTTATTTCGACCTTGTTTTAACAATCTGTAGGCAGATTCAACGAGCAGAAAAGAGTTTGCTGATTTGTATTACGTGCGCTGCTTGTGCATTCGGAAGCATCAGAAGTTTGAGAGGAACATCAAGTTTGCTAAATTGAACGGTGTGATGTGTTAACAATGGCAGCAAAAGTGATTCATGTTATGTAGGCGGGGGTGTATAAAAAAGTGTTGTGCTATCTTGTATTTTCGATGCTGGTTGTTCTACAGTATTACCAGTTTTCTTAAATCCTTCGTTTATTTGCTCCTATGATACAGACCGTTTTGAGTTTGAAAAACTCGAGTGACACAAACTTGCACACGTACTCACATGAGTGGAGGTTTTGCCGACACTGCAAATTTGATTAGAATACTTCCTAGGCGTGAAAGGACCACCACATGATTATCAGATGGATAATTTTATACAGGTAGGTAGAATTTACAATCACCAACCTTCCTAACTTTGAAATTTGTTGCCCTCACTCTCAGGTACAGACTTTTTTCCCAACAACTTACTGATAAAGACATCATCATTTCATTTATTCCTTACATATGTTGACTGATATGGACTAAGCTGTTTTCTTGAAATATTGCACATTTTATACAAACATACTTGCATACATATATACTACGTATATATAATATTATATATATGTGTATGTATTAAGAATCGTATACTCATAACTTGCTGCTACGTAACCAGGTAACTTTCTACGTATCCAGGTAACTTGCTGCTAGGTATCCTGTAAACATTAGAAGAAAAGTGTTCGCGACGCAATGCGATTGCACTATACTCAGTTGACTTGTGGGTTATATCCAGAATGAATTCATTCATCTTGGTTTGCATCCAATATTGTAGCCTCAAGTCCAAGCTCACTTTCTAAGTATGCCAACCACCACCAACTTCCAACCTCCCTTTTGTTTTCTTCTTCAGAGAATGTGACTTGATGATCCAAACTTTCAAACACAGGACTAACTGGAACCCCACTATTAGTAAAGGAGTCATCATCTAACAGGTCCCAGAAGTCTAAGTTAGGCTCAAATGGAATCTCACCTACTTCACCAGATAAATTTTGAGTGGTCGACTTGTCGTTGACGCTTTCTCCCTCCGAGCTAGACGACGATGAAGGTGATTGTTTTTCTGGTTCAGACCAGTTCGAGCTTTTAGAATCGATAAAAAGTGAACTATCTGAAGTAACGGCGGTCTCGTGATCCATTGAACTAGCTCCATGCTCATTTTCACAAGATGGGAATGAACCGGAGAGGTTATCAGGGAGGGAAACATGTCCACTAACTTGATTTATGTTTGCCTCTGATGAAGTGAATTGAGGAGAATTGTTGGAGGGTTCACTCATGCTGTCGTGCTTTCTCAAGCGTTTCTTCAAATGTGTGTGCCAAACATTCTTTATCTCGTTGTCTGTTCTTCCCGGTAGATGAGAGGCTATTTTGGACCATCTGCCAATTACAGTGAGAAAAAAAAAATGCTTAATTAGTGGGATAAAGGAGGAATAACTCAATGGCCATGGCCCGGAGCACCAATGTAGCATGTTGCACGGTGCTCTCGGGTCCACAAGATTAGCATTTACAGATGATAGACCTGACCCGAGTACTCACTTCATTTGGATGGATGGGAGACAAGGAATTAACACAGGTAGAGGTGGGATGTTAAAATTTCGAAGGTGCATATAGAGAGCAACAAGTTCTGCTAATTTGAGCTTAAAGGTTTTGGACTATGGCTGTTAAATATCTACTTGCCCGTTCGATTTGAGCGCTCTCACAGTATTTTGCGACTACAGAGTATATTTTTTTCCGAAAAAGTAGATTCGAAAGAAAGAAGGAAATGGATTTATATAGTTTGTTGCAAGTATGAAGGTGTATATATAGATATATAGCTTGAGATTCGTACTTGTTGCCAAGAAAATCATGCAGCTTGATGATGGCTTCTTCTTCCTCGGGCGAGAAGTTTCCTCTCTTAACATCTGGGCTAAGGTAGTTTATCCATCTTAAACGGCAGCTCTTCCCGCATCTCAACAAACCTGAAGTTACAAAATCATGACATGAACAACCCATCAAGCTATTGACATAAATTCTTGGAGAGAGAGAGAGAGAGAGAGAGAGAAAGAGGGAGAGATCGAGAGAGACCAGCTTGTTTCGGAAGAGCGCGCCAGTTTCCATGTCCATGGCTCAGAACATAAGAAAAAAGCCTCGCATCCTCAGCTGCAGTCCACGGACCGCTCTTCACCGCCTCCTTGTCGCAACACGGAGCGCGCCCCATCTTTTCTGAGAGAACTCCTTCACCGGTAACAAGACGAGTGGTTCTATGAATCAATGAATGTCAAAATGCAATGATCTTTCGACCAATATTTTGTTAAGTCTTGCACTCCGGTAGCTAGCACAATGTTATTCCGCATGTTCTGAGATTCTGTCTCTCTTATATTTTTATGTATGAGTAGCTAGCACGTAGGTAATGACGCAAAACAAACTACCTCAAGAACCAAGGTTGGCAATTAAAAGTCAATCTGTATGTACACTTAATCTGTATGAGTTTTGGCTAAATAATTGAGCCAAATTTTTTTTTTCTTTTATTCAAAAAAAATTGAGCCAAATTGTATTTTTTTCTTTTGTGGATTATTGGTTCGATTCGATGAGAGGAATCTAAAAGGTAAAAACAAAAAATTATTAACCAAAACTATTTTTTTTAGTGAACGTTTTGACCGAGTACTTTATCTCAGTGCAAAAACATTCAAAAAATTATACACAGAAGTATTTAATTTTTTATTTGAAAAAAGTACGACTTTTTCGTAATGGACTATTATTTACTAATGGAAGGAGTAACATTTTGATCATAATTTTACTTTTCTAGATTCCTCTCGTCGAGACGAACTAATGATCCAAAAAAAAAAAACGATGCGGAACTAAAAAATGCCCAAAATTTTTTTTTTTTTTTGAATAAGAACCAAAAACTACTGGCCTAATTATTTAGCCAAGAAACTCCTTACCTGAAATTTTGGTATGTCCTACCGAGTCTTGATTACAAGAAGGAATAATTAGTCATAAATACACAATATTTTGCCTATTTAAAGGGAATGACAAGGAACATTTGCAATCAAACATAAAGATAAGGAACATTTGCAATCAAACCTAAAGACACAATATTTTGCCTATTTAAAGGGAAGGACAATGAACATTTGCAATCAAACATAAAGACAAGGAACATTTGCAATCAAACACAAAGACGCATATTTTCCCAAAATTTTAGAATCAACTCCACTTTTTCAATCTATTTGTTCTTCTCCATAAACAAAACGGAGAACAACAATCAGACCTCAAGTCCCGAAAACTGCTACCGAAATCGGAAATTAACTTTCGAAATGATCAAAATAATTTGGAATCTATGTTCAAGAAGAAGGATACTGATGCACTTCCGAAAAGAGAGCTTCATGATCATCATTGTCAACTATGGGGAGAAAGTTCTTCGTTGGCGGTAACTGGAAATGTGTAAGCCTCCGATTCCATCTTCACGGCCTCCGTAGTTTCAACTACTTATGTCTAGGCTTGCATATGTACTTTTATAGGATCTGTTCTATAGATTCGAACAATTACTCGCGTTTGTACATCCTTTGGATCCAAATGCATGTATATACGTGATTGTTTCTGTTTCTTAAAACGGAATCGCTTGTCACAAAGCCGAATAGTGTATCAGATTCAATTGATTAAATTCTTTTATGTGAAATTACTTTTCGTGTTTGGTTTGCTATTATTTTCCATAGACATCTCCATTGTCGTTGACACGGAATGGGTTAGATCTTGATTGTTTTCAATGTATAAACAGGTCCCGCTTAGGGCTAATTGTCCTGTTCGATTATTTTTATGTACTTATTCAACCAAAAAAATCATTTTTGTCAATTTTGAACCATTTTTCCGAGGATTATTGGTATGTATGGATTCTAAAAAGTAAAAAAAATTTCATCAAAATCTTAAAATAGTTCTCTAAAATACAAAATTAATCCTAAAAATCAGATTTTTTTTTTGACTTTATTCATATTTTTTTATTTAATTTTTCTGATTCCTCTTTTTGAGACGAACTAATATTCCATAAATAATTGTTACAAACTAACAAAGGCTATTTTTTTTAAATGAAAACAAAATAATTATTAACATGATAATTGATAAGTGAAATATAGGTAGAAAGCATCACTTCTTATGCTATGCTTAATTGAAATCTTGTTTGTTTTGTCTGCCTATTAACTATGTCGTGCAACATATTGACTGCCAGTTTTATTTGAGGATTCATTCTCAATCTTTCTAATCTCTTGTCTTTTGGTTATGCCTATTAATTGTTTTGGTCACCGGAAGTGATCGGCCAGAAGTGGGGTGGTGGTCGGCCGGAGGTGGGGAGGTATTTTTTTGAATTTTATATTCGAAATTAGAATTTTTAAAAATTAGTGACATCTCACTAATGGTCGCCGGAAGTGGTCGGCCAGAGGTGGGATTGTGGTCGGCCGGAGGTGGGGTGGTGATTTTTTTGAATTTTTTGTTCGAAATTAGAATTTTTAAAAATTAGTGACATCTTACTAATTTTTTTGGTCGCCGGAAGTGGTCGGCCAGTGGTGGGGTGGTGGTCGGCCAGAGTTGGGTGGTGATTTTTTTGAATTTTATGTTGAAATTAGAATTTCTAAAAATTAGTGACATCTCACTAAGGTTTTTTTATCGCCGGAAGTGGTCGGCCAGAGGTGGGGTTGTGGTCGGCCGGAGGTGGGGTGGTGATTTTTTTGAATTTTATGTTCAAAATTAGAATTTTTAAAAATTAGTGACATCTTACTAATTTTTTTGGTCGCCGGAAGTGGTCGGCCAGAGGTGGGGTGGCGGTCGGTCGGAGGTGGGGCGGTGATTTTTTTGAATTTTATGTTCGAAATTAGAATTTTTTAAAATTAGTGACATCTCACTAATTTTTTTGGTCGCCGGAAGTGGTGGAGGTGGGGGTTTTAGGTGGGATGGTGATTTTTTTTGAATTTTATGTTCGAGATTAGAATTTTTAAAAATTAGTGACATCTCACTAATTTTTTTGGTCACCGGAAGTGGTCGGCTAAAGGTGGGTGGTGTTCGGTCAAAGGTGCGATGGAGATTTTATTGAATTTTATGTTCGCAATTAGAATTTTTAAAAATTAGTGACATCTCACTAATTTTTTTTTGTCTTTATGTTCGATTGCAAAAGTTCCTTATCCTTCCCTTTAAAAATGTCAAATATTTTTTGTTTTTATATTCGATTGCAAAAGTTCTTTGTCCTTCCCTTTAAAAATGTCAAATGTTTTGGATTTTTGGCTAAGTGGCCCGAAAGTCCAAAAAAAAAAAAAAAAAAAAAAACCTCCTCTTGATTACAAGAGCAATGACATAGTTGAACATCACCGTCATTATCATCATTAGATATACTATAACAATGTGTTATGCCTTCTCCAAACCCCCTTTAAAATATTGGCATGAAATAGAATTTGACGAAAACTAATTAGACGGATAACCAAAATTGGTTTAGTTGCTTCCAAAGAAATTTCCTACAAATTAGGCGCCAAAAACCGCAAAAAAAAAAAAGAAAGAGATGCTAGGAAAACAACCGGACACAACCCTTCACATACACGCATATCCCGTGTAATAAATGTGTGTGGGACTTATGTGTATGTGAGAAATTGTGTCCAGATGGTTGTGTCCTTGTCATTTTTGTAAAAAAAAAAGAATGGAGAAAATGCAAACTTTACCATAGTGCATTTGTATAAATCTCCATATCTCAATCATACTCCTAATTTTTTTTTCCGGTTTACCTTTTCACTTCTTCTTTTTTCCACACACAAACATATTCTATTGAAAATTAAAAACAAGTGATGTGAAATGGGAATCTCCCTACTCAACTCCAATGTGACCGTGACCGTGACCGTGACTTTTTGGAAAAAACAATGAATCATCTACAACAAATCAATCTGCTGAAGTTTTAGTTAAAGGCAAGTCCTTTTTTTTTTCTTTTGCTAAACCCTTTTTTTTTTTTTTTTTTTCTAGAGCTAAGAACCTCTTTTTCTCTCACAATTTTGGGCAGAGAGGATTGAATTTTTTTTTTCTTAATTCTATGCAGGTGAATTTTTCATTCTTTGTGGAGAAATCATTTTGGAAATTGTAAATATGAGAGAAAAAGTAGGAGTAGGAGTATATGGATTATCTCTTTGACCCTTTTCACCTTTCACTTGTGGAACAATCAATTTTTTACTGAACAATCAATGAAGTTTAGTTGATAATCTCAATGCAGTTTCCTTCTTAATTCTGTTACACATTGGAGTAACCGGAAGGTACTCCCTCCGTCCCTTTTTAAGTGTTGACATTTCCATTTTGGGATGTTCTTTAATAAGTGTGTGTTTTGAAAAGTTAATGGGTAAAAGTTTGTAGAATTATCATTTTGCCCTTTTGAAAAGTTAGTGGGTAAAAAGTTAATGGGTAAGGGTGAAGGATAATTTTGGAAAGTGGAGGTAAAAGTTGATGTGGAAAGTGAAAAAGTTGATGTGAAAGGTGTAATGATGATGTTTTTTTAATAAGTTGGATTTACGAAGCAACACATTTAAAAAAGGATGGAGGGAGTAGTAAATAAAGGGCAAAACAGGAATGATTCCAAAATTTATTTGTTTGACTTTTGAAATGGACATGCATTTTGAAACATCCCAAATGAGAAAATATGGACCAATATTTTGTAACGGAGATACGTTGGCATTCATATAAAAGTCGACTATTAAAATAACATTTACGTTTATTTGTTTAACTTTTGAAATGGACATGCATTTTGAAACATTCCAAATTAAAACAAATGGACCAGTAATTTAAAACGGAGATACGTTGGCCAATCATATCGATTAAAATAACTTTTACATTTAGCATTACCTTATTGCCTTAAATAAAATCCTTAAAGTTTATATTTTGACTTCGATCCAGTTTCAACCTCAATGTACCTCACAAAATGTATTTGCCAGATGTCCATTTGACCGAAGATTTCCGTAAATTTCATTTTCAAATTTGAAATACTATAAATCTTTCCATCTCCATCCTATAAATCTACAAATTCTTCTTTTATCTTTTTTTGTTTTTCCGATCATCTTTGGAAAAGTCTCTCGAGGAGACTATAAGTGGCTTCGCAAGTGGTGGCTAGCTCATACGGTAGAGCTCTTGAATGCCCCACACTCCATCCCGGAATCGAGTCTCATTCTCCTCCTCTCCCATGTAATAGATTAAGAATGACGAATGACAAAAAAAAAAAAAAGACTATATCAGAAATTGGATGACTACCTCTGTGCTGGTAAATGTTTCAAGGAGACCGTTAGCAACTTTCTATCCGGGGTATAATGCATCTACGTGGTCCAAATGTTGTAATGACAGTGAAAGGCTCTATCGAAGGAGATCACCAGCGCATTCATTAAAAATCGTCATACATTTTCTGAGTTAGGCGAGGTTGAGATTATTCAATTAAAAAGAAAGCAGTCTTAATGGAATCCTATTACCTGTCTTCATTAAAGCTGGCATTTTTCGCAAAAGGTCCAGGGAAAGATGTCAATTTCCGGTCCTGGTCCCGGTCCCTGGCCACCCTAAACCTATGTTGGGACTCAATTCCAAAAAAGAAGAGGGGTTTCTCTTACTCGCGTTGGACAACTTTTTTAAGAATCTATCCAGAGAACAGTCTGTCTACTTGGCTTATTCCTTGGTCTATACTAAAGCAGATGAGGCTTCTGCCTTTAAAACATATATAAAAATTCTCTGCAGTTTTGGCCGAGAAGGTGCCTTCTTTTCTTCGATTTGTGGAGGCAGTGCTAGACCAGTAGGGGCACAGGCCCACACTGCACTTTTCAATAATTTCAATTTTACCCCTAAATAATAAAGGTCATGACAATTTGTATTCCAAATATGTATATATTTTCCCTTTTATATCACTTGCATCCCCAACTATCTTTGTCAAGTTTCCAAAAAAAATTCCTAACTTATTTGTTCATGCATACTTTGTAGCAAATTTTACATTTTAAGTTCATTTCCTTTATATGTATGCTTAAAACATTCAATCTACATGAGAATATGTTCTTAAGAAAATAATAGTAATAATAATAATAATAATAATAATAATAATAACATTGTAATTCTTTTTTTCAAGAGGCAATTCTATAGTATGCTAAGAGAGAAAAAAAGAATTACAATGTTTTAGTATAAGATAATTAATTATAGAATTGCCTCTTGAAAAAAGATAAAAATATATAGTATGACCGTTATTTGAGCCAGGACAAAAGATAAAAATATATAGTATGACCGTTATTTGAGCCAGGACAGAACTAGAGGGTTAGGGTAACGGTTTTAAGGAAAAACGGGGCCCTCCTGTACAGTACAATATTTGAAACTTTGATCAGACTCCTCACTCAGACTGGTGGAACGGCTAACAAAACCATTTCATAGCCTTATACAGCATAATACAGCCATAGCCTCATATAGCACTTGTGAACAAGTAACACGTACCTTAAGGCTTACCAGAAAAACATGTACCTTAAATCAGTAGTCATGTAATTCTAAGCTAGAAACTGTTAAGAGCAATTCACAGATTTCCCAAACTGCGACAAACTTGTATCAGTATTCATGAACCAAAAATAGTCAACAAATGTACACCCCAACAACCTCCCACAATTTTGTCTTGAAAAATCTCCACCATATCAGTAGCAGCACAGAGAGAGAGAGAGAGATTGATTTACATAAACTTTTCCCTGTACAAAATGTTCGTTGTGGAAAATCAAATTCCAATGTTCTGAGGCCTGAGCTGAACCATTCTCGTTAGCATCTTTCAAAAATCTTGTAAAGTTTCTCCAGGGAAGCAACCTGGAGTAGTAGAATCACCACGCGAATCCATAAACACGAGTGAAAGTGAAATGCAAAACATTGGGATAAAAATAAACAATTTGCAGAAGTGCCAGTTACTTCTTCGACTATTACAAGCTTTAAGAAATCTAGAGCACAATACAGCATCTGATAAACTTATCGTTTAGAGCAAGTGACAAAAGCCACAAAATAACCAGTAAATGCACCTGGTGATAAGTGCCTTCCTTCTAATATTTTATTTGTAAATTTAAGGGCGTGCTTGGAACTTGAGGAAATAAAGAGAAGGAAAGGAAAAGTCAGAAGGAAATTCTAGAGAAAGTTGGTTATTCTCATTTGGTTTTACGAAGAAAAGAAAAGGGAATCAGAAGTAAAATAACTCTCCTTATTTGGTTCAAACTGTCTTCAACTTCATTTTCTCTTTCTTTTCCTTTACTCTGAGGGTGAGAACCAAACATGGGAAGAGAAAAAACATTATTTTGCCTTACATTTCTCTTTCTTTCCCCGCGTCCCAAACATGACATAAATTTGATTGGTACCAAACCAAAATTAAATTTGGTTGCCTACATATGGAATTTAACCATAACCAAGCTAGGGGGCCTATATCCATTTGCTTTCCGAAGGAGTTCAAAACAATACCTGGACGAATGTTCCATTCGTAGCCATCGAAGTTGGTGGTTTAAAGAAAAGCCTCATGGACGGAAACAAGACATGCTGGATTGACCATTCACGCTGGGCCCAAGCAGTCTCTGCCTCGGAAATTAGTTCATGGTCAATGTCGCCCTCCATTTCGTGATCCTCTGAGCAAAAATAATCAAAGAAGAGAAACGAAGTGATTAAACAATCGTAACAGCTATTAAACAAGGAAATAATCTGCTACATAGCCACGGAGCCTTTGTTACACGGTCTTGGATAGAACTCAACTCCAAAAGCTAGCTCATGAAGTGAGGGTGCACTCATGCTTACATATTTCATATTACTTTGGTACCTAGGCAATGTGGGACTTCGCTTCACACCCTCCCTCACGCGCAGCATGCTCACTCGGCAGCACCTGCCGCGTGCAGGCGAGAGACACGCACCCTACCCATCTGGTACCCAGCTCTGATACCATGTTACACGGTCTTGGGTAGAACTCAACTCCAAAAGCTAGCTCATGAAGTGAGGGTGCCCTCACGCTTACTTTGGTACCCAGGCGATGTGAGGCTTCGCTTCACACTCCATGGTCCAGGAACAAAGGAGGTGATCAAACCACTCGAGTAACTAAGCATATAGATATAAACTGAATAGAAATGGCACAAAGAAACTGCTTGTACCAGTACTCTGGGGGGAAATTTCTTCTGCTTGGGTACTTCTGAATGGTTTTCTCCTTTTTTTGTAAAATTGCAAACCATCACCTGATGGATTGGGCAACAAAGGTGGATGCATGGCATAGAAGTTGCCAAGAGCAGCAGCAATTGTTTGGAAACAACTTTTCTCTTTATCCCAGTCAACCTATAAGTACAAGCAAACACACACAATACAGACCAAATAAAAGTCCAAACCTCAGCAAGGAATAAGAATGACAGCTTGGATCGACAGATGCTATAGGCGCCGTCTATAATTGCGATTTTACTTCCACAATTACAATAACCAAAATGGCATTTGCAGCTGTCTTATTGTACTAACGAGAAGAAGGTTTAATTAAGAGGAACAAAACATCCAACAGAAAATTCCAAGTTCAGTCTCAGACATGCCAAATAGCTTGCTTGAACATGCTCTCTCCTCCGAAACACATTGTTTTCCATGTTTCTCTCTCCCTCGAGTAACAGTCAAGAAGTATGTCCGGAATCAAAGCATGTAAATGAGAACTGTAAATACAAATTCCAAGCACAGGAGCTCCACCAAAAAAAAGGGTTGATTCTAAAGCTCTATAGTTTAAACTGATCCAAAAAGTTCAATAGCAGCTATCTCAACCTGAAAACAGGAGTTAATAATGCCATGTCTTACTCCTTTCCAAATGTACCAGATTAAAGGATGAGATACTCGGCCAAGAACCTCTAGCATGCGTTAATATCACACTACAATTGTCCACCAAACAAAAATTTTGAAAGGCAGTTCTGTGAATCTGACATCAACCATCGAACTTCTGAACGTGAGGTACCCCTAACCCATTTTACAAATAAAACAAGGTATGCCAACCCTCTCCATAACCCGAGAAACTAGGGCAGAATGGTACAAACAGCTCCTCCTCGAGGGGATGCGCTTACAATTGTTGCTATGAATCTGGCGCGTGTGACAGCGTGTGAAGCAAGAGAGCAGGTGCGTTTATTTGGGGAAGTGAAATTAACAGGTAAGCATATTACCAACCGACATCCAAACATATTGGATTAGGTAAACAGAAGATCAACAATTTGATGATATACCACATTACAAACGAGGAAGCCTTCTTGCTTAACTACACAGATGATTAAACAAGTCTCTAATCGTCGAATAAATTATTTTTCCGGAAAAGAAAACTTGGAAACAATTCTGCCAATTTTCTGTCTCATCGGTATTTCTTTGTTTTGGGACCAGTAGAATTGTGCTCAAAGATGACCTCAAATAGGCAACTATTACACCGACCATTAGGCAGTCTTTCCAAACATTGTTTGATTTGGAAGACACTATTTTGAAATTGCACATGCCTTGTATCTCCCACAATATTGCTGAGTGGAACCCTTAGGATGACTCAACACTCACATACATAGACAATTATCTTTCCAGACAACATTACATCAGCAAATGATACTATATAGTCATTAAGAC
The DNA here is from genome assembly GCA_016920895.1 of Vaccinium myrtillus. Classification (NCBI taxonomy): domain Eukaryota; kingdom Viridiplantae; phylum Streptophyta; class Magnoliopsida; order Ericales; family Ericaceae; genus Vaccinium; species Vaccinium myrtillus. The sequence goes on from CM029271.1 coordinate 25,222,036, forward strand.
AGACAAACATGCAAAGAAAAGGAATGATGACAAGAAATAGATATCAGAGCTTACATCATTGCCCAAACAAAGTACAAACTCGGGGACCCTGTCCATATCAGGAGTATACTGGTCAAGTATGACAGGAAGCCTAGACAATTTACCCTGCGAATCAACATAAATGCCAAAATATTCCTCTAGCAGTTCAGCTTTTTGCTGGAGCATTGCTGTGTTCATCTGGAGAAGACGAGGAAGAAAAACAAGACCTGTAAGTGCATAAAAATTCATTGAAACGTACTTTAAAAATCTTAAATCCCACAAGGATGTTTAAATATCCCAATTCATAGGGATTTTCTTGTTCAACATGCATCTGATCAAAACAAAATAAAAAGGTTAAGATCATTTTTGTCCAAAGAGTTGCAGCTTGAGATCCACATTGTTTAGCTATTAAGAGACTATGAGAGTTGGTGTTAGTGATGCCAATCCGACCTTTATTCACTGCTAAATCTTTTCTGAGTTTCGAGTTGGAGGTTTACCTCTTCATTAGAATGTCCATCTTGCAAATATTGCCTCTCAAATAGGAGGATGACTATTAACTGCTGCTTAAGGGAAATTGAGAAGGGGTTGATATAATGTATGTATATGACCACAGACAAAGACCAAGAATTACACTTTGCTGAGCTTAAATATCTGAATATGCTAAATAACAGTGCAAGACGCAAGGCAATAGCAAATTTGTGGAATTCTTTAGGCTACTAGCATCTATTATTACTGAGATATAGTGGCCAGAAAGCATAAAAAAGTTATTTGCATTCTATCTTGTCTTATGGTAATTATGTCAGAACCAAAAATGCTTTCTGACCTCTGAATGCATAAACAATCAAGTTATAATTGTTTGATCTGGCCTCAGCATCCACAAGTTCTACTGAATGGTTCTGAAGCCTCATGTTTAGTATAATAACTAATCCGTCACTATATCAGTACACTTCTACAGCAAAATGTATGTAGCTTGTTTTCTTCTTTTTTCTTGCAAATGAGACAAATATAATTGGTCAGGAGGAACTTGACCAATAAGAACTGTGGAATCTAAGTAGATCTGCGGTTATAAAAAGAAAAAAAGAAAAAAAAAAGAAGACAAGATTTTCGTTGAAAGAGAGGAGGAAGGTGAGAGGAATAGCACTTGTTTTTCATAAATAGTCAATTGTCAAATGAGTTGCTAAAGCAAAATGTACTATGTAGTCTATGGCAAAGGGAAAACAGAATGACAAAAAAATAGTGTGCAAGCTGAAGAAAAGAATCTGCTTGGTTAAGATTTAGTTACTTCTGCAATCTTCTCATTCAGTTCATCCTTTCCACTACATTCTGGATCTAAATCCTCCTCTTTCAGTGCTAGCAAAATAAGCTCAGGCAGAGGGGCCGGTTCACTAAGTTGTATTGCGTTGAAGTGAGCAAACCGACGAAGGACTTGCTGATACATGAGCTCTTTGCTGTGAAGCCATACAAGCAAAACAAAAGAGCGAATTAAGAACTGATGCAACAAGAAATGGAACAAAGGAAACATAGAAGTGCAGCATCTAGTTATCAGTAATCTCAAGACCATTTGAACCGGACAAACGAGCAAGGTAAACTAAAATAGTTTACTTTTCAGAATCGTCAGTTTAGTGGGTCAGTCTTACAAAGGATTACATGACAGCCAAATTTATGGAACAATTTTTTTTTAGGAACATAGATAAGAATAAAGAAACTCTACATGTCATTCTGTCTTGTTCTAAGAAACATTGAACAGCAGCATTATTACCTCAAACTCACTACATTTGCAAGATATAAGTGAGTGTTATGCTGAAGCAGAGCAAACACATCATCTGCCATCCCAATATATGTGCAGTGCCTTAAAATGTCCAGCAGACCTACAGAGAGAGAAGTCCATCACGAGAAGATTTTTTTGGTCGCAGGTGATGAATCTGGTAAAAAACTTACCAGAATGACAACTGTTATCCATTTCATCAATAAGCTCCTGAATACTTGTTAGATCGGCAGTTTCCTTTGGGTTCCTCCTTTGTCTGATTGAAGACCTGCAGAATAGCTCTCTTTATGAACCTTACACGTAACTAAATATGCATCTACAACTAAATCACGGTCGTGCCCAGAACATAAAAATACCCAAGGAAACCGACTTTGCATCCTGTGAGTATAACTTGTGCATGTGCATGCCTAACGGTAAGCTATGTCATTCACTATACTATTTTTATTAGTCTAGACTAGTGAAGTAAGGCTTTGAATATATTTATTTGATACTCTACCCAATAATATTTCCAGTCCTGTGACTCACGAGCTATACTTGCTATTCCATACTCTATTTGCCATTTTGGTAGGATACCACAACACAAAGTCTTCTAGAAAGTAAGATCTTTATCATCTTATGAATCCATACAGTAACAACTTTGGGTTCACTCGAGATCGTTTAGTATTTAATTTTCTAGCTACCAGGCGTTCCAAAACATATAGCAAGCAGGCTTACGAATCCTCTAATAAACCAACCTCCTAACAGTCGTAAGAAAAAAAAATTCCCAAAAGACACCAGCAACAAAAAAAGAGGACCAAGAAAAACCGGTAATGAATGCTTGATTGGTGGATGTGAACGGAAATATTAACTGTTACACATACAGTGACCATGAATTCATCCTCCTTATAACCACCAAAATTCCAAAGGATTCCCCATTATTCAACTTCCTTCTTAAACTTAAACACCGAGGATATGAGAAACATTTGAGAGTACACTAACTACTGAGATAACTCTGTTCTCTGCCACAGGCCCATAGCACAATAACTAAAATGATCCCAACAGAAGAATAGGTCAAGCCAGAAATGCACTCACGCACTTTCAAAGCCAAAATGGCACATGGTAATACCCTCACCTTTCACAGGGTGATATTACTTCTCCTACCATGCAAGATCCAAACCAGTCCTGTATTGTCAACGACTGACATACATACACATAAAATGTTTTATTGTTTTACAACAGCTGAGATATTGCCCTAGGATTTGAAAATAGAACAGGAATCATGGAGAGTGGACAGTGGATTATGTATGTCAACCCATCAAACCCCAAAACAAACTGATTTTATACTTCTCATTCATGTCAAGTTTGTGGACACTAGGCCAAATAATGGAGTACATAGTAACAAAAACACTCAGTAGATCGTTTGTTCAGTTTTGAAGTCTAAACAACATTTTAGATGGCTAAGAGTTGGCACTTGCATACAGCATACCTAAAAGTTCGAGTAATCTTTCACCGTAAGAATCCAAGTGATGTCACTCCACTATAAAGAGTCAACTCATGTTAAGTTTTTCTGCTTTCGAAAAAATTATCCTATTTTTTACTCCTATCTGGGTTCTGCTATTGTACTACAAATCTTGACACTTGTCTCAATGATTTGGCTTGGGCTAGAGTCAGATAGGGATATTTAACATTGTCTTACGGATTTTATTATATACACTCGTCCAAAGTCGTATTCAATGTTACCATCCATCCATCCTCTGGTAATTATCACTGCGTTCCTATTCTTGTTTTGCTCTTCTTCCGGATCACAGTTTTCAAATTTTTAGCATATTTTAAACGATTTTTTTCCCTCTTTTCCCCTTAAGATAAGGTCATGTTTGTGTCTTCCATGTGTTCACCTTTACAGGTACTAAAAAGAGCAATGATAACAATCAACATTGACCAATGAAAAGGACGAGAGGCTGATAAGTTGCAGGCATCATTTGATCGGTTGAAGGGATGTTGATCTCTTTTGTGGATCAAATGAAAGATGAGTGAAGTACGTCAATGACAAAGTACCAGATGCAATTGGACTAAATATGACTCCTACCTGACAGACGTCAAAGTTGCATTGTTTTCCTGATGGCTAGAAGGATTAACTTGCAAGTAAGCATGCATCCTTCCTGCAGGATCCAGTGAATCTGTTCGTACCATTTTGTGGACAGGAACTTTTTGTGATTTCATCCCTAGAAGACAAGGCAATAAAATTGGAGAACTTGATTGACAAAACCCACTATGCACTATTATCTATGATAGATCTCCCAAAAGATGAGGCCCTCCCAAGCAAGAGAGAAACATATTCTTCATACCAGAAGCTGAGGGCTTCGTTTGCGGATCTTTGATTGAAACCGTAGGACTAGATGGAGAGAGATCTACCACCTGTCTCAAAATGAAACAAAAGAGACCACATGTAGGATAACAAGTTCAGAGGGTTCTGTTGCCAAAAGAATAACAAAAATACTATTGGGAAATGTGAGCACTGAATTGATATTGGAACACTTGCTACCTGTGTTACAATTGTATATTACATTTGATTCTCAATAGTTAGTCTAACTTGATTTGAAGTTTGTAGAGATGGAATTGAGACTACAATTGAGTCATTAACATTATTGAGCATGAGCTTTGCCAAAAGTATATTACTAGATATAGCAATTAATCCTTGTGGCTTGCAATTATCACTTATGCTCCTGTTTTCTATGGTGTGCTGTTTGTGCTTTTCTTTTTTTCTGATGCTCTCTGCATTTCAAATATGTTTACCCCTTTTACTATTTGACTTGAAGCCACCTCTCAAGCTAGGAGATGCTCAAATCAATAAAACATTGTAGACAAGACAAAATAACCATTATTTGGTGGATCCATCAGTAAACTATAAGCTACAAATCTGGCAGAAAAAAAAGTACCTGTTCTTGAAATGTCCTCGATTCATTGGAGTTTCTCAATTTTGACTCCACTGCAGACTGTATCTTTTCAATAATAATTTCCTGATTCAAAAGGCTTACCTGCATATAGAGAATTCTCTAATGAGGTTACCAAGTTTACAGCAATATTTACTATGAGCTTAACCTAAATGAAGAAAGAGCAACTCAGAGTGTTTCCATCTTTCCTACCTCCAATCATGTAGAGGAAGTACTCGACTACACCTCTGCTTCCATCAACCAACAATATTTTGTCATGATTCATTGGACATAAATAAAAAACGAGGAGGGATAAATGAACACCTCCAAGCACACAAAACAAAAGGACCACCAAAACAAGTTTCATTGATTTTGGAGTTTGAAACTCCGCAAATAAAGCATAGGGCTTGAATTTCAAAATATGATAGGAATCAACCTTTCAGGTTTTCATAGATCGATTCCCACCAAGTTTCATTGAGATTCCAAGCATGGAGCCCATTCAACAAACCCATTCGATGACATTTACGTTAAATTTTTCTCATTATTGTTTTTTTATAATTTTTTTACTACAAAATCCTAATTCTTCTTGCATCATTTAGGCACATTTTTTGTAATCCTTACTTAAATCATGTCATATGACCTCAACTGCCCCTTGGAGACTTCCAAGAATAAAGGACAAAAACCTAACCAATGGGGGCTCGCCAAGCACAATTAGTTGAAGAGATAAGGAAAACAAAAATGAGATAAATAAAGAAGAAATTATAGGATATACGGGTTCTAAAAGATGCATGAAAAATTCAAGAAATAAATATTTTAAACTCATTGTAAGGTCCAATACGCATTCTTGGTTTTACAAAATTCAAATGGCGAAGTCCATATGTTCGGAGACCTGAAAAGTCAACGACGTCACATGTGTCAACAAAATAACTTACACAAAGAAGGATCAGTTATTCACAAACCACTCATCCTCCAAGATCTCAACAAACAACAGGATCTCCAGAGAAGAGTAGTGTTCAACTATTTTTCCAATAAAACTGCTACCGTTACTCTCGGCAATAACCATCAGCTTTCAAGCATATAAATTATTAAGTCAAGAAAGATTCATACCTCTCGCTTTGTGGGGTGTACATTCACATCAACATGCTCAGGTGGCAACATGACTGACATATAAATGAAGGGTTTTGATGCTTTCGGTAAGGTTGCCGCATAAACAATTTCAATAGCTCTTTTTAAAGAACTGCAATCGACTAATCGACCTGGAAGTAAAACAAAGGAAAAGAAAAAATTAATGAATACTATATCCGTTACTAGGTTAAGGGGTGGCAAAATAGATGAGTTGAATTATTGAATAACAGTAGAACAGAGGGATCTTTTTTTATGATACTATGTCCTTTGCAATGGCAAACATGAACTTTTTACTGAAGTTACTGACTCATCTGCAAATCAGTTATGCATGGATTTTGTAAGAAACTTTTAGAGTTAATGGACTCATTATATTTGATTTACCAAATGTTTCCTCATTGATATGTCAATAGTCAGATTATAAAAAAAATAAATAAACAAAAGGTTTTGTCTAATATGTCAATCATCATTACATGGTAGTGACACATCATCTCCAAATATCTCCCAATGGTTAAGCTGGCAGCACTCAAGCAAGACAATCATTACTCTTTCAAAACTCAACAGATTGACGGAACATGCGTTGCCAGATGTACAAGTGATCCATCAAGCATGCTCAATCCGGAGTAATCTATTACAACCTGCATTAGCTTCTGAAAAAGTAGTCCTGGGGTGGGAACAGGGCTAGGAACTCCACTTGAGATCACCGGAGGACTTGTAGGCTAAGTTGAGAGATCATCAAAATTGCTCAGGTTGTCTCATTTGGTTGGTTCTACCTTGACTTCACTAAAGATGAGGGAATTCGAGGAAAATAGCACACCTCGAAGACCACATTGTGTGAAGTTCCTTCCTTCTTGTTGTCTGTTTCTTAATTTTCTTTTGAAGTTTGAAATTTTGAAGATTTTCAAACTAAAATAAATGAGTTAAAGGAGCAAACAAGCATATTTGACAGCTGGTTCCTCAACCTTCTAAACACCAAAGTGGAAATGATCATGCTAATGTTATTGATATTAAAGTTGACACAAAGCCAAAAGATTTAAGATTCTTACCCCAAGTCTATTAACATTATAATTTCAGGTGACCTCAGCTACATCAGTTATCTAACGTTAATTACGGAATACGGAAGCTATTCTAGTTCAGTTTCCGTTCCCTTTTTTTTCCTGATTTGACCATCCACGACTTGATTATGTGTAATCTACATGTTTTGCTAGCCTGCTGATAGGTACAGAAAGAATCGGTAGAGGAACTTTGAATGTTAGGATCAACTTTGATTTAGGCATTTTGGGATAATTATATTTTCGGCATTTGATTTCCCTTTCATACACTCATACTCTATGTTGCATGGACTCGGGTGCGAGTATCGGGTGCGGGTGCGAGTCCAAGCATCGGACCTTCCTAAACTTAAATCTTAGGATATTGGGATATGTGTCCCTAATTGGGTGTGGGTAAGGGGACGTCGCGAACACTTGTTTGTAGTACATATTGCATAATTTTTTCATATTATGTATCGTAAAATGTATTTAAAAACGTATTTAAACAAGAAGGGGTTTAGAAAAATATGATTTTGTTATTTTATGTCCATGTGAGACTAGAAATATTGTTTTCTAGCAAATTTTCTATTCTTTTTCTGTAAATATCATGACAATTAGAGGATCTGAGTGTCCAAAATGGATACGTGTGTCGGATACATTGACACAGGTACTTCAGCCAAAATGAAGGATCCATGTAACATAGCTCATACTAAAAGCCTCATTGTTAGCCTTAAAATACTTGTCTTATTGTCATTGATAGGCACTTTTTATATCAAAAATAACGACTTGACTAGAGAAATTTTGGCAATTGTTCTTTTCTTTTATCTCAGGTATTTATGGTTTCATTACTTCTTTCTTTTGGATTGCTTTGTTGCAATCTTGTTGCTCTTCCAGCAACAACTGTCCTATACTACATTCACTGCCACTGGCATCACGTGAACTCTTCTATATGACCTAAAGTATCTCCATAGGGCACTCCTATACACCTATCTTATCTAGAATTTAGAGACTTAAAAGCTTGGAAATTAACATGCATTCCTAACCTACATTTGCCCACGTACCCATATCATAGCCCATAATTGTCGCATACAAATAATGGCATAAATGTAACTAAGAATGACAAGCCTTAACAGATTACGATCAATATATGATTCCTACTAACTCCCCTACATCAATAGAATACGTGCACATACCATTTATAAAAAGAACCATTGTTATCTTCTTAGCAATGTAATTAGAGTTGGAGATAAAACCATCCATCTTGAAAACTGAACTAGAAGGATCATCATCCGAAGCTTCTATAGTCATCAGATTGCGAGCAACTGACACCCCATAAACAGACCTAATTGCATCGAGCCTTGAGGCTGTGGCAACTGAGTGAACATCTGCCCTAGTAGCTCCATGCTATGTACACAAAAAATTGTGGGGTATTCTATTAATCATCAGTGCAAAAAGCATTGGGAAGGAGGACAAACATACCTCCCCAAGTAGATAAATTGAGCCTCAAGGACAAAGAGGCTAACCTTTCTGCAAGAGAAGCTCACGTTTATGTGATGAATGGCAAACCGACTTAGTAGGTCTACAATTTTCGGATAATCATCAGCAGAATTCTGAAGTGTTTTCCTCCGAGCAGTCATGTTATAAAATAAGTTCTCTATCTGGCACAAATTCAATACATGGAAAACAGAAGATGAGTTTATCAAAACACAGGAATTCTTATGTATGCATAAGACCATTTTCACAGAACAACCAAGTTAAAACTCCTTGATGATAATCTGCATTTTCCGTCTCCTGAAACCTGTGGCCTGTAATACAATTCAAATTACCAAGCAAATCACTAATTCCCCTACCGATGCCAATAGTTCCCATATTCACTCAGAATCTAGAAAACTTAATCTAAATAGTAATGGTATTATGGTGGTATTTATTCTTTATTTCGCTATCCCCATATCATACGCTTTTCTTTCCTCAACCCAAATTCATCGCTGAACTATACTTTTTTTCCCTTTTCTCATTGCTCAAGAATCTCAATCAACCACTCAATTATCCTAAGGCCACTATCGAATAACAAAGTTACCAACTTTTCATTAACAAGATAGCATCCGACCAGGTAAAAGGTGAAAAACATACCATTATCTGTGTCCCCTTTACAGCCGCGCACGCTTTGGGCTCGTGCTCCATTACACCATCTCTATATGATACCCTAAACAACGAAGGCATAAAAATCAACAACCAACACCAAAAAACATAATTCAAACACATGCTTCTGTAGTTCTGTTGGGTATTAGAAATTTCAAAACAATGAAATAAGAGCAAAAAATAAAGTGAAATAACAAGAGAATATAATTTTTATATACCTATAACCATGCAATTGGCCTTTGGTAATGGTGGTTACGGTCACATGACCCACGTAGGTCATGCTGGCTAATGCCTCTCCTCTAAAACCCATCGACTGGATCAACTGCAAATCTTCAAACTTAGACAACTTGGACGTCGTGTGCCTCTCACATAGTATCGGCAAATCCTCAAACTACACATCACAGAAACAACAACAAATGGCTACTTTCTCGTGAACTTCAAGTCTGAGAAAACAGTACATAGCTCAATAGGACTGCAGAGCTGAGCTTTGAAGTGTTGGAGCTCAACTCGATCAAAACTATCCGACCTCGAGGTCGAGCCCAAATAATCGAGCTCAAGCTCAGGTTGTTTAGTATCGAGGTGTTCGAGCTCGGCTCTTTTAACGAGCCTTTATTAATTTAAGGACCCGAGCATCTACAAACAAGTAGGGGTGAAAAATGAGGGAGCAGGTAGTTGCTCAAGCTTGATTTGAAAACTTGGTTTTAAAACTTAAACGAGCTTCAAAACATGTTCAAGCTTAACTTTTTTATGAGACAACCGATTTCGATCTCGAGTAGCTTGAATTTTTAGACATCATAAGTCGAACGAGCCAAGTAATAGCTCGTTCGAGATTGGCTTGAAAGCTTAACCAGCTTAAAAAAAATGTGCAAGTTTTGTGGCTTATCTAAAAAACCGATCTTAAACAAGATTTAAAGAACAAACTCAGAGTCGTCTGAGTCGAGTAGTTTGGTCCTTTTATCAGCCCTAAAAAGTAGAACTTTCATAACTAATTCGAGCTCTGCTCGTTAATAAAGGAGCATAGAACTCGAGCTCGACTATATTGCGAACAAGCCAAACCGAGCCGAGCCGAGCCTCGACTTGCTCGGAAATTTTTTCGTTCGCAGCTCTATTGGGGAGAAGGAGGGGTGAACAATTAACATACACGGATGCCGTGGCCGTCGTCCGAGACTTGGATGAGTTTGAGGCCGCCGTCCTTGACGACGACGTTGACGGAGGTGGAGCCCGCGTCGAGGCTGTTCTCGATCAGCTCTTTGACGGCGGAGACTGGCCGTTGTATCACTTCTCCGGCGGCGATTCGGTTCACCACGGACTCGTCGAGGCGTTGGATCTTCGGTGGCTCTTTTACTGGCACTACTAATGGAGTGAGAATGGCTTCTACTTCTTCGACTTCTTCATCTCCATTTTCTTCGTCTATTTCCATTAGGATATGCTGTTCGGTTGTTTCGCTTTCCATTGTTGACAGAATTGGGAGTGCTCTGAATTCTGCAATGGAACTCGCGTCAGTGACACTCAGAAAACAAAATGGACGGGCCAAAATTCGCGCCAATTCGATTGGGCTGGGCCTTTCAATTGGACAATGTTGAAACTTATAATCTCATAACTTCACCACAATTATGGGGGAAGTATTTAGGGCTTGTTAAAATCTCGTTCACTATCAGTTTGTGAAAGAAACAAATTAAACTTCTACTCCCTCCGTTCCAAAATAATGGTTCACCACAAAAATATGCGCAAATTTTGGATCAAGAAATAAAATGCTTCCGAATATAATTTTTTTAATTTTTTGACACCAAATTAAATAACTAAATTAGCTCTTTAATCTGGTGTCAATAAATTTAAAATATTATACTTTGAAGCATTTATTTCTTGATCCGAAAATTGCACGTCTTTTCGTAGTGGACTACTATTAAGGAACAGAGGGAGTATATTTTTTTGAAGCTCGTTAGGCTTTCAAGCCAAGCTCCAAGAAGCTACTACTTAGCTCTTTTGCTTTATGATGCCTCGCCTTATGAACAAGCTACTTAGGCTCGTTTGTCGGGCGGATAAGATTTTGGGTGAACAAAGAAAAAAATGGTAGATAGCAGGTAGATTATGTTATTGGGAAGATTAGTTAAAGGGGTGATAAGCTAAGAAGGAGATTATTTGGTAGTTGAAAACTTGAAATAGATGGATAAGAGTAGGTGGATAAAAAAATGATGTTAGAACAAAAAGAGTTCAGAGAGATTTGAGGGGCAAGGGGGTCATGTACCCCCTGGATAAGCTTATCCTAGGAGGTGAGGTGGGATAAGCAATCTGTGTGCAAAATAGAAACCAAACACCGAATAAAAGGTGGGGCCAGATTAGCTTATCCCTCTCAAGCTCTTATCCCCTTCCTAGCTCCTTCTCTACTTTACAAACAGACCGTTAGCCTGTACAACTAACAGTTTGGCTTGTTCGATTCATTTATCGCCCCTAAGTCTATTTGACAAAACTTGAAGAGTTCGTAGAGAAAAAGCCTACTTAGGTACTTGATGCGTAAGTGCAATAAATCAACTTAATATGACATCGATGTATATCTCATTGCATCACATTCTCTTAGAATAAATGGACGTTCAGAAGTTCTAACCATCCATTTCGTATTTGACAAATATGACACGATGGAATTTTTCTTTTTATCAGATGGAAATGATTTTTTTCCTCAGATATACTGCACTTTACAAAATGAATAGTTCGGATTAATAATGTGAAACCTATGATAGACTCCACAAACCCATAAAGTTCTCTCAAGTCCACTTTGAGAGAAGCCATGTCTAATGGCGAATACTTTCTTTATGTTCTTGCGACATAATCCAGGAAGCCACCATTCATATAAATCATGTACTATATCAAAAAAACATAGCAAAAAAGTTGTATGTCTCTTGTTGAAATTGAATAGATGGTTTGTTGCTTTTGCTGTTCTTGGCATGGTGCTTGTTATCTTTGATGTGTTGGCTATTTCACCTTCTGGTTAGCTATTTAATAAGTGGAAAACAAAAATTGCAGAATCCTTGAAGGCTGTGTGTTGGTCACGAATCTGGTGATAGATTATGGAGGAAGGAAAAAGAAAAGGAAGAGATGAGAGGATATCGAAATGAAGAAGTTTTAAATTTATTTCCATAAATTCCTCATCGTTTTCACACGCATTGCTTGAAAAGTTCATGACTCGAACAAAAAATTACACAACCTTTTTTTACCGATAGTCTTTTTGGTATTTAGAACTTTTTTTTTCTTGATTCGGTCCATCTTTTTCTTGATTCGATGCATCTTTTTTTCTTTTTTGGAGATTTTTTTTTATCGGACAAACAATTCGGCCCAGACTACAAAGAGAACAACCAGGTTGCGAAACTAGGCATTTAAGGCCAGATCACAACTACACTAGCAGATGAGAAAGTTGACTGAAAGAACTCCAGAAATGTACAATAACACAACACAGTGACTGAAAGAACTCCAGAAATGTATGCCGTTAAAAAAAAAGAACTCCAGAAATGTACAATAACACAACGCATCCACTCTACATTACAGTCGGAAGCAAATCAAATTTAAATTTAACATACTCGCATCAATACAGAGCCTACTCTTCCGATTTGAAATGCCAAAAGGAAATTCGAAAAACTAAAAATCTGAAATAAAAAAAAGAAACTTGCTATTAACATGCTTTATTCGTCCAAAATAGGAGTACATAAACTTAAAATTACATCACAAAAAGCTGGAAAAACATAATTATTCCGTCAGCCATGGGTGGAAGATGTGGTATGGGAAATTTTGACAACTCCATGCAGTTCAAGAACCGCCGTGGCGAAAAACAAGTACAGACCGATAAAGGGTGGCAATGTGAAGGAAGCAGATGAGTGCTATAAGAAGGTCATCCATGAGACCTATGACTCCCAATATTCCTGGACACAGCACCAGTAGATTTGTCACTAAACTAGTCCGCAACAGAACAATTGACATTTTCTACAATATTAAAACCAAATATACCTTCGGGAATAATGTCGATGGGGCTGATGATGTAGATCGCACTTAATAACATCTGGAAGAGAGAAAAAGAAAAAAAAAAAAACAGGAAAAAATTGAGAATCACGGTAAAGGTGCCTTGGATGACTCGAAAAGTTTGATAAACACAAACAATTGCAAATTGATCTCCATATACCTTCAAAGCATATTCAAATGCGCAGAAGCAATGAAACACAAAATCCCAGAACAAAGGTGGAAGTGTAGAACGCTAAAGATATGATTCTGTTACTAAGAATTTAGGGGAAATTACATGAAAACCCACAGGAAAAATGGAATAATAAAGTATAAACCCACAATGATCTGCTAACCGGCCCATTAACACGTGCAGAAAATTCATAGCTCAAATTATTTAGTCAAAAACCCCGCACGGATCCCAAATTGGGGAAAGAGTATTAGAAACTTTCTGTAAGGGAGGTAGAGATGATGGATATTACAAAGAAAGGAGAGAGTTTACAGATACAGAAAGGAAGGATTAAAACATGAAAAAAAAGCCTGCTTGAAAGCTGCACGCAACTTATCCGGTTGGGGAACAAAACTTAGCTTAGGTATTCTGTGCATTTTACGAGGTTTACAGGGGCATGGAAAAGGGTGAGAGAGTGGCCTCTGGGTGGAGTTTGTTTAGAAAGAGAAGTGGTGATGGTGGTTGTGTATTGTTGTGTTTGTATATATGACGGTGGCTGCTATATCTAGATGTATGAACATATATACACACGTGACACATATATATGTGGGTGGGTAGGAGGTAGGGTAAACTGACAAAATTTCCCTCGTTTGTTAAGCAGATATGGATGGATGGATGGATGGTTTAAATTGATACATAAAGCCTGGGGTTTAAGTTGACAAATTTAAGGTCAAGTTTTAGTTTCTTACCAAGGTAAAAGCATAATTTATTGTCAAGGAAACAATTTCCCCAGTAGTAGCCTAATCTAACTGCACAATCAGGTGGCCTCTGGATTCATGAAATTGCATAGTCATTGTCTGCAATAGCATTGACCACCAGAGCGAATTATCGCAACAGGGGGGTAAAAAGAAGAAAGACAAGAAAAAGGAAGGAAGAAAAGAAGAGTACCGATAGTACAAAAGATTTTTATGTTTGTGCAGCAAATCACTCAGGACTCCTTTTCCCAAGTGAAATCAACGCATCATGAAATAAGGAAAAGTTACCAAAGCAAGTCTTGCTGAGTATGAAATTCTAAAAATGCAATGCCAAGTGCTACTTCACTAGTTTGCATAATTGTGACATCAACTTAGCTGCCAAATACCCAACCTCATTGTTGGTCTACCTTCACAGTATGTGCATTGAGCTTGCTAGTGCACGTGTTCGTATCTAGGTTTTAGTAGTTTTGGTTCATTCCAATGTCTTGTGATGGAATCTTTTTTTTTTTTTTTTTTTTTTCTGGTAATGCAGGGTGTCCCGGGCCAGTTTGTGCGCATCTCGTACTAATCCCTACAACCTCTCCTACAGCCTCTTCACACGCTTGTTGGGGTGAGCATCTCGTAAGGAGAACCTAATCCCTTAGGTGGGAGCAAACCCTCATCCTGGACTCTTAAAATGGCTCTTGAGGCTCCTAAAATTTAGCGCCATTTGATCAATGTTTCAATGGGCTCCCAATACAAGCTCCCAATGATGGCTGCTAAGCATGGCTCCTAACCCATTAGCTAAATCTAACTAGTCTTGTAACTAGCTCCAAGTGAGACCCAAGCCTTTTTAATCCTTTTTTTTATGGGACCCACACTTTTTTTATTACTTTCTTCACAAAATAGAGACCTTAGGTGGGAGCAAACCTAGGGTGTCAAATGGACCCCAATTAGGCTTAAAATGGTACACCTCTCACACGTATCTCCTAAAATTTAGCAAGCATTTGATCAAGACCACCAGGCCAAGCCACCAACCCATTGGAGTTTTGTGATGGAATCTTTTTCATGCCTCCAGGCTTTTGAAATAAAATTGCCTCTTGTTCAAAAAAAAAAAAAACTTAACTGCCAAATAGACACGAGCTCTGATCACTAATGGAAGTGATCTTTGAGGATCCAGTATCTCTCGCGACAATCTCCTGAGGAGGAAAGGAAGGTCTTGCAATCTCTGTTTAAAATTAAAAAAAAACAATTTTCATTCGTCAACATCTAGAAATCACTAGTACACAACAGTTCCATAAAATTGCAGATAAATAAATTCCAAAATGTGGAAAATGGCTTGGATGGTAACATGTGGGTTTCCAACAATAGTATCAGAATTATAGTCCTGGTCAAGAACAGAATAATCTTTTAAGATTGAAACTACAGTTGAGAATGTCCATTATCCCATAAAGATGGTCTAAAGTAAGAGGAAATCAAAAGTTGCCCGCCTTCGAGGGTTCCACATTATCAAAAAACAAAACATGCGAAGACACCACCACAGCAGGAACATTGGAACAGAAAATGTCATTCTGCTGAATCTACTCATTTTTTATGCCAGTATACTTGATTACATATCGTGTCCTATTAGATTGTTAACCACCAACTAAACTGTTAGTGAGGTTCGAACATAAATCTATTGTCTACCCTGATACCACACCTATTTGATTGTTAACCACCAACTTATCTAAAAGCTTAACTGTTAAAGAGAGGGATATTCTTTTTCGTGATAAATAGAGAGGGGTAACTTTATTATTTATATTCTCGACGCGATCAAGAAAATATTATAGCTTAGAGAAAGCAGGATCTGTACAAAGCTAAGAAATTGATTAATTGAAATGCCAAAACCTTAAAACATTCATGCTTATGGTGTCACTATCTCCAAACTCGAGCTCTAATTCTTAACAACAATGGCACTATCTCAACATGTACCTGAACGAGACCATTAGAGCGTGCGCCAAAATGGCGGTTGTATCTTTCAATCTTTCCAAGAACCTCAGCCTCTTCAGAATTTTCACGCTGATGTGATGCAGCATCAGTAGGAATCAACAAGGTAATTTGACGACGGCATAAAGGGCATGTACATGGCTGAAAGGCTGATCCATAATTCCAAACTTGTAGAATGCAATTACCTGAAAAAGGTGATGCACCAAAAACAACTAAATATCTAATGATATGGACTTAAGGAAGAAATCGTCTATTTACCGCGGGTGATGGGCCACAGCAGTTTATTCAATCTGGTTTTTGCAAGGGAAGCCTTCTCTTTGGTTAATAACAGAGCACTTCATTTTTTTTTTTGTTTTTTTTTTTATGAAGTTACAACATAGTATGTATTTCCATTTCCATGTGAACAAAAAGGATGGTGGGAAAGGAGAAATGATGCACCTTGTGCACACAATTAATACGAGGAAGTCAAAAGGAGATGTCTAGTTACATGGAAACTTATTTTCCTCCTTGGGTCTTGTGAGAGGACCATACGAGATGAATTTCTATTTTCTTGCGTCCCATGTTATTAGCAGTCCAAATAACTCCTTACTTTGAACTTTTTAAAGCTCCATTTGAGTGGAAATACTTCGTTTGGTTGTCTTAACTAACTCCCCATTGTAGTTTAACTTTCGAGAATCCTGAGTTCAATCCTTTCAAAACACATCCTCAGAAATTCAACGAAGCATAAAATGCAAGGCTACAGACCAAGAACAAGCTATATCAAAATCAAATCATCTCGTCACCATTGTTTAATTAAAGTCAGCAACTTGGCCCCATTCCTCTATTTCTCCACGTTGATGAGATGGGTTTGTATAAGATTTTGTCAGTCCAATTATAACCTTTCCAAGTTCCTCCTACTCGAATTTAGGTTGTGGATCACAACACTATTATTGCTTTGCTCAGACGCCGTATCCCAACAGGCTATACCTATTACTATTATTAAGGAACAAACCCTTCCGTGTTAAAGTCAGTTTCAAGGCTATCTCATGCTTTTTCTTTCCCACCCACCCTTCTAACTACCTGAAGAAACTGCAAAGAAAAAAAATTAGCCACCCCAAATTTCTTCTCCTCTCCTTTCTACTTCCACATTCGAGATTTCATTCAAGATTAATCACAAGTCCAGATTTTCCTCTTTCCATCTTTAGCAAAATACAATTTGCACCCGCATCGCATGTGCCCTGCATCTAGTACATATATAGATAGAAGGAGACAGCATTCTATTGGTTGAAAACAAATTGCAGTAAAATGGAGACTATGCCCTAGAAATTTAAAGAGGAATCAATTCGTTGAATTAGGTGAAATCTGAATAGACATAACATGTACGAAAAAACCAAAAGGAAACACAAATGTAGAGTGCGTATAAATGGACGAACCGCAAAACCAGTGAGAGCAATTGGCTTGGCAGGGGACATGAAAATTGCCGTGACAAATCGAACAGCAGTCGTTCGCCGGAGGCACCGACATCTTCTGATCTTCACTCACTCAAATCCTCTCTCTCTCTCTAGATTATCAGCATCAAATCTCTCTCTCTCTCTCTCTCTCTCTCTCTGGGCGTACGCGGATTGGAAGTCCCAGGTAAGGTTCTTACGTAATAGGGAAGCGAAGGTCTTCTCACTGGGTGTCATGTTTTGGGCGGATTACTAACATGGGTATTTCAGAAGAAGTTTTTTTCGGTTAAAAGCGTGTATAAAGCGTGTTGGAAGCACGTCTTTGTTTAATTAAATTAAATCATTTGACAGAATCGGATTTACGGTTAATTATGTTATTTATCAGGTCCCTTTCAGGAAAAAAAACGAAATAAAAGTGTTACTATATCGGGTGGCAGGTGAAAGCGCGTGACGTGTTTAGCAAAAAAATTTTTTTTTTTTTGACCAATAGAGAAGATTTACTAATTTAGAAAACATTGGAAAGAAAAGAGCCCATGAGAGCAAAGCGGAAGTCCATGACCCGGACAAACCACTGAGAAGGGCCTTCTTGCACAATCATGTGTGGCCCGATTACAATCTCGTTTGGAAAACTAAAATGACACGAGAAAAAAGAGTTCTTAAAAACTAAGAAATCTTGCACCAAAATTACGCTTTTCACACGATTCTAATTATTGGCTCCACGTATTCAATGTTTGACTAGTTAAATCGATAAAACTCTTGTTAACCGTCGGTTACGATGAATCATCAAAGCATGTATAGAGTAATTGTTCTCTTCCTTTTTTCTATTTTCTTTTTTGTTACAGGTGTCTAATGTGTTGTGGAAGAATGAATCAGGATTCGCCACCATTTTATTTTACTATTTAAAGTTGTTCATTTTTTAAAAATGTTGCTTAGATTCCTACCATCGGGCCAAACTAAACAAATTCAAAACTTCAAATTTTGACCAAAATCTACTTCTTTACTACTGAAAAAAAAAAAAAAATAGTAGAATATGACATTGATTTTTATACCAAGGAGTAGAAGAAAATTTCTCACCAATCCATTTAAGCCTGCAGATGAGACTGCAATTTCCTGCTTAATGGAAGCTAAATAATGAGAAAGGTATCATTTTTTTTAATTTTATAACTTAGGTGTCGAGACCTGCTTGCGTGCACATCGACTAATCCTGGGGGCCAATCCCATCATCCACTTGCGGGGGTCCCAATTAAAGTCGGAACAAAGCTCCGTATGAACTTTGCCCCAAAGGAGTTGATAGCACCCAAGAAGTTTCGAATCGGAGACCTTAGAAAGAAGTAAGCTCCTAAGGCTGAGGTCTTGACCACTTAGCCAACCGTTGGGAGAAAGGTATCATTTAAGCTATCATTTAAGCTATCATTTGGCTGATTAATTGAGACTGCAAACTAAACAAGTTCATTTAACATGCAATTTCCTGCTTATTTCACTCCACCCTAAGTTAAAAACTGGAAAACAGAAAAATATACCCAGAGGGAATATGAAAGTTCCCAACAATTTCCCAATTTGGGACCACCTGCTTCAAGAACAATATCATGATTTTCCCAACAATTGCTCACTTTGAACACCACCTGCATTAAGAAGATTATGATAATTATCCCCAACCAGCCACCAAAAAGAGACAAAGTGACTTTCAAGGCATTAGAGGACTTCTCTTTTTGGATGAACATCGGTTGAAGTCCTCGTACTTTCTTCTCTTTTTTTATAACTCAGGTGTTCAGATCAACTTACACACACCTCCCACCGTCCACTTAGTGGGGACTTCCCCAAACTTGAGATCTCAAGAGGGAGCAAACCCTCAACTCTCTGGTCTTGAGGTTAAATCCTCATACTTTTGCCAAAGAGATTCTGAGAGTATATGGTAGATAAATAAAAATACAGGTACCCAGACTCATGAAATCAACAAAATTTAAGCTTGCAGATCATGAGACTGCAATTTCCTGCTTAAATCTTCTGCAGAAACTTTTCTCAAATCTAGCTCAATGCTGCAACAAAAGTCTTTATTTATTCTCTTATGCCTATCAAATCCCAACCATTAATAGAGTTGCATGGCAAAAGGCAATAGGGTTCATAGAAAACTTCCAGTACATTGGGTTAAATGTTAACCCCATCTAGAAGAATATTGGCATACAACAGCCAAAAGGAAACAACAACCGACAACAATCTGTGAAAAACTAGTTCAGAAACAAGAATAATTGAGGCTTCTTCAAATAACTCTCTCATCTTCAGTCCTCTCCATCCTGCGAAGAGTGGGAAAAAATCAGTTTGTGAAATGTAGATATACTTTACAATAACGATGCAACTGTGAAAACAGCGAAAACAAAAGCATGTTATATATCACATATGGCCGACACCACACCTCAACCTGAGATCTCTATGCCTATAACCCAAATTTGAGGATCGTTATGAGTTAGCACAATAAATGGAAAATGACAGGAAAAGCAACTCCAGATGAAACTCTGACTGATTAGAAAACAGAAATTAGGAGGCAACTAACTGCGCGAGGGAATCCTAAATGAGCTCATTCTAAATGTTTGGAAGCATTAAGATGAACAATCGGGGTTTCAAACTTCATGTTAAGCTGTGAAGTTATGAACCTATGCTGCTGTTTGTGTAGTTCGTTTGAGAAAACAGAGACCTACAACAAAATATTCGCCCACAAGAGACAAGAGTGTCAATGAAATGGAAACCTCAGGAAGCCCATCTGCATCCTTCTCAGTGGGAGATAGTACATTCTTCTGAGTGATTCAACTTTTTTTCCCTATTAGCAAACACTGAAAATAGGAGCTAACCACACAGGTGGCGTGGGGGCTAAACCGGTTTAACATTAGAGCTCCACTGTGGGGTAGTTTCCAGTGGTCTCATGTTCAAGCTTAATGTATGCACGCGATAGGAGAGTGTTGCATGTAACCGGGGTTTACTAAAAAAGCTAGCCTACAGGTTCGGCTGTTGGATTTCCAGTCACCAAACGAGGGAGAGGGGGTGAAGCAACACATACTTCCAGTCTTCAGAAAAGTTGAAAGGAGATTACAATGGCGAATTCACTTTCCAGACTCGCTATAATTCAAAGTTACCGCAATGTCCAAACAAAGTAAATAAAAAGAAAAAAAAATGAAGAGAACTCTATTAGTCCATGGCTTTGACTACCCCGTGAGATGAAAGTAATAGTAATCCATTGCTGGGCTCCTTCTTCATATATTAAAATATCCCATGGAATTGCATGAATTCCAGCAAGGCATGGTCACAGATAATAGACCAGGCACAATTGTTTTTGTTAAAGCATTCAAGGCTTGTAAACTAGTTTTGGAGGCTATAATTCACCAATGTGGGACAAGCTCTAATAATCCCCCCCACGTGCAACCATTATCCCGCACGTGGAAAGTTAAATAAAGAATATTTGGATAAAAAAGAAACAAGGTATACTTAATGCACAAACAACGGGGCAATTAATCAAGAGAGGATTGTCCAAACGCCTCCGAAAGCCTACTTCTGATACCATGTTAAAGCATGCAACTCAAAACCAATTGGCAATGAGTGGAGAGGCTGCCAAGACTCATACACTAGTTTTGTATAATTAATCAATACGGAACAAGCTCTAATAGTTCTCATGGTTGAAAAATATTGCACAACAAGCTTGACCAGCTCAAAGAAGTTCGCTTGTTGTCCAAGTTTGAGAAATATGCACATAGGGGGGCCTAGCTGCCATATTTATACCGAAAGTCCAAAATTAAATGCAAACTGTTACAAACAATTCAGAACAGCAGTGCAAAGGGCTAATTCCATACGTTAATTACAATTTCAAGATATGCAGGTATCCACACATAATGAAGTCATTCCAAAAGTTGCAACTTGCAAGTTTAATAAGAGTACATGAGAACCATTGAGAGAAAAAAATCCTTTTGCTTCCCTTTAGACTAAGATATTTAACGATTTAGGAAAAGTTGCACGTTTTTTTATCAGTTACATGCTCCTTTGTGCTCCATTTTCCAAAGTTACACTACTCTGGTTTGAACCAACTCACGGTTATGCTACACGTAATACGAATGCTAAGAGAAAAATTCTATTTTCCTGAATACCTAATTTAGTTCTAGAGTGGTGAAGGTTCTCCTACAGTCCTACAAAGTGCTAACTGCTAAGTACTGAGCCCAAACAGTAGAAGATCAAATGCAACAGAGGGATTATTTTTTGGCAATTTTTATCTCTTGAATTAATAGCACATTCAAAAGTGAAAGGCCTCAAATTGATGATTTGGTTGGGGCTCGAGAAATTCAAGGCCCGGCTTGTGTTAATCTCATGGGGTTTGTTTCATTGGAACTTTGATCATGGGCGATGTAGATTGGACTAAAGGTTGTACTAGTACCAAAGAATAAAGAACATAGAAACTTTTCATTTGTAGAACCACGTATGTGAAGAGGTCATCGTATAACATCGGTTAAGAACAGGAAACATACAGGAGAAGCAGGAGAATCTGAATTCTTAGGATTAGCAAACTTCGCAGAAGATCCATAGCACTCTCTGAATGCAGATCCAACACCCACTCCGGCACAAAAAGCCACTGATGCCCAGCGTCCCACAGGACTCCCTGAAACGAAAATAGAGTACATCAATCACGGCATCAATTTTCTGTACACAAAATTTGTTTCCCACCAATCCAGTATCTTTTATTTTAGCTTCTTGACAGGGAAAGAATAAAAGGAAAACCAGTTGTTGACTCAATCTGTAAAACCAATCAATTACTAATTTATACAAAAAGTCTAGGAATACTCCTTCAAACACAACTGTATCAGGAGCTGTTCGATGTATGTGGAGCTGCTGTTCGATGTTTTTGGAGCCTTGTGCATCGAACAGCTGTTCGGTTCCGGATTCAGTTCTGTTCTAAAGTGTGCTCTTAGCATAATGTACAGTCCTTACCCATACCCATTAGTTCAATCCCTAAATCTTACACAGAAGTTTTGACTTCAGAAAAAGATCAGTAATTCCAGCGATCTTTCTTTTTTTTCTTTTTTTTTTTTCCACATCATAATCCAGCGACTTGATTTTCACATAAAATACAAGTGAGGATTCCAAATTTTTGGATTTTTGGTGGGCCCAATCTTCTTGGGCAACACCCATAAGCCGGCTCTGAACGTAACACGAATCGGGTGTAACGATCATGAATATTTTAAAGTTTTTTTTAGCGCCAAAGCACTTGAGCAGCCATGAAGTGGGCAAAAATCGGTACAAAGCGATAAAGCGGTACGTTTCGGTTAATCAAAACTTACAAACAGAAAGGTTAATAAAAACTTCTCTATCGATCGGTTGCCAAAAATAAACTTAGTTAGAAACTTATTTTATGCTCGTTAAGTTTTGATATTAAGATTGAACGAGAGTTACAAATCAAACTTATTCAGATTGTGAAACGTAAAAACATCAAATAAATCGACTCGTGACTAGCCAATTAAATTGACTTACCTACGAAAAAAGGCCGTAGTAAAAATAAAAAGAGAAAGGGAGTGGAACGGGAACTTACTGAACAGAATGCCAACGGAGGCACCGGCCAAGGTGCAGAAACCCAATCGGCGGGCAGCCGAAACGAATCGGGCGTCCCAATCTGAGTTGGTATCTTGCGGCAGAGCAGGTGTGTTCTTCTTCTCAGCCATTCTCTTGCTTTCCTCCTTTCTTGCACTTCAAATTTTGTGATCTCTCCTCTGTCTCCCTCCTTTTCTTATAGAGTCCGTTCAGGTTTCTTGGGCGGGGGTCTTTGCCACCTTTGCTACAGCTAGGACAGTAGTAAGGAAAAAAGGGAAAATACTTACACCACCCCTAAACTAAAGGAAAAAAATTTGTTCACCCACACCAAAAAAGAGGGTGAACAAAACCTCACCCTAATTGGTTAAAATGATGTGGGGTCTACGGAATCAATACACTTTTTTGGTAAGGATGACATCAGGGGCGGACCCATGTTGTGGCAAGCGAGGTCAACTGACCCCACTGGATTGAAATTTCCTACGACTGTGTATATATAATTTTGGACATTTTGATAAATGCCCCATATCCTATACATTATTTTCTATATTTTGCCCCAAGTAACATGAAATAATTACAACCTTGCCCAAATGATTCTTACGGATCACACTTCTTATCTTTTGGTTTAGTATTATATCGGATACACTGTAGAAACTTAACCCTCTTTATAATAAATCTTGCGTCCGCTCTTGGAAGACATCAATTTGTGGTGGAATCCACATCATTTTTAGTCTACGGAATCAATACACTTTTTGGTAAACATCATATTACTTAGTGGTGGGATCCACACCATTTTTAGTGAACCACACACTATTTCAACCAATTAGGGTGAGAATTTTGTTCAACCCCTTTTTTTTGGTGAGGATGAACAAAAAAAATTTCCCTAAACTCACTCACACACTTGCAAACACTCTCCATGGTAAGGATCCCACGCGTTGATTGGATTTTTCCTAGGACAACAATTTCGCGAACTGATGGTTAACTAAACCAAAACTAGGGATGGCTATGGGGACGAATCGGGGCCGGAGAGTACTATCTCCACCCCCAATCTCCAAACCCCTTCTCCATATCCATCCCCTACCCGATTCCCAACGGGTTTTATTTTCATCCTCCATCCCCACTCCAAATGGGGAACGGGGATCCCCACAGGAATTCGGGGATCCAATCATTTAAAAAAAAAAAAAAAGATTACTAAAAATCTAGAATCTCGGTTACAAATTAAATGCTAAAATCAAGTTACAAGTAGAGGTGTTGTAAGGACTCGTGTTTTTAAATAATTTTCCGGAAATAGTGTTGGGGAAGTGTGAGGAAATGAAAATAGTGCAATATGGGGTTAATGAGAAGTTAGTAATTGCATTTGGGTGTTTGTGAAGCACATAAGAAACTAGAGGGGTGTAAGTGCTAGTGTGAGAGTGTATATAAACACTTTTGGATCAGATTTTGGCCAAAATAATCATCTTCTTCTTCTCCCAAAATCAGCCCCTCCTCCTCTTTCCTCCATTTTTGCTCCTTTGAGCTCAAATTACTCCCTCCTCATCAAACTTCTTCACAAATTGACCAAAGAGTCATCATCTACGCGTGTTTGGGAGCTCGGAGTACCATCTTTTCGCACCGGGAGGACCAAATTCGGGATTGCTCAAATTGGGGATCTACAAATTCGTTTTTGGGTTGACTTGGAGCAAATTCTTGAGGTAGGAAACAATCTTAATTCTACCTCCTCTAAGTGTATGTTTGTTGAATGATTGCATTGGTTATGTTCTTGTTTCCAATTTCTTGTTAAACTTGATTGTCTCCATGGAATTGACTTTGGATCATGTATGAGTTTGGGTTTTGTGTATTTGGTTGATAAATCCTTGAATCGGTTGTTGATATATCCCTCTCCTATGAGTAGATGTTATTTGGAACCTCAATTTTTGGCTTGGGTTGAAATCCCCTCCATTTGGAAAAATCTGGAAATCTGAAAATTTTGCTCGAGATGGCCTTTGTATCGATACCCTTTTCATTGGTATCGATACCCAGCGTTTCTGTCTAGGTTTTGGTTACCCGGTATCGATACATCATTTACTTAGTATCGATACCCACTGCGACAGATTTTTACCCAACTTCGCGGGCACGCCCCGGCTTCATCCGAACTCCGATTGAGGCGATTCTTGAACCGTTAGAAAGCTCTATGAGTCTACTTTCAAACCCAATTGGTCTCATATTCATAGCCTTTGTATTTTGAGAGATATGTATTTTCTCCTATCAAGGTGTCGGGTTTTCTCAAAGTTCATAACTCCATTTTCATGTTTCTTTACGCCGGGCCTAAATTGGTCTTTTCCTAAGCTTCATAAATCGACTTCTAAGCTTTGGTAGCCTATCGTGGTATGAATGATGTTTCGTCATGACCTCTCACGTTTTTGGACACATATTAACTTTGCCACAACCGACACACTACGAGCTTTCGAACTAAATGAAATACGTGGATATTTTTGGACACTTGATTGTTTGATAAACTTTTGAAAGGGATGATTTGTTATTTCTAGGGCCACCATTTGGTGCGTCCCTAGCCATGGGTGTTCGGAGCCCACGAAATCCGGCAGGGGTGTGCGGAGCCCATGAAATCCGGCAGGGGTGTTCGGAGCCCACGAAATCCGGCAGAGGGATTCATTCCCTATTTAAAACTGTGGTTATTTGAGAAGATGTGAAAAATGAAATGTTTTATGAATATGAAAATGTTTTTGAAAGGATTGAACTTACGACATGAAATGTAACGTTTACGAAGAAATCTATAGACACTTGGGTTTGATTCGATCGTTGGGGCACCTATTGGACGTTCTCTCATCAAGTCGATCTAGTTTGGCCTATTTTAGCTTATTCATTCATGTGTATCACATCTCCATGTGCATGTTTCATCTTTTATACCCTTAGCGTTGGTAGAAAAGTTTCCTACTGGGCTAGTGAGCTCAACCTATCATTTTCAGGTACTCGGCAAGGCCCGTGATTGGAATGCTTGGCGTGTGGATGCATATCATGGAGCTCATTTGACATGAAGTTATTTTATCCTCTCTATTGTTAATGTATTTTGGGAGATGATATTGTAACTTTGATTCTTTAAATCTTTTGATAAAACTTGGTTATGTAATAACTCTTAACTATTAATCACTTATGCATGGGTACGGGTACCTCTTGTAGAAACCCGATGTACCTTGACTTTGACTTTGACTTTTCAACGGTGGAATGTATGACTTTTGGTTTATCCTACGTGGATTTTATTGGTATTTGGTTTATTAAATTTGAGGGCGTGAAAACTTGGTATCAGAGCTTAGGTTCGAATACTTAGGAACCGTGGGAAGACATCGGGTCTTGGGGCTTAAACTTTTGCATAAGTTTTCTCATGAAAATCATATTTTCTCATTCATTGTGTGCTTGTGTGACATTCATGTAGGTGGTGTCTACCTTTCTTGGTACTTAAGAGTTGAAGAGCATAGTGTTGAGTTATTACCCGTGTTGGGAATGACGTTGAAGGCTTGGGCCCTAGTTTGAGATAATGTTGATTATTTATGGTTTTCTTTCTTATCTTCTTATAGAACCGTGCCGCCGATGAGAGTTGCTAGAGGTGGTAGGGTAGGTAACCGTGTGAGAGGCCGTGGTCGTGGTCACAATGAGCGAATGGAGGATGCAGTTAGTCAACATGGTGAACATTCGGGGGTTCAAGATGAGAGGCGTGAGGAAGAGGGTAAACCAAAGAGTACTAAGGTATTGGAGTCTAGGCCGCCGACTACTACCGTGAGTGCACCAACGGGGGGTTATGCGAACCAAAATAGGAAGAGAATGAGAGATTCGTTCCAATCTACGCCGAACCGTTCGATTCTCAGGGCACCTACTTCTTCCGGGTTTGGGGAAAATTCGTCGAGGCTACCGAACACTTGCTACCAATGTGGCCAACCGGGTCACATTCGCTCTCAGTGTACTCAGGCTAAAGCTCTTCCACCACCACCGCGTGTTCAGACTTCGGGTGCTTGTTTCGGGTGTGGCGGATTTGGCCATGTAGCGAGGTTTTGTCCACAAAAGGGAGGTGCGCGTAGTGAGTCCGGCTCAGTTCAGCAGCCGAGGCAGGGGCAGGGGTTTGGTCGACAGCAGCAGAGGGGTAGCCAGAGTCAGCCACACTTTCGTCAGACCACTTCAGTTCAGGGGTCACGGGTTGAGCGGGGTGCGAGTTCGTCCACGCCAGTACAGACTACACCGGGTCGGGTTTTCACTGTTTCTGCAGTTGCACCACCACCGCCACCACCACCTCACACTACTTCGCAGACTCCAGACGCATCGGTTGTGAGGGGTACATTTCTTTTATTCCACTCATTAGCAAAGGTTTTGTTTGATTCGGGAGCATCGCATTCTTTCATAGCTGCATCATTTGTACGTACTTTAGAGTTGGAGTCTGAGGAGCTTAGTCCGCCATTGTTTGTTGACACGCCATTAGGTGGTAGAACTCTATTAGACCGTATATGTCGAGATCGTCGATTTGTGTTCGACTTCATAGTTTTGGGCATGACGGGGTTCGATCTTATTTTGGGGATGGATTGGTTATCGACTTTTCACGCTTCTATCGATTGTTTTAAGCGTCGAGTTCGGATTTGTCCGCCGGAGGGTAATTGTTTCGAATTTTTCCGGGAACGTCGGCAACCGTTAGAGCCGTACTTGTGTGAACCGCGGGAAAGGGAATCCATTGCTTGCCTCTTAGCTAGTTTGACGCTAGATGAGGATATGTCTACACGTGGGGAGTTACCGCGGGTTGTTTGTGACTTTCCGGACGTTTTTCCGGAGGAGTTACCGGGCTTGCCACCCGAGCGGGAGGTCGAGTTTACGATAGACTTAGTCCCGGGCACCGCACCTATTTCTATGCCTCCTTATCGATTCGCTCCAGCCGAGTTGAGAGAATTGAAGAAACAACTACAAGAGTTGCAAGACGTAGGATTCATTCGTCCAAGTACTTCGCCGTGGGGAGCTCCGGCTCTTTTCGCTCAAAAGAAGGATGGGTCGCTCCGTTTGTGTATAGACTACCGTAAGCTCAACCGGGTCACGATTAAGAATAAGTATCCGATGCCTAGGATCGACGATTTGTTTGATCAACTCCGAGGTGCCACTTACTTTTCAAAGATTGATTTGAGGTCCGATTATCACCAATTGAGAGTCCGGCGAGAAGATATTCCCAAAACCGCTTTTCGTACCCGATATGGCCATTATGAGTTCGTGGTCATGCCATTTGGCTTAACCAATGCTCCTGCAACTTTCATGGATCTTATGAACCGCATTTTTCGTGCCTATCTTGATCGATTTGTGGTGGTCTTTGTTGATGACATCCTTATTTATTCACCTTCCGAGGAAGATCACCAATCTCATCTTTCCATTGTGCTTGAAACCTTGAGAGAGCATCGTTTGTATGCCAAGCTTAGTAAGTGTGAGTTTTGGTTGGCCGAGGTGAAGTTTTTGGGTCATGTGGTATCGAGGGATGGGGTGTCCGTTGACCCGAGTAAGGTCGAGTCGGTTTTGAATTGGGAGCGTCCGAAGAGCGTGTTTGAGATCCGAAGCTTTTTGGGTTTAGCCGGTTATTATCGTCGGTTCGTGCTTGATTTCTCACGTTTAGCGGCACCAATGACTAGATTGACACGAAAGGGGACACGGTTTGTTTGGGACGATAAATGTGAATCGGCATTCGAGGAGTTGAAGAAGCGGTTGACTAGTGCGCCTGTTTTGATTGTGCCCGAGCGTGGAGTTGGCTACTCCGTGTATTGTGATGCCTCGCGGGAAGGGCTTGGGTGCGTGTTAATGCAACGGGGTAAAGTGGTAGCGTATGGGTCGCGGCAACTTAAAACTCATGAACGAAATTATCCTACACACGATTTAGAGCTAGCAGCCGTGGTCTTTGCTTTGAAGAGTTGGCGGCACTACTTATACGGTGAAAAATTTGAGGTGTTTTCCGACCACAAGAGTTTGAAGTACTTGTTTTCGCAAAAAGAGCTTAACTTGCGCCAACGCCGTTGGATGGAGCACATGGAGGACTACGATTTCGAACTTCAATATCATCCGGGCAAGGCAAACGTGGTAGCGGACGCATTGAGTAGAAAACCGACACAACTAGCAAGTTTGGCAATCGATGAATGGAAAATGATGAACGAGTTGGGTTTTTACGCTTTGCATTGCAAGGAGGTCCGCGAGGGAGTTACTTTATGCAATTTGATGGTTCGTTCAACGTTATCGACCCGCGTGGTGGAAGCACAACAAACGGATGAGGAAACGAGTACCTTTCGAAGCAAATTTCTTAGCGGGGAGGCACCTAATGGTTGGATGATTCACGCCGACCAAAGTATTAGATTCCAAGGGAAGTTATTTGTACCGAATTCGTGTCGGGGCGAGATTTTACGAGAATTTCACCATTCGCCATTGGCCGTGCATCCGGGTGGGACGAAAATGTATAACGACTTGCGTAGGCAATTTTGGTGGCCGGGAATAAAAAGGGACGTGGCTATTTTCGTGTCCAAGTGCTTAACATGTCAACAAGTGAAAGCAGAACATCAACGACCGGCAGGCGAGTTGCAACCTTTACCGGTAGCCGAGTGGAAATGGGAGAATGTGACGATGGATTTTGTTACTAGTTTACCGAGATCGCCGAGGGGGCACGATGCTATTTGGGTTATAGTGGACCGATTGACGAAGAGCGCGCATTTCTTACCGATTCAAGTTACCGATTCGATTGAAGCGCTTAGTCGTTTGTACATCCGTGAGATTATCCGATTGCATGGGATTCCGGTGTCCATTGTGTCCGATAGAGATCCGCGTTTTACGGCACGTTTTTGGCAAGGTTTGCAAGCCGCGCTTGGCACGAACTTGTTGTTTAGTACCGCTTATCATCCTCAAACCGACGGTCAATCCGAGAGGACGATCCAAATCCTAGAAGATATGCTTCGAGCTTGTGTGTTAGATTTTCGGGGAAGTTGGGAAGACCACCTACCGCTAGTCGAATTCGCGTACAACAATAGTTATCAATCGAGCATCGAGATGGCGCCGTATGAAGCCTTGTATGGGAGGCCGTGTAGGTCACCCGTGTGTTGGAGCGAATTGGGAGAAGCGACGTTAGTGGGGCCCGAATTGGTAGCCGAAACCGCCGAAACAATGGGATTGATTCGCAAGAGGCTCAAAGCTGCACAAGAGGCAACGACCAAGAAAGTCAAGGTGATTCGCCAATGTTTGTTAACCGCTCAAAGTCGCCAAAAGAGCTATGCCGATCGACGTAGACGACCGTTATCGTTTGATGTGGGGGATCACGTGTTCCTCAAGATTTCACCGCGTCGGGGTTTGACTCGTTTTGGGCGAGGGGGTAAGTTATCACCACGTTACATTGGGCCATTTGATATCATTGAGAAGATTGGGGAGGTTGCGTATCGATTAGCATTACCGCCGAGGCTATCGGGTATTCACGATGTGTTTCACGTGTCTATGTTGAAGAAGTACGAACCGGATCCATCACATGTGCTTGAATGGTCCGAACTTGAACTTGAAGCCGATGTATCTTACGGGGAGAAACCGATACGAGTTATAGATTCGCGGGAGAAAACGCTACGGGGTAAGACAATTCAACTTGTGCGGGTTTTGTGGAACAATTTTGGTAGCGAGGAGTCAACGTGGGAAAGGGAGGATGAAATGAGAGAGAAACACCCGGAGTTATTTTCCGTTTAAGCTATGTGAGTACATGTTTAAGTTATGCATTTTATGAGCTTATGAGTTTAGTACATGTTGCATATCATGCATGAGCATGTAGTGGATTGGAGTGCATTGTTGTTTCAATTTTTGAGGACAAAATTTTTCTAAGGGGGGTAGAATGTAAGGACTCGTGTTTTTAAATATTTTTCCGGAAATAGTGTTGGGGAAGTGTGAGGAAATGAAAATAGTGCAATATGGGGTTAATGAGAAGTTAGTAATTACATTTGGGTGTTTGTGAAGCACATAAGAAACTAGAGGGGTGTAAGTGCTAGTGTGAGAGTGTATATAAACACTTTTGGATCAGATTTTGGCCAAAATAATCATCTTCTTCTTCTCCCAAAATCAGCCCCTCCTCCTCTTTCCTCCATTTTTGCTCCTTTGAGCTCAAATTACTCCCTCCTCATCAAACTTCTTCACAAATTGACCAAAGAGTCATCATCTACGCGTGTTTGGGAGCTCGGAGTACCATCTTTTCGCACCGGGAGGACCAAATTCGGGATTGCTCAAATTGGGGATCTACAAATTCGTTTTTGGGTTGACTTGGAGCAAATTCTTGAGGTAGGAAACAATCTTCTACCTCCTCTAAGTGTATGTTTGTTGAATGATTGCATTGGTTATGTTCTTGTTTCCAATTTCTTGTTAAACTTGATTGTCTCCATGGAATTGACTTTGGATCATGTATGAGTTTGGGTTTTGTGTATTTGGTTGATAAATCCTTGAATCGGTTGTTGATATATCCCTCTCCTATGAGTAGATGTTATTTGGAACCTCAATTTTTGGCTTGGGTTGAAATCCCCTCCATTTGGAAAAATCTGGAAATCTGAAAATTTTGCTCGAGATGGCCTTTGTATCGATACCCCTTTCATTGGTATCGATACCCAGCGTTTCTGTCTAGGTTTTGGTTACCCGGTATCGATACAGCATTTCCTTAGTATCGATACCCACTGCGACAGATTTTTACCCAACTTCGCGGGCACGCCCCGGCTTCATCCGAACTCCGATTGAGGCGATTCTTGAACCGTTAGAAAGCTCTATGAGTCTACTTTCAAACCCAATTGGTCTCATATTCATAGCCTTTTTATTTTGAGAGATATGTATTTTCTCCTATCAAGGTGTCGGGTTTTCTCAAAGTTCATAACTCCATTTTCATGTTTCTTTACGCCGGGCCTAAATTGGTCTTTTCCTAAGCTTCATAAATCGACTTCTAAGCTTTGGTAGCCTATCGTGGTATGAATGATGTTTCGTCATGACCTCTCACGTTTTTGGACACATATTAACTTTGCCACAACCGACACACTACGAGCTTTCGAACTAAATGAAATACGTGGATATTTTTGGACACTTGATTGTTTGATAAACTTTTGAAAGGGATGATTTGTTATTTCTAGGGCCACCATTTGGTGCGTCCCTAGCCATGGGTGTTCGGAGCCCACGAAATCCGGCAGGGGTGTTCGGAGCCCACGAAATCCGGCAGGGGTGTGCGGAGCCCATGAAATCCGGCAGGGGTGTTCGGAGCCCACGAAATCCGGCAGAGGGATTCATTCCCTATTTAAAACTGTGGTTATTTGAGAAGATGTGAAAAATGAAATGTTTTATGAATATGAAAATGTTTTTGAAAGGATTGAACTTACGACATGAAATGTAACGTTTACGAAGAAATCTATAGACACTTGGGTTTGATTCGATCGTTGGGGCACCTATTGGACGTTCTCTCATCAAGTCGACCTAGTTTGGCCTATTTTAGCTTATTCATTCATGTGTATCACATCTCCATGTGCATGTTTCATCTTTTATACCCTTAGCGTTGGTAGAAAAGTTTCCTACTGGGCTAGTGAGCTCAACCTATCATTTTCAGGTACTTGGCAAGGCCCGTGATTGGAATGCTTGGCGTGTGGATGCATATCATGGAGCTCATTTGACATGAAGTTATTTTATCCTCTCTATTGTTAATGTATTTTGGGAGATGATATTGTAACTTTGATTCTTTAAATCTTTTGATAAAACTTAGTTATGTAATAACTCTTAACTATTAATCACTTATGCATGGGTACGGGTACCTCTTGTAGAAACCCGATGTACCTTGACTTTGACTTTGACTTTTCAACGGTGGAATGTATGACTTTTGGTTTATCCTACGTGGATTTTATTGGTATTTGGTTTATTAAATTTGAGGGCGTGACAGGTGTCATATGGGCCGGACCGGCACGGGCACAGTACGTTTATCATTGGCATGAGAAAAATATTGTTTTTATTTTGCATTTTTTTGTGTTTATTTTAAGGAATGCATATGATTGATAGTTGAGTAGATGTCAACCTAGTTGGGATGTATTCAAATTATAGTGATGCATTTCTTATCTAATCACATTTATTGTATTACAAAGTTTAATTATAATAAAATGTTTGGAGAAAATTTAGTGTGACCCCATATGTTTGGAGAAAATTTAGTGGAACCCAAAAGTTTCATAACTCATGAATAGACCCCTATATTCAGGTATTCAGGGACGGGGCGGAGCTGGGCGGGGATGGATCGGGAAACGGATTCGGAGCGGATTCGGGGCGGGGACATGCCTATCTCCACCCCCTACCTGATCTCCAAACATTTTGAAAAAAAATCCCCATATCCTATCCAATCTCCAAACAGATTTCCATATTGCCGATCCGTTCGGATCGGGGATCGGATCGGATTCGAACAGGTTGGAGGAAATGGCCAACCCTAACCGAAACGAATCATTTGGGACGGGTTTTATCCGATTTTTTAACTGCAGTTACGGGTTTGTTTTTTAATTTGAAAAATTCGGCCGGTTCAAATTTAGCTCCGGTTTTACTTCCTCTGTCTGAAAATTCTTGTTCATTTTTCAACATTCATGTCATTTTTAATTTACTTATATCTTTCAATGTATAATTTTTTTTTTTTTATGATTTCCAACCTTGTTTAATAGATTGATTATCTATTAACAAAATCCTTGTCGAATATTTGTAACCTTATATACATTTCAAAATACCAGTGATTTTTCCACGTGTGTTGCACGTGGTATGCACTTCTTGGTGTTCGAGCATATCTAATTCAAGCCTTCATAAAAATTCATCATAAAGAATAGTACTAGTCATCTCTTCTCCAACTATAAATTTCTATTTCACTCTATATATCTAATTTAATCACTCATTCATTTTTTTTCATAATTTAACTTTTCTCCGAAATTTCTATTGTTCTTGTGTTAAATGGTTCCACTTCCTATCCGGACTTTTCATTTCCGGACCTCATGATCCAAACATTTTTTTGACGATCCGATCCGTCCAATGTGTTCAGAAGGTGTTTTCAAGGGTCCTCGGGAAAATCTTCAAAACAAAATACCGGGAAGGGCTTGATCCAGCAGAAATGGGTTGCCATGCGCGAGGAGTATAGCCAATATCCACGTGTCATATCTTATCTTGCGGATATATGGTTAAGGCCGTACCAAGAGCGGTTTATTACAGCATGGACAGATACATGTATGCACTTTAAAACGTGGTTAACAGATACATGGTTAAGGCTGAACATTGTCAACGTGATTGTAATATTTATTCACTTTAAAACATGATTGTAATATTTTATTTACTTTTAAGCGTGATTGTAATATTATTCACTTTTATAAGTTTTTTAAAATTTATTATTCATTGTTAAGACAAATTAATTAACTAATTAAAATAATATAAAGTTTCTAAATATAAAGTCAAATTTAAATGTCAATGTAAAAAAATAATTTACTTGCAAATGTAATTTAAATAAACCAAATTAAATAAATAAAGTTAAAAGAAAAGAAAAAAACCTTAGCCGAAAAGGGAGGGTAAAGGGGGAAGGGGGTGGGGCCGGGGAGTGGGGGCCGTAACACTACTCTTTCTTATTGTCTCTCTCTCTCTCTCTCTCTCTCTCAACCTAAATCACCCAACTTTGATTTTGTTGGGGCCGGGGAGGGGGGTGGGGCCGGGGATTTGCTTTGTCTTAATTGCACTTATTGTTTACATTGTTCTCAATTTTTTCCAGCCCCCTTTTATTTTTATGGGCAAAAGAAATTTTATTAATCTTTGAAAATGCATTACAAAGATTAAAGGGAAACCAAGAAAACAGCATCACAACGGAAAAACGAGCATTCTAACTAAGTTGACACCCTCGCAACCGACCATCATCTGCCACTTAGGGCCCAAAGGGAGAAATAACAAAAGATTGGAAAGATACCAACCCCAAATTTTTTCATGCCCTTTTTGTCTAGTTGATTAAAGTTGGGTGATTAAAAATATGGAGTATTCTACCGTCCGCCTATTAGGCGGACAATAAAGTGTATAGAATCTGAATTCTTACATGTAAGAATTCTTACATGTAAGAATTCTGATTGCTTTGTATTTTACCGTGCGCCCAATGGGCGGATAATAGAAAGATCCTAAAAATATTGACTCTTGATTTCTGTGAAAACCAATCAAAGTGGTGAGTGACAGTTTTAATTATTCCTATGATTTTTTTTTCGAGAATAGAGAGAAAATATTATTAATCACTGCGTAATGTCGTACAAGTAGGAATTAAATGATGCAACCGATCAAAACGCAGGGAGACCTGCAACGCCATTACATCTATCCTACACAAACAAAACACAGTGAATAACCTACACAAACAAAACACAGTGAATCAGTACTGCCAAACACAAGCAACAAGCAACAAACACAGAAAACACAAACAACAAACACAGAAAACACGACCAAACAATCAGCGTTGCCGCCCGAACTACAGCCGCCCAAACTCCAAAACAGGAAACAAACGCCACCACAGATCAAAACAGCACCCCAGTATTTGCCTTACTCCCATCCAAGCTCCAAGCACAACAATAATTTTACTCCCGTCCGATGCTCGAACCTGCAAAGATGTTCGGAAAAGCGATTCATGCATCCGATATGGTGAAAACCAGATGAAAATTAAAGAAACACATTTGATAAAAAGATTAAAACTCGGATGCATGCCCAAAGAAGGAAACAAAATGAAAATCCAGGAACGACATAGGTACAGGCCGGAGACTTTGTTGTTGAATGTTGGATCTGAACACTCCAAGGATCTGAAAATAAAAAACGGCTGAGAT
Organism: Vaccinium myrtillus; assembly: GCA_016920895.1. Classification (NCBI taxonomy): domain Eukaryota; kingdom Viridiplantae; phylum Streptophyta; class Magnoliopsida; order Ericales; family Ericaceae; genus Vaccinium; species Vaccinium myrtillus. The sequence continues at coordinate 25,257,712 of CM029271.1, forward strand.
ATGGGCCGAAGGACATACGGTTGGGTGATGGGTGGGTCGATCTTCACAAGAACACCAGGGCCAGAGATCGGATCATGCACAAAGAGACGGCAACCATCGGAGTGGGGTTGAGCCGATTGGGTCTTTGGGGTGAAGGCCAAAAAACCGACTGGATAATGGGTTTTTGGGCTGACCGATTGAGCCAGCGGCGGAGTGGAAAGGCGGATGGAGGTCGGTTGCTGTTTATTTTGCAGAAAAAGGAGATGAAACGACTGGGTATATGACGGAAAAACCTAAGAGACTTTAGGCTTTGTAGAGAGAAGGCAGAGCTATTGATTTTTAGAGAGAGAGAACTTTTATTATTCCTATGATTTAGATAAAAAGAAATTCTTCAGTTTTAGTTTTAGTTATAAGTTTCTAATTTAGTTTTAATTTTACCAGTACCCGAAACGTTGCCAGGGGTGGACCTAAGGGGGTGCAAGCAGGGGCCCGGGCCCCTGCATTTTCTACTATATTTTGGATTTTATTTACAAAAATTATGAAGAAATGCCCCCTCAAAATTATGTTATTAATATATAGGGATAATATCTTATTGTTAATTTATGAATATCAAGGTTCTAAAAGACGCTAGTCGAATTCAGCTCGGTTGGTTGCCGACTAGCGTCTTTTGGCCGACTAATCGCCGACTTGACCGACTAATCGCCGACTTTTGGCCAACTAGTCGGATTTTGATCCAGTCGAGGGACCTCCGACTAGAGACTTTTGGCCGACTAGTCGGCCGACTTGACCGATTTTTAGAACACTGATGAATATATATGACTAGGTCCCCCGCGATATGAATCTTGTATCCGCCACTGATCGTTGCCATCCCTAAGTTTGTGTGAGTATTGTGTAGAAGGAGCTGCTGAATATCTAAAGCTTATTACACAATTTTATTTTTCAAAACAAGCTAGAATGACACGAGTTACTGCCGGAGAATATACAATAAATTAGTAGGATTTATCAGCACTGCTGCCTCCTTCCGAAGTACAATGGAATCTTGTAATGTTGATCATCGAGAGTATTATCACGAATTTGATTGGGAAGTCAAATAGAAAAAAGAAGGAAATTTATCAGCTGGTTATTTTGTACACATCGGTGAAATGATAAATCTTCAAAACTTATTCAACAACTCTGAATGGAGACCTTGTAGGGTGTTCTTTATGAGTGCATGTGTAAGTATGTGTTCGAGTGTAGAGGGCCCTCCCGAAGTACACTGTACATCGCCATGTGCGGAGGTGAATCCAGTTGTTCAACAATGTTGCTTTGGTAATGTATATCTTGCTGTGGTAATGTAGAGTGTTGATGTTTTTATGGGCTTCTTTTGGACTACGGTATCAACAGATGTATTTGTTTATGGGCCGTTTGTTTAACGGATCATGACCGCTAATTTGACTGTGTATATAAAACGACTATATATGTGAGCAGATTACACATCTGGGTATTAAATATTGGATTGAACAAGAGGAGACTATTTGCCTGCTAGCAACTAATTATGCGGGCAATTAGAGTGTCCATGTAAGCAGAATTAGGGTTCACTTAATTAAAGTTTATGTTCGGTAATAAAATCATAGAAAGTTTTAACTTTTATTGTACTGGGTATTAAATATCTCTCTCAGTCGAACGTTGTGCAGAAAAACCACTCAAATTCATCGAATCACGAGGCTTCATATCTGTAAGTATTCACTTATTATTTAGAGCACTATCTGATGTGCTTAGGTTTGTAATTATTATTTTTAGATATGAAGCATATGAAAATTGATCTTTGCAACAAAATGGGGGACGATTATTTTGTAGATTCTATGGTTACCTTCATTATAAGAGAACTTCTTTAAAATATTGACCTAGTTTCGATAGTACGTAAATGAATTCTATTCTCTAAAATATCATAGGGTACCATTTCAATAGTGTACTTTTTTGTGTATTTATTAGTAAAACATTTACATATTTGTTGTACAAATTTGGGTTAGTCAAGATAAATTATACTCCCTCCGTCCCTTTTTAAATGTGTTGCTTCGTAAATCCAACTTATTAAAAAAACATCATCATTACACATTTCACATCAACTTTTTCACTTTCCACATCAACTTTTACCTCCATTTTCCAAAATTATCCTTCACCCTTACCCATTAACTTTTCAAAAAGGCAAAATGATAATTCTACAAACTTTTACCCATTAACTTTTCAAAACACACACTTATTAAGGGACAGCCCAAAATGAAAATGTCAACACTTAAAAAGGGACGGAGGGAGGAGGTATTTTCTGGTTCTGCGGCTTCTGCCTTTGCTCCCGGAGTACATCGCCTTGTACGGACGTGAATCCAGTTCAACATTGTTGGTGTGGTAAAATGTATCTAGCTGTGGTAAATTGGTACTCTATCGTTGATGTTTTTGGGCTTCGTATTGGGCCTCAATAGTGTCGGATGTTGGGGTGGGCTTCGTATTGGGCAATATTCTTTTGGGCTGCTTGTTTTCCGGATCATGACCGCTAATTCGACTGTGCTTAAGATGACTCCATATCTTTTTTACTAATCTTTGGAAACAAATTACAAAGATTAGAAAGATATAAGTACGAGGCACTACAATAGAGCAAAAGCAAACCAAGAAAGGCACGCCCGCATACCAACGATAATATGCTGCCAAGACCCGAAGGGAAAAAAAACAAATTGAGATTTGCAAGATGCCAACTAGTACCGAAGAAAACTCCCAACCACCCACAGAGAAAACACCACCCATAAAAGAAAACAACCACACCCAAGAACCCAAAAGCAAAAAATCAATCATCATGTCGCGAAGCCTAAATATTAGCCCTTTCATCATCCTCGGCTCCCATTATGCGAATATTAGCCCTTTCATCATCCTCGGCTTCCTCCTCATCTCCCAAATAATCAGCACCCACGATATTATTAATAGCCCGAACCCCCTTAGCCTCACCAAGATGACTACATATCTGTTTTTGTTTTAAAAAAATTCGTTTCAGATTATAAACATCCAACAAAAATCAACTCACACGGACTATAGAAATGTACAAAAAGAGGAGGTGCGATATCATTAATCCGATCTTCTTCTTTTTTAAGCTAATAGGATAGTGTTTAACAATCAAACATAAGTTTTTATTTATTTATTTATTTCAGTAAATGCTTTAAGTCCCTAGTAACAAAATACTCCATTATGCACTGAAATATTTCTTTTTCTTTTTTCTTTTCAGAAAACATAAACATATATCATAGATATTAAATAAATCAGTACATCCGTACAATCCATACAAAACATCCCAAACAAAGAAATGGTACAACGCAAACTACAAAACAAACAAGGTCCCAACCTAAACAAAGTCAAGTAGACACCCTAACAAAACCCCGTAGCAAGCGCAACAATGACTAAACGCCAAAACATATAAAAATAAACCTGCAAAACACAGATTAAGAGCAAGAGAAATAGATGAATCAATGAAATGCAAGGCATTTGAGGGATGCGATACCAATGAGGGTCATCTTCTATGACCGTTTCTCTTTTCCGCTTTCTCCGACTAGAGTGTAGAATAGCCTTGTCACATCCACCATTAGCTTTAACTTTATCCATCTGCTTTCGTTTCAAATTACCAGGATGCCTAGCAGAAGTAGGACCACGTACCTCACCTCAATTGCACTAGAAAGCCATGATCCTCTTTGTTCGCAAATTCAAGGTTCAGAAGAAGCAGTATCCAAAAGTATTTAATTATACTGAAATAATTCATATTTAATCCGAAAATTGTACGTTTTTTCATAATAGCTCAACGTTTAGTTTTTCGTAATAGATCAACTTTTGGGGACAAAGGGGATATAAAATAATCTCATTACACATATGCATTCTGCGGTCCTCACAGTTTCCTTATAATCGATAATTTTTTTAATTTTTTTAAATCTCAACGTTAATCCCAACAGGAAACAAGCGCACTGTGCAATTCTGGGTCGGATGTGCACGTTCGTAGCCTGGTCAGAAACATTGGGGGTCAAAAATTCTCAGTTGGTGCTCTGGCCTGGTCAAAAAGGGTCCCAGAGGGTGGGTGGGGTCCACCACTCACTCAAACTGAACGACTGCATTGCATACAAAATTACTTGTATGTGTTGTTCTGTTGACTTGAAAAGGGACAAAAATGCGGTCAGGTTTTATATTGTATTAGAGGAACACCCCCACCGAGCCCATTCAAAACCATGGGCAGTGTCAGTCACTGTTCCCTAAAAAACTGTACACTAGCACATGATTCCAGTTACAAGAAGAGAGAGAGAGAGAGAGAGAGAGAGAGAGAGAGAGACTTTTCCATGGCTTCGTTGGGGATGCAGGTAACCTTCAACAAAAAGTCCGGTTCTGGAGTGTAAGGGGCAGAGAGCCCTCATGGCACAAAGTGCGAAAACGGTATTTTGTGTTTCGGCAGGGGTAATTTTGGTGCCTATTTTATATTGCAGTTGCATTTAACTACGGTGAGAGCGTTTCAGTGTAAACACGGGAAAAGACGAGATAAAACTTCTCTTAGAGAGAACAGAGAAGATTTGTACTCCATTGACTCTTCAATTATAGTGGCCTAGGAATTTGTTTTAGATAAAAGAAACTGAACTCTGATTTTTCTTTTTTTATTGAATCAAGACTTATTAGTAGTGCCACATTTCTAACTAATAAAACTAGTTTTTCTTCAACAAAAATAACGACTTATGATAGTAGGATAACTGATAAACTATTCATCCATTAATAAATAAATAAAGATTTCCCATATTAAACAAAATCCTTATGAACTAGTTCACCAAAAAGAATAAAATTTGAACTTTTATTTGACATTTCCTGAATTTTGAATTTAGCCAAAGAAGTGAAGAACAAAAGTAAAACTTAACTACTATGTAATACATATTTAATCTAGGACTTATATAACAAATGAGCTAATTAGCCCAGTGGAAATGCTTAGTTTTGCTATCCAATGTGTTGGAGTTTTTGTTATATTTTAATATTAAAAAACATGATTTTTGAGTATTTCAATTATTTTTTTTAAAAAGACTAATAAGGTGGCATATTCTAGAATGATATGAGGTGGCATCCTTGGAGACTAAGTATTGGATTAATTAGGCTATGAGTTGGCATGTATCTAATTAATGGCTATGTATCTAATTAATGGGCTAATTAGTTGATTCATGCATTTTACTTCTCTTATGAGTCTATATATTGATGCATGCATTTTGGCAGGAGAAGAAGGAAGCCAAGGCAGTGAGGCCTAAGGCTATGATCAAGGCTCTCTCCTATTTCTCTATATTTTGTATTTTGTATTTTTATACAGAAATTACTAAACAAAATGTGAATCGGTGTTTATTTTGTTCAGCTTTGGGTTCTAACAATACTTTCATTTTCAACCAATCGCTTATTAAAATACAGAAATAGATCTGGGGAGAAGCATGACAACGGGATCTTTTTTCTTTGGCTAGTGGTTTTAGAAAAATACATAACCTACAAGAGCAATTATTCCAAGTATAGGAAAAATGAGTATGATATCTATGATGTCTAAGAATTTGTTTTGATAAAAGAAACTGAACTCCGATTTTTCTATTTTTATTGAATCAAGACTTATTAGGATAATTTTAATAAAACTATCCAACAAAAATAATTTACTTATGATATGTAGGATAATATAAACTATTCATCCATAAAAATAAAAAAAAAAGATTTATTATATTAGAATGGATGAGGCTGTCCAAGAGCTTGGCTAAAAACCCCAATGTAGTAGTTTTAAAATCAATCTTTTATCCGAACCACGTAAAAAATCTTATGTGTTCTCGTGGTTTGTCTTTATTTGATTATGGTTTGATTTAATGGCTCACGCCCATTTTTGTGGCAAGAACCCCAACACAATGTGTAAACGGTTCAAGTCTAGGGACCTCTTTTTACCATCTCCATAATAATGGATCAAGGGTCCCTGCTATGCACAGCACCGTGTGGTGTGGGGAGTCGGCCGTTCCGAGCTGTGCATTTTTGCAATGGGTCCCGTCCATTGCTTGGATTAAATCTGAGCAGTGCATTTTGCATTATGTCCCATCCATTGCTTGGATTAAATCTGAGCAGTGCATTTTGCATTATGTCCCATCCATTGCTTGGATTAATGGACAACTGGATGCCTCGCACCATACAGTGCCATGCACATGGTGCACGGTAGGAACTCCACTCCTCATAATAAGATGCACGGTAGGAACTCCACTCCTCATAATAATAGCCCTCACAAGTTCATCTTAAGCTCCGAGAATCTCAGGGCCGGCCGTAGATTTTATTAAGCCGTTATTGATTTCCGATCAATTTGAATGACTGATTTTTCACATTCAATTTTCTCAGCAAGCCTTTCAACAGGAAAGGCATGGATGCTTGAATGAATGAAGTAGGACCTCACCAAAGTACGTCCACCATGGAAAACTGCACATTGAAGAGAAACCAATTTATCTAAGTTATGCCCTGTTCTTTAATGAGTTAACGTGCAAGTAGATTGGGACAAAAGGAACACCCTTATCTTATCTCTTGCAACATATGTACCGGAGTTTACAGGCCTTTTGTTCTCATCCCAATATCATATATGTGTCTCTCTGCATTGTCCATTTCAGCCCAAAAGATGTCTATGTCATCTATGTGATAAGCAATGTTGTTGCTTGAGATAAAAGAATTTATGCCCACTAGACAAAGGAGGTTTAATTGGCACATGGGAACCTCTGTAGTCACCATCGACTAGATGTGATTTTCTCGCGAATCTCATGCCTTATGGTTAAAAAACCCGAATGTCGGGCGTACCATGTGAAGATTTTTCTCTGGCAAGTCGTGGTGCCCACCCTCTTATGAGCCGACAAGATTCTTGGGCCTGTTACGTAGGTATGCCTTCTCGAATTGGAGAGTTTGGGTGAGTGTGACTGTGTGAGTGAGTTTATAAGAGCCGTGGAGGAGTTCTTCGGTTAACAAATATCTAAATGTAATTTTCTCGTTGCTTCCGTGCCTTGTTGGTTTTAAAAAGGAGGTTGCAATTTGTTCTGATTGATTTAATTTGTTTGTTTTTCAAGAAAATAAGCTAGGCCTTCTTTTCTTTTAAGTTTCTCCATTTCGATTTTTGGCGACGGATGAATTATGTCCTTTTTGTTAGTCAAAAAAGAGAGTCCTTTTAGGACCAATAATAATCTCGAAAAGAGCAAAAGGATTGCACTTGAAGAAATTTGAACACACATAACCTTCTTCATGTTCCCCATCCTTTCTCATAGGGTGGACTTACTTTAGAGGTACTTGTTGCCTTTCATGTATGTAATACCATTTTCACAAGAACATTGCTTGTAAGAATTTGTTAACGTAGTTAATTACCAAAGGAATTATAATTCGAAACCTTTTGTGAATTCTGAAAATGAATTTCAAAGAGCTAAAATAGCCCTTTGGCTAAAAAATAGGAATAGAAGCTATAACAAACACGATAATCCTGTGGTAGGGTTTGGCCATGTCTGATGGTGGTTTCCAATGGCGGTGCGGCGGCGGCGGGTTGAAGCTTCTTAGCAATTTAGGGTTTGATTTAGGGTTTTCTATATTTGGGCTTTACTGGTCTATGTGGTCTTTTGGGCCTGTTGGGTTTATGTTTTGTATTGTTTTATTCGGGCATGTTAGGCCCTTAGGTGTTTGAGCTTTGGCTCGATGGGTTTGTGCTTTATTGTTGTATTCGGATTTTTCAGGCCCTCGGGTGTTTGGGCTTTGTCCCTTAGGTGAGCCAATCTTGGTTGGTATCCCTTCCCCTTCCCCTTAACTTGATGTACCCTATCAAGTTTCCCTAATAAATTTAATTTTGCTGATAAAAAAAAACAAACACGATAATCCTATTTTTTACATATAATATTCTATTCTGTAAACGCTCACCTTAAAGCTGTCGTAAACACCCTCTAACAATCACAACAAGTATGACAATTAAAACCACCATGTCAAATCATTTTAAGTATAATCAAATTCAAAAATCACATAGAAATAAGTTCTACTAGTACTTAACTCTCAATAGATAGGCACTCTTAAAGTTTGGGGTCAAAAAATGATTGTCACAAAGATTTTAGCCACTCTGTAAACTACGGAAGCTATTACAAATTGAGTAAAACAATTCTGGAAAAGCTGTTACATAAGTTTGGATCATATGCCTGCCCTTTGTCCTTGAATCACTAAACCATTCTCAAAGGAATCCTAGAGATGTAACCAAACCAAAGTAGCCCTCGAATTTTAAGAGTTTGTTCCACAAAACTGACTTGCTTTCAAAATTAGTTTATTGTGTTTTACGAGATATATCATTCTCTTACAATAACATCAATCTAATTTCACTCAATAGTCAACAAGCCAGTTCCACTGACTTATTGACAATACGTAAATTTGTGAAACATCCCCACTTGTTTCTCAATCAATTGAGGTCGGCTACATAAATATGTTGTCTTCATTGAGTTTTGTTGAGCACATCATATTACGTGATATTAAAGAAACATATATTTTTTTCAAACTGCTGTCTCTAAAGTCAAGTTTGATTACTCCTCCCCTCAATGATATCATCCACAGTGATCTTATCATTTTTTTCTAGGTAAATTATTTTTTACTATATCCACACTTTCTTCTTTTTTTGTCTTTTAGTAAAACTTTTATACATAAAAATTTCACTAAAAGACAAAATAGGAGGTGTGAAAATAAATTTGGGGGTGTAGAAATCACTGCTCTTTTTCTATCTACTGAATCAATTTGAACCTGGGGGCTCTACTGTCCCTTTCGGACGGTAGGCCCTGCCAACCCATCCGATCGTCCATCTCGACAGTCAACGGTTCAGATCACAGAAGAATTCTTACTGGTGAATTATAAAAATTCATTTTGACCGGTAAAAAAGCAACTGCATATCTAAACCATTGATCACAGAGATGAAAAACCGCAATCATAGTTAACAGGACTTCCTAGAGGGACGGCATGCCCCTGAGTTCCATCAATCCACATAATAATCATCAAACATAAACAGTCCCTATTCCTTATTTGATGACTTAGCTCACCTGAAATCCTTTCTTGGTAATGTATGATGTGGCTAGTGCTATCATCAACTTTTGAACTAGTCCATAATGGAGTATATACAAGTTTGTTCCCCCTCCACCTTTTTTACTTTGAGCTTCAATTTGGGTTAAGGATCGATGCTACATGCTACCTTAATAATAACAAATATAAAATAAACTATTACTCTAAAATATATTCTACATTCAAATGAATCAAATATATCCACCAATATTTTTCTTTTCAAAACAAAACCGGCTACAAACAATGAAAATGTACCCCCAAAAACGTACTAGAAGTCCAATGTTTTCCGTCTCACATTTTTGCTTTCCGCTTTCATTGAGTATGTTGATAACAAAGAGAGTGAGAATTTTTTCGGGATACAAGATGCATCGTCAGTATCTTTTACAAAGATAAATTAGAGTGATGATTTTTTTTTCGTTACATAGATTTTGAGAATCATAATCACTAAAGCCATAAAATGATTGATTTTAGGAAGGAAGATTTTTGCTTTTTTCTCTTTTTACTTTTTCTTTGGGCATGTGGGTGCCAACAAAATTGAGTTTGTCAGAAGAAATCATTTTCCAGTGCTGCTTTTGGAGACAAAACTACATGGCATTTATGGACTACCTTGACAATAATATCATGGAGGTAAAGGCAATAAATTTGGTATAATTAACTTTTTCTCCCAAAGGAAAAAATTCATTCTCACAGACCAGTGGTAAAAACAGCAATTAATTAGTTTCCAGTGTACAATTATTAATTATTTCCCTCTACCCTGCTTCTCAATCCGAAAATAAATGGTAAAAAATGAATTACAGAGAAAAGATTTTGAATCAAATCAAATTATTAATTCATATCCATAATTTTCAAATTACAGAAAAGAACACCACTTCAACAAATTAAAGATAACACATCATATGCCAAGATGGCAATCCTTCTGAAAAAGGGAAAAAAAGTAAGGAAAATTAAATATTGACAACTTATCAAAGGACTATTTCTCTCTTTGCCTTTTCATTAATTATATTTAGCTGTGTGACATCTTATAGTAAAAATCTGTTCAAATAAAACGTCATCTTACAGTAAAAATCTATTCAAATAAAAAGATATCTTACAGAAAAAGGAAACTAAATAAAGAACAAACTTTAACCTCTAGGAAGTGTTTGTTTTATTGGAAAATGTGAAGATAAAATTTCAGGAAATGGGGCAAAGTAGGTTCTTTATTGGGTAAAATTCATTGACACCCCCTGATGTTTTCCCTGATGACAAATACCCCTTCTCGTATGAAGAATGTCAATTAACTCCTTATGTTCTCTATGTGCATTTCGCCGCCCTTTTATTTCTTACTTGTTGAAAGAATTGTTTTTGGTAATATAGGACAAACTAATTACTTTTGATTCTTAAAAAAAAATTGAGAATTAAGAGTTATTTATTTTACTACTCCCTCCGTCCCTTTTTAAGTGTTGACATTTTCATTTTGGGTTGTCCCTTAATAAGTGTGTGTTTTGAAAAGTTAATGGGTAAAAGTTTGTAGAATTATCATTTTGCCCTTTTGAAAAGTTAGTGGGTAAAAAGTTAATGGGTAAGGGTGAAGGATAATTTTGGAAAGTGGAGGTAAAAGTTAATGTGGAAAGTGAAAAAGTTGATGTGAAAGGTGTAATGATGATGTTTTTTTAATAAGTTGGATTTACGAAGCAACACATTTAAAAAGGGACGGAGGGAGTATCAAAAAGGTGAATTAGTCAATATGAGCCAATCTTAGCTAATTCCATCACGTGTTTGGTTTGAATAATTGTTGGTTCGGTATCGGTAAAAGTTTAAATCACATGGGTTTTATAGTCAATTCTCAAACCTGAAGGGCTATCTGTCATTACGAAAAATCCCAGGGGGTGTTAGTGAAATTTTCCCTTCTTTATAGTGTTTGTGCAAATTTGATGAAATATATTGTATATTATGATATAACAAGTGAAAAAACACAATGGAACAAAGCCAGCGATGAGATAGAGGATTTATAGAATGACATGATTTGTGGGGTCTTTTGTCATTTTTAAAACTAAGGACAGCAGTTTGACACCCAGATTGTTGATGAGCCAAAGCAACAACAATCATTAACTTTACAATTTTTAATGAAGGTGGTGGAGAGAATGATTAGTAACCAGCCTTTCTATAGGAATCTTTGATTTTCTCAAAGGGGGAAAAAAAGGAAAAAAAAAATCAAATGAATTTAGTCAAACTTTTTTTTTTATAAAATTGGGTAAGGAAACAACAAAAAGAACCATTCATTATCCTGCCTTACCACTGGATGGAGATTTTTTCTCGTATATCGATCAATTCTTGAAAATATAGAAGAAAAATTAATTCTTGAAAATATAGAAGAAAAATTAATTCTTGAAAATATAGAAGAAAATTAGAGTATTTATTAGGTCTGAAGTTTTAATCACCCGCCCAGTTCTTTGGGATTATCTTTTATAATTTGACCTCAGATATATGCGAGCAGTGTATTTTCGGAAGACGAAATAATATGATTTTGCAATTGTTCTATTAATTGTGATTTTTTGAAAATTATGGGGCGAGGATTGTCTCCTCCGTCCCTAAATACCTCTCTTGTTGGGTAGGGTAGGCTAGCTTAGCCACGTCCGGTAGGGTTCCTCGTCTACGGTATCACCCGAAGGATTGTGGTTTAGTACAATTTTACTTTTCAAACCAAAAACAAAATAATTAGAGCGAAAGTTCTGTCCGGATAAGCTAGACAGATGGGGGTTTCCGGACGAGCCTTTCGTGGGCCCTATTGCGCATTTTTTATGGTAATTTGAACTGCTCTGTCCATTCTGTAAACTAAAATTTAATTTTTGACATACCTATCGATATTCGATCAAGTTGATTTTTGGCATAAATATATTACTTTTCGGGTCTTACAAAATGAACAGTTCAGATTACCGCGATGAACGCACGATAAGACCCACAACAGGTGGCGGAAATGGGCTTCCGCCACATCTGGAAAGAACTACTACCTTTTACTTATTTTACATCATTTTCATTTTCCTTTATCTCTTTGCCCCACAAGTCCAAGATGAAGCTTATGCATGGTTTTACTTTTCATCGGTAGGAAACTAGGAGGAAAATGGAAAAATAAAAGAAGTTATTTAGATTTGATTCCAACCCATTTGTTTTATAGATCCTTCGAATGTAGAATTGTCAAAAAAAGACAAAACCAAGAAGAACACGAAATTGAAAATAAAGGCACAGAAGTTCTCTTTTGTTTGTCTTTTTCTTTTTTCTCGTTTGTCGGTCAGAGTACCTAGGTTAGCTTACGAGCACATTGACTCGGGTTAGCTTACAAACACCTTTGACTAATTTCTTCCCCGATCCAATCCAAGGTGGTCCCATCCACACCAGAAAAAGAGTATTCGCAAAAATTATTTTCTTACGACCTGACTTAAAAAATCAAACCCCGGTCAATTATATATCTGTGGACCAACCCAGGAAAATTCTCTTGATTTTATACAACTTCCACTAAGCTATCTTTGCTTTTCTCTTTTGCCAGACAGCTGTGTCTTGTTTTTTAAACTGTTTAAAGGGAAAGTGGGTTTATAACTGTATTTTAGACCTTTAATTTGTGAAAAGAACAAAAAGGAGAAAGAAATGGGCAGAGAAAAAATCTACTACTGATCTTTTCTTTTTCCATCACCTGTCCATCCAACAAATTTAGCTTTCAAGCCGTAAAGAAACAAAATGAGATTCAAACTTGGTTTAGGCATGACTTTATGTAGAAATATCGTACCAAAAAAGCTGTGTGTAGGATAAAACAAAACAAGAAGCGGTTCAATGGATACATGCTAGAAATTTCTCACTCATTGCATGCGTTAATTAAGTGGTGTTTTGGCTAAATAATTGAGCCAAATTATTACTGTTTTTAGGTTAGTTTTGTGTCGATTTAGGTCTTTTTTTTTTTTTTTTTGGTACGTCGGAAATAGATTTAGGTCTTTCAATGCTACAAATGATTTCTGTAATGAATATGTGGAGTAGCTTATTCGCATTTCAATTGAAATGAAAAGGTGAAGAAAGACTTAAAAAGGGTGGGGAAAAATCTTCACTAGTCCATTTCTTATTCCCTCCATAGTTACAAATTATCTCAAAATTAGTTCGGTTGGTTAGTAAGTTTACTCCTGAGATAAATTTGGTTAGAGTTCAATTCTTGGAGACATCCGCAAGAAAATAATTTCTTGTGAATCTCTTAATCACGACATGGATACGTTTGAGATCACCTGAGAGGAAATTAGGAAATTAGTCGAGGTGCGTATAAATTGGTCTAGTCACAAACCCAATAAATAAATAAATAAATCCACCACAAATTGCAAAAACAAGATTTCTTGAGCAAAGAATAAGACATACATACAGCTTTCACAAATTCATTGCATAGGGTAGGAAGCAAGAAAAATCTAAAAGAACATGCATTCAAGGTTTCTTGGCCCATCACCATTATCTAAAACAAGGTACAAGACAAAAAAACTTTACAATATCATTGACAATAACATCCACAAGAGAGAGAGAGAGAGAGAGAGAGAGACATCATCAAAAAATCAAAATTACACAAATTTTACAGGCGGAGTATAAACAATGGTAACATAGTTTTCTGTCCACATGCCCAACCCCCCTTCTGTGTATCTCAAAATGTATTCTCTCTCATCCACCACACCCAAATTGTCTTCCAACATTTTTTTTTTTTCACAATACAAACAAAAAAAACCCAACAAAAAAATCCCAGCAAATATATAAATACCACACCTCAGTGCTTCTAAGAATTCATAATTGAAATTAATTTCCACCAAAAAAAAAAAAAAACTGTGTTTAAGTAACAAAAGAACCCTTCTTTATTCTGCATCTCAATGGCTTCTTCTTCTAATGAATGATTTGACTTGAAATCCCAGTTAAGCCAGAAATGCAAATTTCAAACTCACTCGCAGGGCTTAATCTTGGACCTGAATAGGAGCTTCTTCTTCTTAGAAGTTTGGTTATCAAATGTGAGCACCACCTTGCCCGGTTCACCGGGCTTGAAGCTATCGGAGATCACAGTTTCCTCGGATGCTGAAATCTTTCTCGACTTCTGTATGATCACGGTGTATCCAGTTTCGGGCGTAAATTCAGCCCCATAGCACACCTCCCATCCAACTGCTCTCACCTCCCAAACCAAAGTGCATGCCTGAAAAATCCAACAACTCCCACATTACAATTGCTACCACACAACTTACACATTCAAAAGGATAATGCCATAATAATTGAACTACATACTCCCTCAGTCACTTTTTTTTCCGTCTATTCTCAGTTATCGTGCCTTCAGGCACAATTATCGTTAATCAACAAACAACATGGAAGGAAGGTAAGTTTTTGGATGGCTTTTGCGAATATAAGTTCCGTTTATAGATCATTTTTCTAATCAAGATAAGGAAGGTAATGCAATATCTACAAAACCAATGCGGTCCTTTCAATGATAATTAAAATAACCATAACCCTAGCAAACCGTAATTTGGAACATCCTCCGCAATCTGTACCAGTGTAGTGTCTAGTATGAATTAGTAATTGAAATCAAGAAAGTATGCTAACCTCAGAAACTGGGAATTCAACAGTGTGTTTGGTAGCCGGCTTGATAATCTCCTCTGTGACAGCATCAGTGGTGGTGAATTCGCCCTCTCGGCTAAGGCCACCATACTGTACCGGTACTAGCTCAGGTGCAATGTATCTGATCACAAATCAAAACCATTCAAAAAATAAACCCAAAGAATTAAAATGCTTGACCCATTAGGCAAAAGAAGAAAAGAATAGAAGAAGAAGATTCTACTAACTTGAAGAGGGTTTCAGTAGATTTTGAAGGGCCAGCAAAAACAAACTTGCTCCTAGTCCTTTGGGTGAAGAAAGGACTGATCATCCTATAGAAGGCCAGGTACCACCAAGGAACATTGATAAACACCTTTTCACACCACCCAAACAAAATTCCAATTTAGTAACCAACCAAAATTCCTTTTTTTTTTTTTTTTTTTTCTGCCAACATTGTATACATCAGTGGAGGGTTAGAGGAGAATTAATGGGTTAACGACGTCTGTCAATATAGACTCCAACTCCAAACTTCCCCTTGGAACTAGGGGTACAACCAGATAAACTATATTGATAGACGACAAACAACAAGGGGAGGTTTGACAATAGAAAACTTGGGTGCATTTTTACTTGTCTTGTCAATATAGACAAGTAATCGATTCATAAGATTTTTATCGTACACACCTTTACAGGGTGTGTATTGTGTAGCCTTTCCCCTTAACAAAATTCCAATTAGTAACCAAACAAACCAATAAATGCAAACAAGTTACTGCCCATGTAAAAGGAGCATTCATTTAATTACAACTCTGGACCACCAAGGAAAGAATCTATACATAATTGATACCCTGTTTTATTCAACTTCCACAATTGCTACCCTAGACAGACAGCCAAAACACAAACACGCCAACACTGCCAGCGAACAACAATGATTCTCCGTACACCAGGCAAGTACCAGAACAATCAATAATGATATGAACATGCATATACCTAGTAGTATAATATACCAAAACAACCATTTTTTTCATAACAAGGTATCTTGAGGCATTCCCCTTCTTGAATTCAAAACCTCTGTACACAAATTCCTTTCTACATGCAATTTCAGCTATTGGAAACGTGATCGAATAGCCGAAAATGAACCGGAACATCAACACAGAAAATTCAGTTCTACAGGATTCGAGGGGATATAAACTTCATCCCACTACATATAATTACTGCACAAGTTAAAAATTGGTGTGGAGTACCATTGAGAAAATCTTTTAACGGTAAAGAATGAATCTTTTTAAATTGACACAAAGACCAACAAAAAATCCCACCAAACCAGAAAACATGACATGTAGACACAAAGTACCATCATGAAATTCTCTGCCCAGCCAAAGAAAAAAATTCAGAAAAATAACAGTAACAATTAAACACATTAGCATACACAAAATAGATAATTACCAATTGGGGGTTTATCAATTTTATACCTGTTTGGCCAAAAACTCAGGGTAATTATCCTGAAGCAAAAGCAGTGCCTGATTGGTAGTAGTCCTCAGCTCCCTCTTGAAAGGCCCAGGAGAATTCTTAAGATCATTGATCTGAACAAAGCTACAAATCCCATCTGGGCTGAAATCAAGCTTCCTAATACTCTTCTCCAAGAACTGAATCCTCCACCTGAGCAATTTCTGCCTCTTCTCCTCATCAGAAAAAGTATTCAGATACAACTCCTTGCTGTTAAACTCCCCGTACACGTTGTAGCAAATTGGGTGCCCTTCTTTGTCAAATCCATCCATGAAAACCACCTTTTCCAGTTCTGTTCCGAGGTCTTCTTCCAGTAGGGTTTCGATTCCGAATTCTTTTCGCCATTTCACGGTGTTCTTGAGCATGGTGAAGGCTTCTTTCACTTTGAAATCTCTTGCTCTGAGGAATTTGAGGAGGATTACGTCGCTTCTTTCGTCCGCGAGGAGAGGGATTCCCCAGATAGAGACTTCCTCCGGCGGCGGCGGTGGGATCGCCTCCGCTGGGGCTTCGGGTTCTTCCTTTTTCGGCTCTTCCGTAGGCGGAGGAGCCTCGGTGACGGGTTCTTCTACCGGCGGAGGAGGTGGGACGGAGACGGCCACGATTGTTTCTTCGATTGCTTCGACTGTTTTAGCACCGTCGTCGTCAACGGAGGTGACTGTTTCCACTACTTCAGCTACGACGACCTGCTCCACCGCAGCAGGTGGTGCCTCAGGCTCGGGTTTTGGAGTCTCCTCCTCCGAAATCGGAGCTCGAGGAGGAGGTGTTGATGCCTCCTCGGGCTCGGATTTTGGAGGGTCTTCTTCATCCGTAACCGGAGCCTGAGGAGCAGTTTCCTCCAAATCAAGGACTTCGGTTTTCGGTTCTTCTCCGGTAGCAGAAACAGTTGCTTCCTCTTTCACATCCTCGGCCGGCTTCTCCTCCTCTTTAGTAGGCGGGGGAGGCGGAGGTGCGGTGAACTCGTGCTTGTTAAGCGCCTCTTGCACGAGCTGTTTCAACTCGTCGAGGGCTTTCTTTTGTGGGTCCGGGAGTTCACCGGCCACGTTCGTCTCCTCCTTGAACGACGCCGATTCGGTGATCTTCTCCTCCTCCTCTGCTTTTGCCTCCACCGTTTCCTCCACTACCGCAGCCAGCTTCTCAGCCCCGGCTTCCGGCTCCGCCTCAGGAACCGGCTCGGGAGCCGAAGCCGGCGCCTCTTTCTCTACTACAGAAGGTTCCTCTGCTTCGGGTACATCGGAAACAACCACCACTTCCTCAGTCGCGGCCGGTTTCTGGGTTTCTTCAGCCATGTGGTGAATCGATTAACGATAAAACCGATCAAATCAAAATAGTGACAAGGAAAACCAAGAGAGAGAAGAAAGAAGAAGAAGAAGAAGAAGAGAGAGAGAGAGAGAGAGAGAGAGAGAGAGAGAGAGAGAGCTGAGGAGGAATGGGAAGTGGGGAAGTTGGCTTTTAAAACGAGGAGAAGGGGGGCGATTGGAGAGAGACGTGAGGAGAGTGGAGGAAGTGATATCTAGAGAGAGAGAGGGGTCTGGTACAGTTTTTTTGGGTCAAGTATGGTCCAGTTTTGGGCTTTGGTGAACTCATTTTGGATGCACACAATTATCGAAATCTTTTTGGTAAAGGAGTATTTTTTTAATACCAATTTATGATAAATTCTCTATGAACTATAAATCTTATTTGATATATTTTACTTTACAATATAATATTTTTTAAATCATAAAAAATATCATAAATTGCCGGACATTGATAAATTTTTTAGGAGTGTGAATAGTAATTTCGGACATCTTTGTTAAACAGATGGAGTAATTATCGAACTATTTATGTAAAATCAACTTGCTTAAACATTGATAGTTAGACAAACAGAAAATATACAAAAATATATACAGTATATTTTTGATTTGGAAAACAAATATATATACAGTATATTTTTTGATTTGGAACTTCAACTATCCATTTTTCTTGCACAAATATATTTCGAACTTGAATAGCCGTTTTTTTCTCTCATATGCTCGTGTATTATTTATTTACCCATCCGTACTCGCTCAAATTTATTCTACGAGATGAATAATTTCGATCATAGTTGTGAATCCAAAAGAGGCTAACAAAAGTTCAAATTGGACCGGATTGGGAACAAAAGGAACCGGAGGGGAGCTTGGTAGGGGGAGGAGAGAGAGACTGAGAGAGGAACCAGACTGTCAGAGTCGACTGCCAGCCAGCTCGTTACCACTCTCTGGAAGGTCCCCACCTCTGACCCCACTTCAAACTCCAAGCCGTTACTTTGTGGGAAATTTTATTCAAAAATTGCAAATCTGGAGCAACGGCAATATTGATTTCGAATTCCAAATGTTTCTTATAATAACCTTGACTTCCCTGAGATTTGTAATTATTAGGCTTCCTTACCTTTGTGTCGTTTTAAAATCCTTCTCTCTCTTTTTGCCTTGGAATTAAAATTCCTGGTATTGATAGGAATAAAACCAAACATTAATATTACATTAATATTAAAATTCCTGGTATTTGATAGGAGTCCATGTGAGTCAGAGTCCATGTGAGAGTGTTGTGGTCGAGAATTGTAAAAGAAAATAGTAAACATGTGGAAAGAGTTGAGGAATAGGAAATATTAGTTCGATTCATCTGGACACTTTTTGTTTTAAAAAAAACCCGAAAGTAGAAATATACATACAAGAGATAATATGTGAAAGTATGAAACTTGCTTTGCTTTATTTTTCATTTTCTTTAGTTTTAATTTTTTTAGTTTAAGTGTTTTTTAAAACCAAATTGGCAAAATGTTTGAAAACACTTTGCCCATAATTTTGTTTTACTTTCAAAGAAAACATTTTATGCTCATGGAATATGATCGTTTCAAAAATAAATCAAAAAATATTTAACAAATATTATTGCGAATAAGTTCTCTTTGTTTTCGCAAAAAAAGGAGAAATCTGAAAATAACATTTTCTTGTTCCAAAAAATTTTGGGAAATGATAATGCCAAAACTAATTTTGTTTGTGCCAAAACTATAGTGCATAAAAGGCTTGTACCTTGCACATGGTACAAGGTTTTTAAGTACTGCAATTTTGACACAAACAAAAACAGTTTTGGCATTAGTACCACCCAAAATTTTAATCTTCGTTAATTAAATATTTTAAATTTTTCTACAAGTTCTGTCATGGCAATGGTTAGCATTTTTGTAACACCCCGAATATTGAACGTATTATTTATATTATTTATTTAAAAATTTTAATTAAATAAAAAGCAGTGGAAATAACATTAAGTGTTCTTAGTTTGATTACAATAAGACAAAGTAAATTGTTGCAAATTAAAGTTACATTCATCCAAAAAAAAGAAACTCCAGACTTTTAAAGGTTTAAATTCAGGTTTCAGTCTTCCTCTGGCACGTAACCATCAACAAGTTCTTTCGCCTTGTAGTATGGTTCCTCTCACTCACCTCAACACCTGACGTGATAGGCGAGGACCAATAATAACACCATGATGACTCGTTTGGATGCAAGATGAGTTTTGGTTGGATTAAATAGTAAGGGGGGGTGAGATAGTAGGGTATATTAGTTACGGAGGTTGGGCCCACAATGATATGATGTTTATGGAGGGTCGATAAATTAGTACTTGGTTTGAATGATTTTGCAAGAAGGGGGATTAAGTTTGAGTGGATGACGTAAAAAACTGTCAAAAGACTTATTTGCATTTTTTGTAATTAGATAAATCTAATAATAAATTAATTTTTTTACGTAAATCTAATAATCAATTAAGCTACAAGATTTAATTGTAAGTAATATTTATAGTAAATTTTTAAGATGGAATAACTCCAATAATTTTTTTATAATTAATTAATTTTTTATGTAAATCCAATAATATTCTCACTCCTAAATTAAGAATAAAAAATTAGTACTAGTGCTCTGATTGCGCGCCAGACACGCAACCTAGGCCTATTACCTAAAAATTAAGTAGAAGAATACATGTAACAAACAAACATGAAAACGTAAATATCTATATAAAAAAAAGTGCATTTTTAGAACCAAAGTTTTCAAAATTTTCACATTGAATTTAAAAACTCTATTAGTAGTTAATTTTAGTGAAAAAAATAAAAATTTATACCCTGAAGTATGATATTTTCTTATCCGAAATTTTATTTTTGAAAAACAAGCCAGTAATGTAAAATACTTAACTACACAATTTTAAAAATATTTTTGGATTGAATTAAAGATCTCTTTTAGTAGTTTAATTTGGTGCAAAAAAATAAAAAAATTATTATGTGCGGGAGTACTTTATTTATTGATCCGAAGGAAATTGTAAAACAAACAAACCAGCAATGTAAAATATCTAAGTACACAAATTTTTAAATTTTTCACATCGAATTAAAGATATTTATTATTAGTTTAATTTAGTACAAAAAAAGAAATAATAACTTATGCGCGGAATTATTTTATTTTTTTATCCGAAGGATATTACAAAGTACTTTATTGGCTGAGGGTAAGGAAGTAATTAGGTCTCCCCAATTAGCTCACACTAATTTCAGACAGGGTCGAGGCTATTCAAAATTAAGATGGTTTGAGGCAAATTTAGTACTCCTTGTATTCACTCATTCCACCCAACAATTTTTTCCCAAACCATGGATCAAGAGTGGGCTTGCGACTAGTCATTCGGTCCGAAACTCATCCACCCTCTATATACCCCATCCAAACCAGTCAAAAGTGATAAATCATTCAATGGCTAACTTTTTTTTTTTTTTTGTTGCCACGATGCAATAGCTAACTCTTACCCACTAACCCTTTTATTAAAATTAAGCACAGTTCATATATAATTAAAAGGAAGCACATAAATGCAGAACAAGTAAATGATTTCATTATCTAACCTTTAACTTACATTTTCATCTAGCTTCTCAACCTCGAGAAACATCCTCCCATTTTGACACCAAGATTGTGATCATTAGTGATTCACCTCCCCCCTTGCTTGCCATAACCGGGAGCTACATGAAACGATCTAAGTTATCTACTTACTCAAATTCATCAACTGATTTCACAAGGATGAATTCCCGGGGGACTGACTGTACCACTAGGGGCCCCTCGAAAGTATGTAGACTGTGACCTTGAACTATAATATAAACCATCGGCTAAAGTCATAAAGAGTAATCAAGCGATACATTATCCTAGTATTTCCAAACCTCTGGCTGACTCGCAATCATAATCCTTTTAATTCACCAAAATCGCGTGGTTGACCGCCATTCATAACACTGAGATTTCGTAGGATGGCCTCCCTGGATCTCATCAACCACAATCCATTATCTTATTCCATTTCCCATTAACTTAAATGTCCATGTGATTTCTACATACGAACACCAACCCGTGAACCTATTGTCCTTTCTAACATTCCAACAATTCCATGATAATCGAAACACAATAAGCAGAGCAAAGTGATAACAATAATTTCAAGGGTGTACAAGTTTACATAAATTACTCATATCGGTCCATATGACTCTTCGGCGTTTACACGTAATTCCATAAATCATATGTAGTATTTTAATTTACAGAAAAGGGCTTAAGTGTAATTCAATAAAATATACGATGGTTAAATGTGTAATTTATAAAAGTATAGGGTCGATGGCGTAATTTTCTGGAAGTATAGTGGTATTGTAGTAATTTAGTAAGTCTAGGGTTATTTAGATAATTTGGATAGGTATAGGGGTAGTTTGGTGGTATGACTACATAAAATGGTAGTAATTTGATAATTTAACCAAGTTGGGGTGTTTTGGTAAAATGTCATAGTTTGACGGTGTTTATGTTAGGAGTATTTTATTAACACAAGCGTATGTTGTTGATTTTTAACAAGTATAGTTACATTTTGCACATTATACATCTCGAAGGTTAATATGGTAACTTCATTATATTTGCAGATAGTCTTCGTCTTTTAGCTGGGTTCTCGAGGGCTGATACTATTTTTATGAGGCGAAGTGACAATGGAATAGCCCCAAATGTTTCTCAAAGATCTATAAGAGATAATGTTTTCTTTACATGAGAGTTTATACCTCTTTTGTGGCCTCTATCGCATCTTCAAGAAGATGGATGACCAGTTTGATATGTATGGCTATTGATTATTCTTTATATAATTGTCTTTTATAGTTTGACAAAAAAATATTACTTATACCTTCAAAACAAAATGACACCTCGAAATTTGAAATGAAGGTTGGAAATCATTCAACCATCAAATTTATCAAAAGAGCGACAGGACTACAAAAATCGAAGACTTTATCTTATAATGTTACCTAATCAATAGAAGTCAATTGAGGATAATGTTTGAGTAAATACTAGAAGAGTAGTGTACGTTAACCAAGTGAACCGCTGAATTACAGAATAGAGCCCAATTTACAATGGAGTATTTCAGAAATGTGACTTCACCACAACGAAAAGTGAAATAAATTGAAATTCAAAGGGTCCATATCGTAACATAAAGCCTTCTTGATCACATGTGGCTGATGGATGGTGTTTCTCATAACGGGTCCACATCTTAATAAATAAAAAAAAGAGAGGATATTTTTCCTCAAATCTAATCCTATAATTAAGGGGCCATGGGTAATTTGATCCAAAAAAAAGAAAAGAAAAGGGCCATGGTTAATCTCGCCGTCAAAACTTTGGACAACCAAAATCTTGAGTAGGAATAAGAATGTGATTACCGGGAATAAAATTCTTAGGGAATTTCCTTGGGTAGGAATAAGAATAAAATTCCTGGGAAATTTCTTTGGGTAGGAATAAGAATGTAATTTATGTAATTTCCTTGGGAAATTCCTGGGAATTTCCTTGGGTAATTTCATTACGATATTTGGATTAATTGAGTAATCTTACGTAGGAAACAATTATTTTGAAAATTTATTGAAGTCAACATTTTTTTATTGAATGAATCAGGAATTTGATTTCCCATCTGAGATTCCAATTTAGGGTTTAAGGGAGGAATCGATTTCACTCGGTTGGGAATGTGATTCACTGTTGAATATGTTATCATGAATCATATTCATATTCCCTGAATCATATTCTGATCGTTTCAAATGCCAGAATCAGAAAAATATGGAATCACATTGCTATTCCTGTCTGTTCCAAACATTGGAATCATAAAAAGAAGGCATCGCATTCTCATTCCCCCTCAAAATTATTGCTATCCAAACTGAGCCTTAGGGAAACCAGAAGGAGTATTAATATTGTTATTTGACACGTGTCGGGCATAGGGTGGACTTGTTATTTAACGACCTTTCAAATGACCCCAAATTCTTTGAAAAATTCTATTTGAGGACCACCTTGGCATTATCGCTGTGACAAGCCGGCAAATCATACATGTCCGAGCTATATATATCCAAAAATGATATATATCTAAGTACTAGTATTTTTTTTTTCTTCGACAGTTCGGAGCCCGGACCAGTTTACACACGTCTTGACTAATTCCCTTTCCGAACTAATCAAAAAGCATGTTATAAGCGCCGGTTCACCGAAACTAGAAAATTCCCGGAAAAAAAATATTTTCTTTTTGCCTGACCTCGATAATTGAACTGCAGTTAATTGTATGTAAGCAAATTCTTCGACCAACCAACCGAATTAACACTCAAGGCTGAGCTTTATCTATATCTCTTGAAAAAAAATTGGGTATCTACTGGGTACTACGTGACCGTGCATTCGATTCTATTCCTTCACGCGATACCCAAATATCAGCATTTCCTCAAAGATATTAGACTTTCTCAAAACACTTTTCTCTCTCTCTCAAAATCAACACCGTTCAAAACCAAAATGAACGTATATTGATTCGCGTAAATCAAAAAATTTATCACTCTCTCTCTCTTTTAACTCTCTTCCTCTTTCTTTTACTATGGGGTTTTTCTCTCTCCAAATCGGACCGGTTTATTTTTCGTCTTTATTCCAAAATGAATAATTTTATACTTTTTAGATTTCGCCTCCCAGCACTGAAAAATTTCTCACGTATCTCTTCGTGGTCTTTTAACTTCTTCCTAACTTCTTTTACTATAAGGTGGTGTCAGTTGTCTTTTGTGAAGAGGGACCCACTTCCTCTATCCTTTCATGCGCTTAAGGCAAATCCGTTTGCTCTTGGCCGGTTTTTCTTTAATTTATTTTGATAATAAAATTGAAAATAAAACCTTCTTCTTCCTTCTATCCTATCTACTTTGTTTTACAATTTTAGATTAAGCATTCATTTTGAGATATGAATTCCCGAAATAAAAACTAAAGATTTTGTTTATAAGTTTTTACTTTGACAAAAATAATTTTAAAAAACAAAGTAGTAATACTTTCAAAAATAATTTTAAAACAAAACGTCCAAGTAGTAATATACAAAAAAATCTTTGGGCTTGATTTTCTCGAGACCACCTAGATTTTCTATTTTTTTTTTTCGTTTATGTAGTGTTCTATGACATCACATTTGATTTGATTTAAACTAGAAGACAACCCGTTTTGGTCCAAATTGAGGAAAACTTTTGAGGTCGATCTTTGATTTGGTCAAAAGTTAGAAGACAACCTAAGTCCAAATTGAGGAAAACTAATGAGGTCGATCTATTACAAGTTTTCAACTCCTCTAATGTCGAAATTTCATGAAAAATGAGATTTTGACTTAAATGTAAAATTTAAAGATTAATTGAAAAGATGAATTGGTTCTCGGATACATGGACATTAAAAAATGAGGTCGATTACATGGACATTAAAAAAATGAGGTCGATTATAGTAAATAAATTACCGACATTTGAGAATTAGCATGCGAGGTCACTTGGAACAAGAGTTAACATGGAGGGGTCGTTTTGTCGGGGCGGATTTGACAAAATTTTGGTGGTGGGGGAACAAATTGTACAAGTTTTACAAAATAAGTTAAGCAACTCATGAGGTGGTTCTGTTTGCTTTATTGTTTGCATGCGTGCACGCAAGGGCCGGGTTCTCAAACCCAGTTTGAAAACCCCAACCGAACAAGGCCTTTTAGATGAGAGTGTTTGCAAAATCGTTTGATGCACGTGTGTTCTTTAAAATAATGACGCATCCATATGCATCGAATGAATCAGGATATATTTGTATCCGGATTCATGCACGAAAATATGCACATGTAACATTTTTTTTTTTACACGGCTCACCTAATATTCTATTTTAACTTTATCAAGTAAAGAATTAACTTTAGTTAGTACAGATAGATGTTCTTAATAAAAAGGTTTAATTAGTACAGATAGATGTTCTTCTTCTTTTATACTACATGCCAATTTTGACATAGAAGAGAGGGATGACAAATTTCACGTAGTGCATGCAGCTATACACAACCAAACATGAGCAACATAAACTAGGTATGAGCACTTCCATCACCGGTGTCTGGATGAGGAACAAAAATGGTCAGAGCGTGCTTAGCAAGTAAATGAGCTCGCTGGATATCTTGGCGCGCAACCTTTGAAATCCTACAAAAAGACAGCTACGTAATCTCCGCTGTCATGTTGCGCAGCAAAAAATTGTCATGATGGTGACACTCAACCCTCCATGCTATCTGCATTATGGCATTAAGACAATCAGAAAAAATATAAACCGCATTATAATTATGAATTGATGCCCATTTAACAACTTCATATATTGCTTGGATTTCCGTTTGAATAAGCGTGACACTATATGTAGATAAAGGCTTGCTGCGTAATTAAGGATCCATCAGGGTGGCTAGCCGTAAAACCAAGGCCACTCCAAGCATTGCCCTCTACTTCAACTGAACACATACTTAATTAGCTGGAAATAAACGAAATTTACAGTAATTAGTTACTAAACATAACCGTTGGCCCAAGTGCCCCGGTTGAACACATACTTTGAAAATAAACGAAATTTACAGTAGTTATTTACTAAGATAAAAGAAAAGGGAAAGATAGTGATGGCGGCATGAGACTCATGACATGCAGCAACCTTTTGCATAGCATGATTTAGAGAGAGAGAGTAGGGAATTTAGTTGAGCTCGCTATCATTTTTAATAATGTTTCATACAAAAGTTCACAGAATGAATCTAACTATCTATTCTATCTATTTACGCCAAATTTAACTTCAAAAATACCTTTTACTATAATTTAGCAAGCCACTTTTACAAAAGTTCACAGAATGAATCTAACTATCTATTCTAACTTTACTGCATTAAACTATTCTTTCTTTCTACTCCTACTCCCCAAAGTAATATAAAAAAATGAACAGTGTGTGAATAGTACCCTAGTGCATGAACAATGTGTGAATAGTACCCTAGTGAGTGAACAGTGCCGCACCAAATTTGGTGCGGTACTGTAACAAAATTTGAAGCTTAACCAATTTGATCAACCATTTGGTGCGAAATTTTGGCTTATTTTGGGGTTTGACTTATTTAACTTTTGAGTTAAAGTAGAGAGAAAGATAGGATGCTCTAAATGACTGACTTAATATAAATTAGGATAACTTCGTCTAAAGTAAATGAATTTTTAGGTTGAATTAAAAAATTCTAGAGATTATCAGAGCGACCCATTTCATCTCAGATTTTAAATATATGATTCACACTCCATTATACTAAATCTAATAGTAAAAGATTTGATGATAAGTCCAAAAAGAAGTTTCAATATTATGGGATGTTAGATATTATAAGTCCCTCGCTAAGAATTAATGTATGATCACTTGATATAATTTACCTTCAAATCAAGGGGTCTCATCGTCCTCGGCAAAACCCCAGGGGATGGGGGCCACGGGAGGGTCCCCGCCTTCTACGGAGCGCCGAGGAGGCTTCCCCGGCGACGAGAGGATCAACACCCACCTCGGGAGACCTTTGCGCCGGAGCGGCGGAGCGCCTTCTGGTTTTATTCCCGCGTCCTACTCCCGAGTAATACCTTAAAAAAAATGAATGGGTCGCGTATTTGGTGAAAAAATGTAGGGCTCGATCGAGGCACCCCCGACATTCCGAGTGGCGCATTAATGGGCTCAACCACCCCACGTGCACCGCATCATAGCAAGCCACCAACCCCGAAACCTACGCCTGCAGGGAATTTGACCGATAGGGACATCAATGGCACGTTTGAACTTTGGGAGCAATTTGATCAGCCACCATTTGGGGGCATATGTCGATTTTGCATTTATTTTGGATGTTTGGGCGCGTGAGGCCCCGCTCCCTCGCCTATAAGTATGTCCCTCACCCCTTCATACACGGATCCCTCTAATATAAATTAGGATAACTCTCTCTCTCTACATTTAGCTCTAAACCGCAATTTTTCTAGTTTCCAAAAATTATAGAGATTATCAGAGCCTTCCCGGACCACCATCTCAGATTTTAAATATATGATTCACACTCCATTATACTAAATCTAAATATATGATTCCACAAAGACCCTTCCGATGAGTCCCTTATGGATGTTAGATATTATAAGTCCCCCTCGTGCAATTCCAAATTAATGTATGATCACTTGATATAATGTCAGAACCTCTTCATCAAAATTTAAACAATTAAACTCTTTGAAATCTCTAAATGTATGATCACTTGATATAATGTTAAACTCTTCAAAATCTCTATACTTAAATATATGTATTATGTGCCGGCGACGTTGTTAGATATAAAAAATATTAGTATTGTTCAAGCGATTAATCTTTGTTTTTTGTTTAAAGAGATGTAATGTAGTATTATTCTAAATTAGTCGTGTTAAAGGGTTGCCGATTGAGGGGATCAATACAATATTCGACTAGTACTACATGGTATATGTCCTTATCAATGTTTTTTTTTTTTTTCCTAATTTGATGTCTAGACTTACTTGTACACACCTCAACTAATTTTGAATCCCTAAAATTAACCACCGGACAATCCTTCCAAATGCCACAAGATTGAAATGTTCGGCACATGTGACTTCATAGATGACAAAGACCTATTACTTTCTTATGGTCATTTAGCCAAACCCATGAGTTATCCTTATCAATGGTTGCAGGCTGCTCTAGTCACCCAACCGGCTTCGAATCATTTTTCGTGTTTCGGCAACAAAATTAAGAAACATAACAACTGCTTTTTGAAATGCATTTCTTGGTCAAATTAAGTTGAATGCCTGCAATATTCCAACTTGTTCATTTCTTGTAGTTCTTACCTGTTTTGGAGTGCAATTGTACTCCACTTGGGAGCAAATGCAAGTGGTTACTCCTTACGGCTCGATTGGATACGGGATGAGTTTTGAGTGGATTAATAGTAAGGAGAGATAAGATAGTATATGTAGGAGTATTTTTTATGAAAGGTGGACCTGTAACACCCGGAATTTCAGAGGCATTATTTAAATCATTTTCTAAAGTTATTTCATTAAATAAGGGGTCGACTTCTTAAATAACGGCGGAAGCAAAATTAAATTCGTTAGCTTGAAAAAATAGATTAAATTCTAAAAATGATTACAAATAATTTTTCCAAAATGAACATAGTGACACCTACAAGGGGTACAGGAATTGAGGACATTATTCTTCAAATGCTTCTCCATCGGCTTCATCTTGTCCTTTAGTTTCGTCTTCAATACCTGGAGTGATATTGTGAGCGCCCCTCTACCAACGGCGGTGGCGAAGCGCCGTCCTTCCTGCAGCGATTCAAACCGGGAATGCTCAATCGTGGCTACGACTTCTCAATTGCCAGAATGATGATACCATACTATGCAAAATCGTTGAATACTTGAAAGCAAGTACCCAACTAAGACCAGAGTCGCCACTTGGTTATAAGTCCAAGAACCTTAATGACTATATATGGAGAGGCTCAATCCTTATGTCACCACAGACATGTTCGGGGGCTAAGAGTGGGAAGGTGCTAGGCACCACTCTGCCCAATCAAAAATGATTGGCCTTACTCATCATTATTGGTTCATAATGTCTCTATCCTAAATGCATGAGATTCAAGCAAACAGATAGGTAGAAATTGAAAACGTTTTTAGAAATAATCTTTTTGCAAGAGGGAAAACAACCATTTAAAAACTACCTCCGTTGAATGCAATGCACGGGAAAGAAAACAAAAACAAACACCCTATAGCATGCGAAAGATCAATCCGCCGTTGCAAATAAAGTTGTTTGTGAACTTACTTCTAGGGGAAAATAACCCTAAAACTAGACGTGCAACTGAGAAAAGGATAGGGAATATGCATGGGCTAGAAAAATTAACTAAAACTAAACATTCGGCCAAATTAGGAAACTTTCATGAACGGGAACCATGTTGACTCATGAAACTTTCTAAAATAGGAAACTTTTCAAAATGGGAAACTACTTGCAAGAGCAGGCCATTCATGGGTGGGCCATGAGGGCAGAACAACTAATTAATCATGCATCATACAGATATGTGACATGCAAGGGTAAAATACTAAATTGATATGCTAAGGACAAATGGGCAGCGTAACAGCTGGGGATACGTGATATGCATGAGACAAAATGGGCAGCATAACGATAGGGGTAAAAGCGTAAATGTGTTTGCAGACAGCATAATGGCTAGAAATATGACATATTTGAAGGTAAAAAAAACGGGTAGCATAATAATAAGTATGGAAATATTGGCATGCATTCGGACAGAGTAACGACTGTTAGAATAGTTTATGTTTATTTATCCCACATTGCTTAGTTATGTTAAGTAGCATGTCTCGTGACAATATAAATAAAGCTCTCTCGTGTTAGGGTTAATTTAACACCCTTACACTTCTCTCTCTCTCTCCCCTAAATAACATGGTATCAAAGCCAAACATTGATCCACCTTAACCACCAGATTGCTGCCATCCAAGAAACCCTAAATCTACCATAGCCACCCATCCCTACTACCTTGTAAACCCTAAATCGAAACTCAAATAAAAACCCATGTTTGAAACCCCTCTCCAATCCCAAAATTGACCTCTGAAAATCCAAAATTGACCTTTGAAAATACAAATCAAGACTACAATCGACCAATCCACAAACCCAGACTTCAATCACTGTTCATCGCGACTACTGTTCATCGCATTGTTCACTGTTCATGATTACTGTTCATCGTCACACTGTTCATAGGTATTGTTCACTGTTCATCTCAAGGTGATTACTGATATGCACTGAAGGTGTTTTGTTTTTACGAGATCTTTGAAGTTTGCTTAGTCTGCAACATGTATTAAAGGTTCCTTGATCACTTGGTATACACCTACAACACTACTGATGTGCTTTTTGTTGGCAGTTGGTGGTGATTATTTGTGTACTTGTGTTGTTTCTGTCAGTAGTTGTTCTCGTGGTGGTTTGACTATGTTGGTATTGAAGTAGTGGGTTGATTAGTGAGTTGGTTTGTTGGTGATTACTTTTCTCTGTTATTTGGCAACATGTCTGAGGAGAAGTTTGCTTCTGGTTCTAGTTCTGGTTTTTTGCGGAGAAGTTTGTTGGTGGCCTTTCTCTCTGTTATTTGGCTCTCGGCGCTCAGATGATTAGTTATTTGTAGTTGTGGTTAGTTTCTTCTGCTAGAGGTAACGGTTGGTTGATTTATTGGTCATTTTTTTATTTGTTGGTAGATGTTGATTTCATACGGTGGATAGTAGCGAAGTTCGTTGGTTGTTGCTAGTAGATTCCGAGTTGGTGTTTGGGTTTGTTTATGATGAAGTCTGCTTCAGTTGTTTCTGGTAGTTTTGGCCCTGGTTTTGGTGGTCGTGGTTCTAATTTCCGTCGTTGTGGTGGTTTTGGTCGTGGTCGCATGTCAGGGGGAGGTAGTTCTCGTCGTGGTAGTTCTGATTATGGTACCCGACAGTGTACCCATTGTGGGGGTACCAATCATATAGTTGAGTATTGTTATGATCTTCATGGTTTTCCCCAGGCTCAACCGGTTGCTATTTCTGAGGATGCTGGACAGTTTACTCATTCTTCTGCCAACAGTAGGGTGACTATCTCAGCAGAGGAGTATCAACAGTACCAACGCCTACTGTCACTTCAGACAAGTTCCTCCATTGCTACGTTATCTCAGACAGGTTCATCCGTTGCTTGCATTGCGTCTTCTCATTCTTCTAATCATTGGGTTATTGATTCTGGTGCATCTGATCATATGACTGGTCCTCCTTCTATTCTTTCCGGTCATCAGTCTCTCAGTAAACCATCTCGTGTTACCTTAGCTGATGGTTCTACTACCAATGTTACTAGTTTGGGTTTTGTTCATGTTACTTCCTCTCTTACTTTGGACTCCGTACTGCAAGTTCCTCGTTTTCCATTAAATCTTATGTCTGTTAGTAAACTTACAAAGTCTTTGAATTGCTCAGTCACATTCTTCCCTCATGGTTGTGTGTTTCAGGATCTCAAGACGGGAAGGAAGATTGGTGGCGGTGTTGAGCGTGGTGGCCTGTATTACTTCACCGATGATTTCCACCCTAGCTTGGTTGCTCTTCAGTCATCAGTGTCACCATATCAACATCATTGTCGTCTTGGTCATCCATCACTTGAGAACCTTAAAAGGTTAGTGCCTTCATGTAGCCGTGTGGATGTTTTGCCATGTGAAGTCTATGAGTTTAGCAAACATCATAGAGTATCCTTTTCTCCTAGGGTTGAGAGTCGTGCATCGCGTCCTTTTGAGTTAGTTCATTCTGATATTTGGGGTCCAATGCATGTTCCTAATATTTTTGGCTTTCAATATTATGTTATTTTTGTCGATGATTTCTCACGTGTTACCTACCTTTATCTCATGAAAGCAAGGTCCGAGTTATCTTCTATTTTTAAGTCATTTTATATGGAAATTAAAACTCAGTTTGATACTTGCATTCACATATTTCGTTCTGATAATGCCCGTGAATATTTTAAAAATAGTCTTTCTCAATTCTTTGATGATCACGGTATTATCCACCAGTCCTCTTGTGCTCGGACTCCACAACAAAATGGGGTTGCCGAACGCAAGATTCGACATTTATCAGAAGTTATGCGTGCAATGTTATTTCAAATGCTAGTTCCTAAGTCTTATTGGAGTGATGCAGTTCTTACTGCCTGCTATTTGATT
Source organism: Vaccinium myrtillus (assembly GCA_016920895.1). Classification (NCBI taxonomy): domain Eukaryota; kingdom Viridiplantae; phylum Streptophyta; class Magnoliopsida; order Ericales; family Ericaceae; genus Vaccinium; species Vaccinium myrtillus. The sequence goes on from CM029271.1 coordinate 25,289,800, forward strand.
AATCGTATGCCATCTACTGTTCTTAGAGGTCAAATACCCCATAAGGTATTGTCTCCTGGTCGTCCCCTTCACTCATTACCCCTTCGGGTTTTTGGGTGCACATGTTATGTTCATGCTCTGGATTCTGACCGGAGCAAGCTTGACCCTCGCTCCATTAGGTGTATTTTTCTTGGTTACTCTCGGACTCAGAAAGGGTATAAGTGTTATTCTCCATCTTTACGTCGTCATTTTGTGTGTGCTGATGTCACATTTAATGAGTCACTCCCGTTTTATTCGGAGCCTGTTAGTACAAATGATCGGTTTGCATCTGAGTCTGTGTTTCCTATAGCTGTCCCGTCAGGTACTGGTCTTCCTCCACCAAAACCTTTGCAGGTGTATGTTCATCGTCCTAAACTTCCACTTGCGCCATCAGAGCCATCTCGGCCCAAAGACAATCTCACTGAGTCATCCGAACAAATGACCCCTCCTTCGCCCACCGCTCCGTCTTCTCCTCCGTTCATGGGATCTTGACGACCTTGATCGTCCCTATTGCCCATCGTAAAGGTATTCGGTCATGCACTATACATCCTATTGCTCAGTTTGTTTCCTATAATCATTTGTCACCATCCCTTCGAGCTTTTACTACTTCGGTCTCTTCTGTTTTTGTTCCTAACACTGTTCAGGAGGCTTTATCTGTTTCTGAGTGGCGGCAAGCTATGGAGGCTGAGATGTCTGCTCTTCATCATAATGGCACTTGGGAGTTGGTTCCTCTTCCTGCTGGTAAAACTGCTGTTGGCTGTCGTTGGGTATTCACAGTCAAGTATCATCCGGATGGTACTGTTGAGCGATATAAGGCCCGCCTTGTGGCCAAAGGCTATACACAGACATATGGGTTGATTATGCAGAGACCTTTTCCCCAGTTGCCAAGATAAACTCTGTTCGGATTCTTATTTCTCTTGCTGCTAATCTCGGTTGGCCATTATTTCAATTGGATGTCAAGAATGCATTCTTACATGGTGATCTGCTCGAGGAGGTTTATATGGAGCAACCTCCTGGGTTTGTTGCTCAGGGGGAGCGTTCTCGGGTTTGTCGTCTTCGCAAAGCCTTATATGGTCTGAAGCAGTCCCCTCGAGCTTGGTTTGGTCGGTTTAGTGACGCTGTGTTGCAGTTTGGTATGCGTCGATCTCATTCGGATCACTTTTTCTCTTCAGTCAGAGCGTGGGAAAATAGTATTGATTGTGTATGTAGATGATATCATTATTACTGGAGATGATCAAAAAGGTATTGATGAGTTGAAGCAGTTCTTACAACGTCAGTTTCATACTAAAGATTTGGGTAAGCTACGGTATTTTTTGGGTATTGAGGTAGCAAGATCCAAGGATGGAATTAATTTGTCCCAACGGAAGTATGCATTGGATATTCTTGAGGAGACTGGTTTGTTGGGAGCAAAACCTGTGGAGACCCCAATGGATCCTAATGTGAAACTTTGTGTTGATCAGGGGGAGATATTTTCTCATCCAGACCGGTATCGTCGCTTAGTTGGTAAACTGAATTACCTTACCAATACACGTCCTGATATCTTTTTTGCTGTCAGTGTGGTGAGTCAATTTATGACAGCTCCCCGACTTCCACACTAGGAAGCTTGTCTTCGTATTGTAAAATATCTTAAGGCTCATCCTGGACGTGGTTTGTTTTATCGGTCTAATGGACATTTGCGTATTGAAGCCTTTACCGACGCTGATTGGGCAGGATCACCATCTGATAGACGGTCCACTACAGGGTACTGTACTTTTGTTGGAGGCAATTTGGTCACATGGAAAAGCAAAAAACAAACAGTGGTCGCAAGGTCCAGTGCAGAAGCAGAGTATCGAGCCATGGCACACACATCTTGTGAGATTGTGTGGTTGAGAGCTTTAATCAAGGAGTTAGGTTTTGATGTGGAGTTACCTATTCCTATGTATTGTGATAATCAAGCAGCAATACATATTGCTTCGAATCCAGTATTCCATGAGAGAACGAAACATATAGAAGTTGATTGTCACATTGTTCGTGAGAAGATAGATAGTGGTGTGTTATCTACTCCATTCGTTTCTACAGGAGCTCAGTCGGCTGACATCTTCACCAAACCTTTGTTTAAACCACGATTGGAGTTGCTTTGCGACAAGCTGGGACTTATTGATATTTACTCTCCAGCTTGAGGGGGAGTGTTCGAATAGTTTATGTTTATTTATCCCACATTGCTTAGTTATGTTAAGTAGCATGTCTCGTGACAATATAAATAAAGCTCTCTCGTGTTAGGGTTAATTTAACACCCTTACACTTCTCTCTCTCTCTCTCTCTCTCTCTCTCTCTCTCTCTCTCTCTCCTAAATAACGACGACTATGATGATATGACAAGTTTGCATGCGGACAGAATAACAACTATGTGCAGGTGTGAGCGTGTTTATGCGTGAAGGCTACATTATGCATGCGAGGGCCAAACAGACATTCTAAAATAAGCAGGAACTATCATGAACAACTAAATGAAAGCCTATACATGAACTAAACATGAAAACCCTAGACATGTGAGCTAACCTAGGCTAGACTAAACTATAAAGAAAAGAAAGATGAAAGCCATACCTTGACCCTTGTAGAGCTTGAGCCGAACGCCTTCAGAAACCAACAGAATCTGGACTAGACCGCCTGTCTAGAGTCGCCTTGATGCAATACACCTAGAAGAAAACTTAAAACTTGCTCGAGCACTAGCCAAAGGTTAAATCAAAGCCTTTTTAGCCTATAATTATTTTTGCACCAAATGAATACTGAACGATAGTTCTTGCTAAACGATCGCAATGAACTTGAGCCCTCTTGAACTCAAGAAATGAACTATTTGAAAGGCTTGGGGTAAGGGGGTATATATAGGTCAATTTCGAGAGCAAAGCATGCCAGTTTTTCGATGTGGGATGCACAAAATGCCAGAAAAGCCGTACAAAATGATGTGGTGTGCGAACCTAGAAGGTTCAAGGAGAAGGGTCGGACCGGCCTTTTGGGAAAGTCGGGTCGGCTATTCAGCTGGCATTGGGCTTGGTTCGGTTTGGGTCTGTTTCAAAGCATTTTGGACCAATTTTAGTGGCGAAAACTAAGACACTTTGGAATTAAAATAAGCTTTCTTTGGGCTTAAAAGATGGGACTCTTTTGGAAGTAAAAATAATTGGACAAGGAATAAAAACAATTCGGCATAAACACAGCACGTGAAAAAGGCTAGACAATTTTGGAAAATGATTTGAGAAAAATCAGAACAAACAAACTAGGAAAAGTTAACTCGAGGTATATACGCATCAAGGAAGCCCCATCTGTAAAGACCCGGTAAATTGCATAAACAATTAAGTAGGTATAAATTATTTTAATTAAAGTTGTTACAAGATTATCACTAATTACTAGATAAAGTCTTAGTTTGAAAATAATTATATATGTGTAAATATATAATCAGTTGTTATCCTAAAACAACTTCCTCTTCCCTTATCTCCTCACTTTCCTACTCTTGCTAAACTACTCTACCAATATTTATCCCAAATTGGTCTTCTTCTTAAACCAATTGATACCCCATTATTCCTCTCTCACTCTCGGCAATTTCCTTCCCCCAGAATAAATTCTATTTTTCCCTTCTTTTCTCTCTCGGCAATTTCTCTTCTCCGCTCCCGGTTTGTGTATTTTCTTTTTCTTTCTCTCATAAAAATCGTACAAGTTTTTCCGGCACGATTTATTTATTTCTCTCATTTTGTTGTAGAAATCCTAAATCCTCAATGATTAAATAGTTGCAATCTCCAACGTTCTCGATTTCCGTTAACGCGTTAGAATCGACAGAGGAAAGGTAGGGTTTCGGAACTTAACTTTTACTTAGGAATACTGCTTACGTGGTTTGTGTTTATATCATATTCTGTGGGCTGTTTAGGGAAGTTATAGTTTGGTGTAATTTTTGCGGAAAAATGAATCGTTGATGAATCGTGTGGTTGAATTTGTATGAAAAGTAAAAAAAATATGCGAATGATGTATACTGTTTCTGTTTTTAAAATATTCGGACCATTTCGGGTCAGAACCGAGGAAACTTATAACTGAAGGGTTGTAGAGCTCAAAACATTAAGCAACTTCCATATAGAACTCGTCTCAATACGAGATTCGTAGAATTAGTTACGATTTTTCAAAGTTTTCTGTACTGTACAGTTTCGGGACAGATTCACTGTTTGACCTTAAAACACTGTTTTGTTCCATTTAGGATTGGATTTAGGCTTCGCTCAAAACAGTGAACTTGTGTTAAATTTGATGATCTATTTTACAGCAAAATTTCGCGATTTTTGGAACCCGTTTGCTATTTTTAGTGACTGGAAAGATAATTGACTTTTTAGCATGCGTTATGCAATTTCTTTATTAAACTTTTAGTTACAGGCTATAATTAGACGCATGTGATGTTTTGGCTTACTAGAATTATTAAATCATTTATCATGTGTTAATTAATTTTTGTGATTAATTAAATAAATGGTTAAAAGATGCGTGGATGTTTATCGAATGTGGGAATGGGACGTTGTATCCGATATGGATCTTGAGCCAATTATCGCAATATATTCCCAGGGGTATTTGAGCCGTGCCATGGGCCTGGAGAGTTAGGCATGGTGGACGGGAGCCCAATAGATTGTTTATATTGTGGATGGGAACCGATATCGGATAGCCTGATGAATTGGTATGAGATACCGAATTCATGAGGTGCATGAGGTTTGGGTTGTGAAACCTTGAGATTGATGATGAGAATTTTGAATCTACCGAATCCACTATTTTTGAGACATGTTGTGATAATCGGGCTGTCCTATGCTTTAAAATTTATGTTTTATATGTTTGATTGTTGCATGAGTAATATTTTGTAAAGGGGTAGTTTCGGTACCCTATTGAGTGTAATTAAATCACTCACGGTGCTACTTTTGTGGCCCTGGCGTCCCCAACGCTAGGTACAGAAGGAGATGAAGAGCCGCCAGCTGAATTCGAGGCAATGGAGCAGCTAGGTGGGAAACAAGTGACGGACCCATGGCTTTATCAGTAGGGATTTAGCTAGATGGCTCTGTCCTTTATTTCAATCGAACTTTTAATAAAAGTTTAAGTTTTTCAGATAATGTTAAGGTTCAATTTATTTCAATTGTAATAAGTTGGTTTACTTTTAAGTTTTCCGGCAAAAAAATTTAAGTACTATTTAATATTATTAATGAAGTTGCATTTTATTTAAATAAATAATGAAATTTATTTATTAACGTACCCAATTCTCGGGGCGTTACACCATCGAGACGATCATAGCGAAAGTAACATTGTCATCATCAGGCGGCGGCTTTGCAAGAGGCCTAAGCATTACGGACTACCAATATGGGGTGTCTATAAATATGCTAGGGCCAACAATAGCAGCATGAGCAATAAATCACTGGCTAACTTTTATCCACTAACCCTTACATTACAATTAACTACAGTTCATATATAATCAAAAGGAAGTGCGAAAATGAATAGCAGGTAATTGATTTCATTATCTAGTCTTTTACTTATGTGAAATCTATGTTCTCAACCTTAGAGAACATCCTCCTAATTAACCTCTAGACTATAGTCACTCGTGATTCCACTCCGCCTTGCTTGCCCTGACCGGGAGCCCAGATGATAGACCTAAGGGCATCTCTAGTGCACTACCTAAAATCACTACCTAAAGTGCCCTAACTAGTTAACTAAGAAAAACCTCAAAAAATGGTCTCTAGTGCACAAAACTTGACTCCCTAAAATCCTAGGTGGCACCCCTCACTACCTAAAGTGCCCTAAGTGACTACCTAAATTTGGGGAGGGACTTAAGGAGAGAGAAAGAGGAGAGAGATAGAGAGAAAGAGGAGAGAGAAAGTTGTTTGCATTTATAATATTAAATCTACCATTGTTTTTTTGGTTATGAGGCCCACTTAAATGGGTCCCACATACACTTTAGGGAGTAATTTTAGGGAGCCCCATTAAAGTGAATTTCTTCTTAGCTAGCTAACTAAGTTCTTAGCAAACAAAATTGGGTCCCACGTGTGCTTAGGTGTACTCTTTAGGGAGCATTTTTTAGGTAGTGCACTAGAGATGGCCTAAGTTATCTATTTAGTCAGATTCATCAACTGGCTTACAAGGGTAAATGAGATTCCTAGGGAACTGACCGTAACCTTGAAATATAAAAGTAACATAAAGAATAAGGAGTAATCACGCATATCTACGGTTTCAAATATCAACTCAATCTTTCTAACCATAACCTGTTTCCATTGTTCATCACACACCGGGATCTAATAATCCACAATAGAACATTATCTGACTTTTTCGATTTCCATTAACTTAGAAACATCTAAGTAATCCTTGAACTACCGTACATAATCCTTAGTGTTTCTAATGTCCATTCTAGCAATCCAACATTTCCATGATAATTGAAACATAAGAAAACGGAGCAAAGCGATAGCGATAATTTCAAGGGTGCACAACATTCATATAGTTCATGCAAATCGGTCCATATCATTCTTTGGTGTTTACACATGATTTCATAATTCATAGGTAGTTGGTATTTAATGAAGAATGGCTCAAGCGTAATTTAGTAAAACATGAGGTGAATATGTAATTTAGCAAAACGCAGGGATAGTTGCGTAATCTTATTGAAGTATGGTGACGGAGTAGTAATGTATATAGTAAATTGGTATTTTAATAAGATAAAGGTATTTCGGTAATAAATTAAGCCTAGGGCAATTTTGGTAATTATGTCACGTTGGAGGGTATCATGGTAAAACGTCATGTTTTAAAGGTATATATATAATTTGGAAAATGCTACAATACACACCCCTTATTTGAATGTATATCATACACACCCCTACAAAATATGTTACGAATCATAGAAAATGTTACAAATCATATTGCTGAAAAGTTACGAAAAACTAAAAAATATTACGATTGCCAATGAGAAGGCACAATCTGGACCATAAAATAGGTGCATATCGTACACACCTTTAATGGGTGTGTATTGTAGTCATTTCCATATAATTTTATTAAAACGCAAGGTTAATTTTGTAGTTTTAATAACTAGGGGTGTAATTTATACATTAAAAATTTTCAAGGGCAAAATGCTAATTTGAACATGGTGAGGGCAATTTGGAAAAATGTCACACTTAAGTGGTATTTAAGAAATTTTATTAACACATGGCTAATTTGGTGATTCTTAAACAGTGTAGTTATATTTTATAATTATAAAAGTTTTAAGGGCAAAATAGTAATTTAACATGGTAAAGGGTATTTTGATAATTTTCCAAGATTAAGGTTTTTGTAATAACTTATATAATAATTTCAACTTTATATACATATTCCAATAGTTTTTTCATTTAATTTGTTTTACCTAAAAACCTATTTTCTTTATTTAAGTGTATTTATTAATGTTCAAATATATTTTTAAACACTTTAAATAAATATTAAATGAACAATAAAGTCCTAGTAACGCATATAACAATTTAATAGGCTGTCCAATATGCAAAAAAAAAAAAAAGATTTAGGGTCAAAACTACAGAAAATAACAAGTTTAGGGGGTTAAGTGTAATAAAAAAGTTTAAACCAATCCAGACTCTAGAGGGGGAATTTGCACAGACCATCCGGATGAAAATAGAAGCCATCTGGATGGCTCCAATAATGAGACAGAGCATGTATGAAGTTTTGTTCAGGTTTCGTGAAACCCTTCGCATGGGGTTTAACCCTTTGCCCATAAATTACCTCTAGGCTACTCTGAGACATGTTTATACTTAGAATTAATAGGCAAAGGTTTCTACCTCAAATTTGGAAGATTTTGCAAAAATAAGGTGGAGGCGGATCTCTGGTTGGCCATGGTTGCAATTGGCGTTGGCTTGGGGCTTCTTAGGACTCCTCTAGATGATGTTGATGAAGAATCTCGAGTGTAGTGGTGAATAGCCAACTTCCTCTCTCTAAAACTCCATTGATGAAGCTCTCTCTTTCTCTTTTCTTTCTCCATTGTGAAATTTCTGAGAATTGGGAAGAGTTTGGAGTGTGGGAGAAAAAGAACTACAAAAAATTGATCTTTAAGGACAACGCTTTTATCACTAGGTTGTCATTAAAAATGTGTTGCTAAAGGGTATTCAGTGACAATTGATCCGAGCAGTTTTTTCATAAAACTGTATATGTCCAGTTTTTGTGGAAAACTGCTTGGATCAAGCTAACGATTTCTCACGGGGCGACCCTTAAAAACACATTTTAAATGACTTTTTAGAGGTTGAAGCCAATGTCTCTGCTGGAGGTTTGATATGCATTTGGAACTCAGATCTTTTTTCATTAAAAGAAGCATGCAGTAACAGGAATTTTCTCTTGTTAAATGGTAGCATGGGTGATTTTAATTGCTCCATAGTGAATGTTTATGGGCCTTGTGCAGTAACGGATAGAAGGAAACTATGGGGTACTCTCAGCTCCCTTAGAAACCACTATCTTGAGCCATGGTGTTTGGGAGGTGATCTTAATGAAATCAGGTGTATAGAAGAAAGACAAGGCTGCTCAATTAGAGATAGAGGGATGAAAGACTTGAATGACTTTATAGAGGAGATGGAATTTATGGATTTACAGCTATTGGGCAAAACCTTTACTTGGTCAAACTCACAGGAAAATGAGAAATGGAGTAGGATTGACAGATTTTTGGTCCACTCAGAATGGCTTGAAATTTTCAGATTACGACAATGGGGTCTTCCAAGATCTCTCTCTGACCACTGCCCCATTTTGTTAATGGAAGATGATAGGGACTGGGGACCCAAACCATTCAGATTCTTCAATGCCTGGCTTGACCATAAGGGCTGTTTAAAAGTGATGGAAGATGCTTGGAGGATCAACCAAAATCATAGAAGAAATGCCATGAGTTTATGCATGAAATTGAAAGAATTGAAAGCAGTCCTGAAGACATGGGCAAAGGATGTATTTGGTAACACTCAGAAAAGATTGGAGGAGGTTGAGTCAGAATTGCACAAGTTGGACATCCAAGCAGAGGAGGGTAATAGCTCAGAAAGTGTAGTAGCACTCAGGAAAACTTTAAAGGAAGAATTATGGAAGCTTAATAGAGCCATTGAAAGTATGTGGTTACAAAAGTCTAGAATTAATTGGAAACTATTGGGGGATAAGAACACCAAGTTTTTCCACTCTTTGGCCTCTGCTAGGCAAAGGAAAAATTTGTTAAATTCCCTATCAGTAAATGGCATTCTAACAGAAGATCCTGAGCAAATCAAACTTGCAGTTTTTAGTCACTTCCAAAACTTATTTGTGGAATCTGTGGTTGTGAGACCTTCAATTGGAGAAAACACTGGAGGATCAATTGATTCTGCTCTTAGCAACCAACTAATTGCAGCATTCTCTGAATCGGAAGTCTGGAACATCATCAAATCCTGTGATGGAAACAAAGCTCCTGGTCCAGACGGTTTCAACATGCTTTGCATCAAAAAATGCTGGAGCTTTATGAAAAAGGACATTATGGCTTTTATTAATGAATTCCACAGGAATGGGAGGCTACCAAAAGGTATGAATTCTTCCTTCATTGCCTTAATCCCAAAAATTGAAAATCCAATGACTCTCTCTGAGTACAGACCAATTAGCCTGATTGGTAGCATGTACAAAATTTTGTCGAAAGTTTTAGCTGCTAGAATCAAAACCACTATTCCTGTTGTTGTGGGTGAAGTGCAATCTGCATTTTCTGGAGGGAAAAACATTCAAGATGGCATTTTAATTGCTAATGAAGTGGTTGATAGCTGGAAAAAAGGAAGGAAACAGGGTCTTATCATCAAAATTGATTTTGAGAAAGCTTTCGATAATCTTAATTGGCAGTACCTGTGGAAAATGCTGAAGCTCATGAATTTTCCTTTTAAGTGGATTAAATGGATGAAAGAGTGCATGTCCTCTGCTTGGAGCTCAGTTCTTGTTAATGGATCTCCTACTAAGGGCTTCAGGATGCATAAAGGAGTTAGACAAGGGGATCCCCTTTCTCCCTTTTTGTTCATTATTGCGGTGGAAGGTCTTAATTGGCTCTTCAAAAGGGCGATTCATCAAGGTAATTTCAGTGGTATTACCATGGGTAATGAGGGTCTCACATTATCACACCTTCAATTTGCGGATGACACCTTAGTTTTCTGCAAAGCAAACCTTCAAGAGGTTCAAGTGGTTAAAAAGCTTTTGGAGGACTTTGAAGAAATTTCTCGACTCAAAATTAACTTTCACAAAACATTTTTATGCGGGGTTGGTGTGCCTATGGATAATCTGCATTGCTTTGCTGAAACTATGGGATGCCAAATGCAAATGCTGCCCATTAAATATTTAGGCATGCCTCTGGGGGCAAGTCCTAAGAGAAAATCTACTTGGAAACCTGTTCTGGACAGATTTAGAATCAAACTGGCTTCTTGGAAGAGGAGATATTTGTCTATTGGGGGAAGAATTGTGCTTATAAAATCTGTCCTGAGTAGTCTACCAATTTTTTACATGTCTCTGTTCAAGATTCCTGAAGGTGTTGTGAAAGACTTAGAATCCATTCAAGCCAAATTTCTTTGGGGAGGGTCTGAACTAAAAAGGAAACTCCATTTGGTTGCTTGGTCTAAAATCACCCAAGCTAGAAGCAATGGTGGGCTAGGGATCAGAAACATTAAGGAGATGAATGACGCATTGTTACTCAAATGGTGGTGGAGATATGGGGTGGAAAAGGAATCTCTTTGGAAGAAAGTGATCACATCCAAATACAAAGCAAAAGCTAGCAGATGGTACCCAAATTCAGATCTGCCGAGAGGTGCCTCATCCATTTGGAAAGATATCATTAATACCAAGATCAGAAATCCTTTCATGCACAGTTTGTATATGACGAACACAAAGATCAAAGTTGGTGATGGCAGACACACTATATTTTGGCTGGACTCATGGCTTGGGAATCACTCATTAGCTGAAGCTTTCCCTCCCATTTTCAACTTGGTTATTAATCAGGAGGAATCCATTCAAAATGTGTTATCTAGAAGAGCAAACACTCATGTATGGGACTTTCAACTTAGGAGAAGATTGTTTGACTGGGAGAAAGTTATGTTGGATGAAATCCTTTCTATCTTAGATGGCTCAGAAATCTTGTTGTCCGAGGGCTCAGAGGACATGCTTACCTGGTCAGTCAATTGTTCACCATCTTTTTCTGTCAAATCCCTTTATAATCTGGCTAATCCATCTTCCATTGACGCAACCTCTGATTTTGCATTCATTTGGAAGAATCTAGCTCCATACCGGGTTCAGTGTTTCATTTGGCTTGTTCTACATGGGAGAGTCAAAACTGCAGAATATCTCTTTAATATTGGCATTATTCATACTGTTGAGGAGTCCTTATGCAAATTCTGTTCATTGCACATTGAATCTTTAGACCATCTTTTTCTGCAATGTGTTCCTGTTTGGTCTTTGTGGTCAAATGTCCTATCTTGGTGGGGAGTTAAATGGGTAACTCCACCCTCTGCAAAATACCTCCTCTCTTGGTGGAAGGATTGGAAGCTTAAGAAAGTCAAGAGAAAAATTTGGGATATCATTCCAATGGCTGTTATTTGGACTGTTTGGAAGCTAAGGAATGCTTGTGTCTTCGATAATGCTGTCACAGACACAAATCCACAGAACTTGTGAAGATTAGAGTTGCTTTGTGGGCAAAATCTGAGGCTGGATTCAAAGACTTCTCAACTAATGATTTTATTTTCAGGCTTAATAGCATTTTGGACTCTCTTTAGTTAGCTATTGTTTTCCTTTTTCTCTGTTTTCATTGTACTGTGATTGCTATTGTTGTTTCATGTTCTCTCTGTTGGCATCTTGCCAACATCGGGGTTGCTTTGGGAGCTCTAGTGAGGCTTTGTTCCTCCTAGTCGTGTTGCCTCCCTCTCTTCCCTTTTAATCTTTGTAATGTTTTCAAAGATTAATAAAGTTTTTCGCCTTTCAAAAAAAATACATTGAACGGTTCGGATTATGCAAAAACACGTTTTAGAACCTACACCCAAAAACCTCCAGTCCGGGATCTTGGACTGGATAACTGGTGTGTGTGTGTGTATATATGGAACATGTAAGTATGTATATATATATCCGACTAATACAATATATGAATTGAAATCAAGATAGGGTATGCAGAGAAAACTAGGGTTTAAAATGTAAATTTAGGAAATCGAGGGTCATTAGTGTAAATAGGAACTAGGTTAAGAAATTAGCTAATTATGCAATTAGAAATTTAAAATTTTATGAAATAAAATAGTTTTATTTGAACGAAATAATCGCGAAAATCGGGCCATTACAGGACCCACATTGAAGTGACATTTATGACGGGCAGATACAATAGCACTTGATTTTGAAGATTTTGGTAATAAAGGAGGATATAATAGTACTCCAGTTGAAATGGTGGAATGAAGATAAATTAGAAGGTTTGGGGTGGATTAGCCAGGATTAGGAAGGAGTTATCCGAGCGGATTAAATATCGACAGGTTTAGGTCTGTACATAAATAAGAGGGTCTAGGCCGGATTAGGGGAGGGGGTATTAAGTCATTCGGGTGTGTTTTTTGTACCCAGCCCATGGGTAATGTATAGGCCTGGGGTTGCTCGTCCGAGCCCAAAACTCATCCCCCTTCTAATCCTCCATCCGAACGAGCCCTTAGGCCCTGATTGGCTATGTGATGAGAAGGGGTATAAAATTATACCCCTTGGTTTTATCCCGGTCCCACCTCCTTATGCATGGTTTGGCAAATTTTTGGGAAGGGTATAAATTTATACCCCTCCCAGATTAATACCCCTGGAGGGGTATAAATTAGTAACAGGGGGGGTGTTATTGTTTAGTACCCCTCAATACCCCTAGTTATATTACTCGAATACCCTCCCTTATCCCCTCCCCTTACCCCTCCACGTTTACTGTTTTTTTTTTAAAGCAACCGAAATGCTTTTTAAATATTTTACGAACTCTTGTAATTTCCTTCGGATAAAAAAATGAAGTACTTTTGCGCATAATTTTTTAATTTTTTTTGCACCAAATTAAACTACTAATTGAGATCTTTAATTTGATACAAAAAAAATTGAAAATTTTTATACTTTAGAATTTGACATTGTTGCCTTGCTTTGCAATATCCTTCGGATAAAAAAATAAAGTATTTTCACATTAATTTTTTTACTTTTTTTTGCATCAAATTAAACTACAAATTGAGATCTTTAATTTGATACAAAAAAGTTTGAAAAATTTTATACTTTAGAATTTGACATTGTTGGGGAATACCATAAAAATTACTAATTAGTTAATTATTAAAAACATACAATTAGAAAGGGAAAAAAAGCGGGGTGGGACTCCATTTTAAAAATGTAGGCTAAGTTGTGGTAAGTGGTAACCAATGAGAGCGAGGGTAACAAAATCGAACTTCTATTGATTAAAAAAAACAATGCAAAAACAAAACCGAGCTCCTTATACATGTTTGTTTTGTTTAGGTAACCAAATGAAGAATGGGAGTCCATTTTTAACTCGTACACCACTCGTCTGCTTCATTTTATTTCCCTATATTTTGCTTTTCTTTTGCCTTCACAAAGTACTTTCACATTATTTTTATACTTTAAGAATTTGACATTGTTGACTTGCATTGCAATATCCTTCGGGTCAAAAAATAAAGTACTTTCACATTATATTTTTTTTTGCACCAAATTGAACTACTAATTGAACTACAAAAAATTTAAATTTTTTTATACTTTAGAATTTGACATTGTTGGGGAATAACATAAAAATTACTAATTAGTTATTATAAGTAAAAAACGCATAGTTAGAAGAAAAAAACAAGCAAAAAAATTAGGTTGTACGCAACATTATTAAAATGAATAATTAAAAATAATAATTAAATATTTTAATTTTAGATATAATTAATAAAAGTAATTATTATATCATATTTATTGAAAAGTATAATTAATTTAATTAGTTTGTATTTATGTATTTATTTTATCGTAATCTTTAGTATTACCCATGCACAAGGGCAAATAAGTCATTTGTCCGCTTTTTACATCATCCACCCAACTTTATCTCCCTTTATCACAAATTCATCCAAACCACGTACTGTTTAATCCTCTCACCATAAACATCACATCAATGTGGGTCCACCCTTACTAACTAATACCCCTTTTACTATCTTATCCCCCCTTACTATTTAATCCCACCAAAACTTATCCCGCATCCAATCGGGGCCTTAGGTCTTATGTTTTGCCTTTGACTTACATTAGTTGTTGCCGGTTTTTGTCATTACTATGGTATGTGCTAAGAGCAAGAGGCTTGTGTCTAGCCAATAAAAAAAAAAAAACTACTATATTTTGCTTTAATTTGTTTATCTATTATATAATAATCTGAATCGACTTGAGTACAAAACTCCACCCCAACTGGAATCACCTCTCCATCCTTGATGGATTAATGTGCTTAAATTTTTTCTTTATTTTTTTTAGCTATAATCTCTATGTAAGTATTTTTTTTGGAACTGCAATCTCTATGTAGGTCCTGCTTGGCTTTCTTGCTTTCCCCGATCAAAGAAAAATAAAACAGTATGTTATTGTTGTTTGTCTCTGAATTGAATTCCGGCAGGAAATTTCAATCTTAATTTCTGTTGTCAAAAAGGTTAGTAAATTTCTGAGGAAAAAATTCTTGAATGTAGGAATACTAGGTAGGGTCTAATCAAGGTACAATAAACTGGTCTGAACATGTTGAGGTATAAAACAAACCAAAAATGATATGTGCAAGGAATCATGCAAGGAAGGCCCTACGGGGCTCAGTACGGATCCCAAACGGCTGATCTGAGCCGCTCAAAAATTTTAAAAACACATTTCGGGTGGGCTTGCTAGAAACCAGCTCCATTCGATATGTGTGGATGCCTGATCCAAACTTTCATTTTTGAATGGCTCGGATGAAAAAAGAAAAAATGAAAGTTTGGATCGAGCATCTAAACATATCGGATGGAGCTGGTTTTGAGATCTTTATTAGGACATAATTTAGCAAGATGGGCCGGCCATACATGACAAAGAATCTTAAGAATGATGGTGTTGGTCTTGAGATCTTTATTAGGACTACAATGACCAATTTTGTTTTACTTCTAAATTTCTTTTGGGAAATTAAACTTATACTCCACTTTTATTTTTTCATGTTCAATTTTTTTTCATCTATTGTTTCTCAGATATTAGAGTGTGAATATCAATTTTTTTGCTGTACGATTGTTGCATTTTTTTTTCCAGTTAATAAACATTTTCCAAATAGATGGAAAGAGTCTCAATTGTGTCTATCAATTAATATTCGTTTCAATATAGGCTAATTTTTCTCAACTTTGACATGGATTCGTTTTTAAATATTCACCTAAAAAATGAAGAAAAATAGTTTTTTTTTGGAATATTAAAAAATATTTATATGGTTTATTCCCAAGTAAATTTTGATTAGACTTCCCATCAGTGATGAGAACATCAGGGGTTGGAACTGAATATTCATGCTTTTTGTCTTCTCCTTCATGATTATGACAATTCAAAGAACCATTTCCAATAGGCTAGAACACAAAAATAAAATAAAATTGGGCATTCAATTAATCTTGCCCACCAGTGAGCTGTAGCTCAGTTGGTATCTCCCGGGCTCTCCCACGGGGGAGGCAGGATCAGAGTTTGCGTTGGAGTTTCAGGGCTATGGATAGCCCCTGTACTCGTCTGTGGTTGACAATACTAACACCCCGCTAACCCCCACTAACATCTCTCCTAAACTATGGCAAAAAAAAAAAATAATAATCTTGCTCCTCAATGGTGAAATTAGAGCATCCCGAGACATCTCTCAAACATTAAAATGTTAAAAAGTTTATAGATTTTACTAGTAATTCTTTAAAATTACAGCAGATACCTCAAATCCCATCTCACTGTTTATGATTAAAAGATATGCAACATCGAAATAAGAATCACTCATACTTCTCAAAGCAAGATTCATTGGAGAGGAAATAATTAACAATATGGATTTAAATTAAATTTAGCAAGTTGCTACAGTAAAATTATCTAATGAAAAATAATTGATGAGAGATCATCGTTGGTTTTTTTTTTTTTTAAGCGCATCATCATTGATCGGTGGTACATAAATAACATTCTCATGTACTCATTATGTAATTAAATGACATCCCATTACACATATATATCCTTTAAGCATTAATTTTTGAAGGAGTTGCCCAATTAATAAGTAAAGGCCCTACTCCTAGTTGTCAATATCCTTTAATCATTGGATTCCACCACCAACAATTTTATTTGGTTTGGGAAGCCGCTAAGTACTCATAAAGTTTATTCAGAAAATTGTTCAGCATTTGAAATCAATAGCTTAGATTCACTTATCAGTATCTCAGATTCACTTCAAATTCTAAATACAGTTTATAAGTATGTAGCACTGCTGATCTTGTTTAAATACTCCCTCCGTCCCATTTTAAATGCTCCCTACGAATATCCGTGCCATTTTCAAACGTCTATATCTTTTTATTGGTAATGTTTTCAAAGTTTTTAAAAATTTTGTCTAATAAAACTAATTGAGATCTATTAAATAAGATCCATATTGCATATTTAATACATTATAGAATAAAAAGTACAAAAGTTTTAAAAAGGCACGCATAACCGTAGGGAGCATTTAAATTGGGACGGAGGGAGTAAATTTTTTTAATTTTTTTTTTGAACTGACTAAAAAAGAACACTACCAGTCCAAAAATACAAGAAAACAAAGAAAAAAGGAAATATATATATATACAAAAGCCGCAAAATTGTACAACGACGACGATAGAACCACCAATCCGCTCGGATGTGGCTGGTGGAAGATGATGGAAAGATATCTCCGGAGCCCCACATCTCTTCGTCACACCGTAGACACAGCTACCAAGCGCCACCACCGCTGCTGTTGGAGAACCTACAAAACTGGCATCTGAGCTCGGATCTGAGGGCCAGAGATCTCAGATCAGTAGATCTAGGTCGCTATCGTCCAAAAATGATGGGATAGTGGGAGAACTTCTCTCCTGATGACGACAGTCTCGACCACCACACATGACACAACCATGGAGAAAAGAGGAGAGCAAAGAAAAACGAGAGGAGGGAGCGGGCAGGGGGACGGGAGGGGAGGAGGAAGGAAGAGAAGGGGAGGGGGCTGAAAGAAGAGGGGGGAAAAGGGGAAATGGGGTGGTTGGGGAGGAAGGGGGAGCACCACCCCAGAGTCTCTCTCTCTCTCTCGGCTCTTATACACCTTTAATATTTTTTATAACCTGATGTCTCGGCCTTCTTATGGTTACCTTGACTAATTACAAGGCCCTGAAATTAATGACTAGATAAACCCTCCAGTGGCCCCAAAGTTTGAAATATTTGGCCTCTGTTAGATTCGAACATGCAACCTCATTGAGAACAAACACTTATTACTTTCTCATACCCATTTTCGCAAATCCCTTGTAGTTCACACCATCAATATTATCTTATAAAATCTTTCTAAACAATTTGGGAATGACTACAATACACAACTATTAAAAGTGTGTACTATATACACCTATTGTATGGTAGATATTTTGTTTTTTGATCAGCGTTTTATGGTTGATATTGTGTCACCTCTTGGCAATTATAATATTTTTTTAGTGTTTCGTAACTTTTCAACAGTATGATTCGTAACATTTTCTATGATATCATAACATTTCAATGCGTCTCGTAGCTTTTATATAAAAAAATCATAACTTTTATTAGTAAGAGGTAATCGATTCGTAACTTTCATAGGGTGCATATGATTCACACCCAAATAATGGGTGTGTATTGTAACCTTTCCCAAACAATTTTACTTTCTCTTTGGATAACTTTTGTACTTCTATGTGTTGATCAATGCAACATCAATATACAGGCTATTCAAGAAAAATCAGTTTTCCTGGCGTTTATACAACCCCGGTGATAGAAAAAAAACAGAACTCCGGAAAAATCTTTGCCGGAGTTTTTCCAGCGTTTTCAGAAGTCTTTACTATAAAGGATTTTCAGGTGTCTTCCATCCAATGAGCATACCTTATCCACTCAAATGACTTCATCAACAGATGATTATGAAGCTTATAAAAATTTATTTTTTGTCAACTTCAATCGCTCTTGCTGATGTTTGCGGTAGACGATAGTGCTATACTGCTATATATTAAAAATGGGTACGTGTATCTAATATACTTCCGTTTAGTCAACTTTTATAGCGATAACTTTTTTGTTTCAAAAATGATATAGACACAAACTCTCAGCCACAACCTACCACAACCCCTCTCACATGTGGGGGACCCACCCTGAGCGGGCCCCACCCCACATGTGAGAGGGGTTGTGGTGGGTTGTGGCTGAGAGTTTGTGTATGTATCATTATTCTTTTTGTTTTGATAATCAGGTGTCTGGTTCAGCTTGCGTGCGCGCAGTAACGATAAAGAATCTAGAGGATTGAAAATTAATAAAGAGGGCGATATCAATTATGCCAATGCATATTTGCAAATAATATACCACTAAAAAACATATACTATATGAATACAATATTGCGCATACATGTCTATTCTAAAAGAAAACTAATACTACAAATTAGTACTGTTACATCTCTATATAAAATCAGAATCCATTTTTGTACTCGACGCTCCGTTATAATCTACTTCCTCTATCCCAAATTGCTTGTCCCTTTTAGACAGTCTTGTCACTCAAACAGTTGTCTATATTTCACAATTTATAATGTTTTTTTTACTATGATTTCAAAAATTTTGTTTAATAAAACTAATTGAGATCTATCAAATAAGATTCATATTGGATATAAAAATATTATAAAATAGGAGATACAAATAATTTTTTGAGAGGTCCCAAACAGTGAAAAGGGACCATCAATTTGGAACGGAGAGAGTACTAAAATTCATTTCTAACATAATTTAGATGGACGGGTGTTAGATTTAAAAAAAAAAACGTGGGGTGGGTGAACCTATATAATTTTAAACTTTTAAAAAAAATACTACTATACTAAAACTATAAAAGAAAACTTTGAAACTTGGGTTGGGCAATCGCTCAAGTACATTCGCGGGATTCGCCCCTATGTCCGTCCTTGCATGATTACTAGTATGTATGGTCAACTTTAATTGTGTCATTCATCCATTTAATTAATCTCGTGCAAATAAGAAGTTAAAAATATTTAATCGGCCTCTAATTAATTAACGCCGGTCATTAGAGATTAATCATAGAGAATTATGATTGAATCATATATTGATTAATGTTAATTTCTTGATGGTGCACCAACTCAGGTATTGACTAAATTCTCGGATTAATAGCTCAGCAAATGGATAATTAACATTATAATATAATCGAACTGATATATAATAATCCAAATGCCAAGAGGACGGTCCGATGATTTAGGCGCTTTCCCCTCCTTTTTTTAGGAAAAAAAAAAAAAAAACTCAAGTTGTCAAGACTAACTTACGTGCAACTCGACTACTTTTTGGGAGTTTAATAACACTATCCACCAACGTGGGACACGATAAAAGTCGGGAGAAACCTCATATGGACAGACCCACAAGAATTGATAGCACGTAAGAGGTTTCAAATTTACAGTTTGGTTTACTTGGTGTTCCACTAAGCCAGTTTTTAGAATAAATTGCCTTTTTACGGTGTATAATGTGATGTATTGTGAGAGAATGACCTGTCTTGGTTTTTTTTTAAAATTGTTTTTTTGTTAGTGGCACCCCCTAGTGTTAGAGCCGAAGCAACAACTTCCCTTTCTCTGTTTTCCATTCTACCAAACTAATACTTATGCATAACTTATCTTCTTCTTTTTTTTATGTCATACTTCAGAAGAATTTATACCCATCAACAAGCATATCAAATTTTCCTCTTGTAGGAATCAAACCCGCAACTTCACTGCACTTAAGTCCAGTTACATAATTGTTGGATCAAGTGCCCCGGTTACGTGCACAGCTATTTACTAGAGGAGATATGTTTTATATTTGGTCCATAATTTTGCGTTATTCTCTATGGTTTTTCAGTATTCTAATGCAGCATATGTATCTGGTTTAGTTTTGCTATACATAAAAGCAATGTAAGGACTGCAGAATATGGACAAAAAGTGTTAACATATATTCCCAAGAGGATTTGACAATCAGAATCCTGAATCATTCTAATCTCTAAGCTGGAGAAAAGGGTGTGAACGAGTAGAAGATTGGGTAACTACTGCATTTTTATAAGGCTTCAAAAGAATTATGTATGATGTGAAAACAACTACAGCAGACATATGTTCCAGCAAGAACCAGCACATCGTGGGCAAAAACTCTCTCTCTCTCTCTCTCTCTCTCTCTCTCTCTCTCTCTCTCTCTCTCTCTCTCTCTCTCTCTCTCTCTCTCTCTCTCTCTCTCTCTCTCTCTGTAACAATGTAAATGTTGAAATTTATAAGATTATGAGATATTTATAAAGGTTTTTATAAAAGTGCTTAATGTAATGTTTCTTTTCCAAATGTACATGTATTCGAACGCATGATTTGTGTCCGATGTGAGATGTCCTATTTGTGTCTGTCTTGTGCATCTAGTGCGCAAGACTGCTTCAAGCAAAGATCTTAACCGTTTCAAAAGTGTTTTCATGGTTGATTCACGATGATTTTCTTACCGTAATAAAGCGTCTGCGAATCCGACCATCATTTCCAATATGGACCATTGGATTTCGGTATGGACAACTGTGATATGCGCAACACTTGCGTAAAAAAAAAAAGAAGTCCACATGCATCAGACAATTTCAGGTATCCGGATCACCCAAACTATCTGTCTGTTACTATAATGTCCCCTTAACGTGTGGTATGCATTTGGCAGCTAGAGTGTTCTGTGTTCATGTGTCCTCAAAATCGAAAAATAGATCATTTTTAAATATGCAGGACTAAACAAATTGAAAACTTGCTGATGACACCTTTGCCATTATGGGTTTGGAACTTGGAAGAGGAAAACGTGCTGGCAAAACCCCACAACCCTCCTGGATTTGCAAAGCTATAACCATAATGCTAATCGTGTATGCACAAGTAAAATCATATACTTTTCTCCCCCAAATCTTAAATATGCGTGTGTGCTTATCTATGTGTTTTTGTGTGTGGTTTGACCGTCGGGGTGTCCGGACCCACTTAAGGACACCTCGACTAATTTCCTCTCTGGTCCGGTCAAAGACAAACGATCTACGCTAGGACTGTGTTTGATATAGTATATATATATATAGGCCTATATCATTGCCTATTTATTTGGAGTTTCCAAATTTAAGAGTCCAAATGAAAATGGGTGGGTCCCTTGAACAAAAGATGTGTCATTGTGCAACTGCAGTTGTCTGGCTATGTTGGGGTGTTTGGCCCCCTCTTTTTTTACTTTTCACATTCTATTTTTCTCATTTTGGGTGTTTGGATGACAACCCCCAAAACACATTCTTTCATAACTCATTCTTCATTTTGCAAATTGGCCAAAATGGCAAAAAGAGCTTTGGAGCATTTCTACTTTAACATTTTCCCTTTTCAAAACATTGATAAATGTTTTCTCCCAAACACTCCTCCCAAATCCAAAACTTTTCTGAGCTAAAAGCCAAAAACCAAAAATCAAAAAAATCAAAAATCAAAAGTTAAAAGATTTGTTGTCTAAATACAACCTCAAAATGTTGGATTCAACTTTTAAGTACTTCGTGGCATTTGGTGTCTCAAATGTCTTTGTTCATATCATTAATGTTGGGTTTGTTGAGGTGATGATGGAGATGACTTCTACATGTAGGTCCTCAAGAAGAAATTGGCCCACATGGACGATCATATGTGTATTAACACTTTTTTTGGAAAGATTGATAAATGTTTTGAACGAGTCGAGTAGCAAAATGTGTTCAAACGAGCTTTTAATGAGCTAAACTTGAGTAACCCGGTGTTTTTAAACACTAAAAGCTTATCTATTCAAGTACTCATAAGTTGGTGAAGATTTGTTGTCTAAATACTTAACGAGCTCAAAATATTTGTTTCAGATATTAAGCCGACGAACTAATCATTAAGAGATTTAATGAGTCAAATTGAACACGAGTCGAGCTCGAACAGTTCAATTCATTTATTCGTGATACTTTTTGGTAGCTTGAGGCATCAGTGCAGGACATCTAGCTTAAAAAATAAATTACTACAAAAGTTCTGCTTTAATTGAACAAGAGTCGTATGACACTTTGCTAGGAAATTTAGGAAAAAGCAGTCCCAACTGTTCCCTCATCTTTGAACTTGATTCTTATTGCAAAATAAATAAATAAATAAAGAGATGTATCCAAAACAAGAATCTACTTATAATTTCTCCAACACCCTAAGCCTGCTACTAGCCAATAATATAGTCCTACATAAAGGTAGTTTAGTATCCAAAGAGGGAGTAATTGTTCACATCACACGTCACCCGGTGCTCCGGATTGCTTCAACATTACACATTTATGGGAAATTCATATACCTGTTCTCATGGACCTCACAAAAATATGTGGTATTGGAATGATCCGGAGCATCATGTGGCTATACTCTGGGAGCACCGAATAAGTAGACCCAAAGAGGGGGATGCTACTACTACTATACCGCTATGCTTTTCTACAACGAGGTATCCCATCCAGCTTACGCACAGTTTAACACCTAAGATTGAGTGTTTCCATTGCTTTGAACAGACATGCCAACATTTGTCATTCCAAGTCTAAGAGTAGGACAGTAAAAGAAACGAAGAAAGAGGAAAACTGGTCAGCAGATTTATAGAGAAAACAAGTCCCAACTTTTATTTACAATAATAATCGGAATCGCCATGACTATCTAAACCTCAGTACTTGTAAACATAGGATTTGGCAAAGAATGTAAACGATACAAGTCCAACAGTACTAAGTCCAGCAAGCACCCAATAGAAGTAATCAAGATGCGCGCGATTCAGGTTATCTGAAAACCAACCGTCTTCGCCCGTAGTAACGTCAATGATAAAGATGAGAAAGCTACTAAGGAAACTCCCTACTCCAATTATACTGAGGTAAAGAGAGAGACCTGCGCTCTTCAACTCGCTTGGCACCTGGTCATAGAAAAACTCCTGCAAACCAATTAAAGTGAACACATCGGCAAGCCCAAGCAACACATACTGCGGAACCAACCACCAGAAACTCATTGGAATGGTTTCATCTGGGTCATCAAGAAGCCCATACTCCGAAGCAGTTGCCAGCCTTTTTATCTCAACTACAGCAGCAGTAATCATACAGAGAATAGATATAACCATTCCGATTCCAATTCTCCAAAGCATTGTTATTCCGGAGGATTTTCCAGTTACAGCTCTTGCGAGGGGAACAAAAACCCGGTCGTAGATGGGAACGAATAAAATAACGGAAAAGGTCATAAACAACTTGAGGGAAGCAGCCGGTATATCAACTCCTGTCCAAATTAATCTGTCCAAAGTCTTTCCTTGCTCAGTAAATAAAGTGGATGACTGCGCGAATATAATCGCATATAGTAAACATGAAAACCATATCGGAACCAGCCTTAGAATTGCCTTTGCATCCTCAACATCCCTGATCGTACACTCTCCCCCTTCGTCTTCTGAGCCAACTGGTGTAAGCAAGGATTTGTAGAGAAACCTGTCCGAAGGACAAAAAAAGGTATTTCATTAAAGGAGATTTGACCAAGTGAAGTGAGCATATAGACGTTTCAGCAGCAATGAAATCCGTTTGCTTATTTCTCCCATCACTAACATGAAGAGGAGAAAAGAATATCATCCAGGGTTAAGCCATCAAATGACAACCATACAAAAAATCTATTTACGGATTCACGCATATTGAACCAAAGAAAGACATCAAAGGTAACCAGTGATTCAGTTAAACACATTTATGGTTTCCCAGTTCCGACAATGCCTGTACGTTCAATGTTGGATAGCTTAATGTTCATTATTTGTCATATTCTATCGACTCAAGCTTTTAGAACATTTGGTGATCTAACAACTGACATAATATAAGACATCAAGTTGGGAGAGCTCTTGGGTTCAATCTCCCCTTTTCTACTACGACTCTCCCTATGTACTTACGTTAAGATGGACATAATAAATTCAACATCATACAAGAAAAAAGACTCGATTTCAAGAAGGCATTTTGTATTCCAAATCTCGTGATGCGAAAAGTTACTTTCTAACCTGAATTGCTGGGAATTTTTGTCAGGCAGGGTTCCTTGAGCTTCCAATTCAACAAGTATCAGCGATGAACTAGCTCGCCAATTTCTAGCAGCTCTAGAAAAAACCTTACCAATTCTAAAGAACGGGTTCTTTTCGGGGCAATTGACGGTGTACCTATATGTTCTAGTTCCCATCAAGAATACCACCAGCGCAATCATCATGGAAATGCATGGGATTCCAAATCCAAGACCCCAGCTAAGGTTGTCCTGAATGTAGTTCAAGAATAAGTATGATGCTGTTGGACCTGAAACCAAACCAAAATACCACCAATTGAAGAATGAGCTTTTCGCTTTGCTCTCTTTTGGATCTTGCCCATCGAACTGATCAGCTCCAAACGCTTGAAGACAGGGCTTGTGGCCTCCTAGGGCAACTGCTACTAAATAGAGCGAGAAGAAGAAGAATATTACTTGGAACTGAGAAGGGGAAGATGACATGATTTCTGCACCATTTTTACTGTCGGAAGAGCTGAGAGAAAGAAGCACAGCAGAAAGAGTCATCAAGCTGAGTCCCTGCGCTTGAATACAATCCAAATATAACTACAATTCACACTCTACTATGAAAAAATATGTAAACTACATTGACACTTAAAAAACATTATCTGGAGGCCATTTCCAAAAGTCCAAGAAGTAAATTTTCCATCGTCAAAAAATCAAATTGTGATCTCAAGTGCCCAAGGCTGTAAACTCATTGGTACTATAAGATAAGGCCTGCCAATTTGAACGATCAATGGTGAAATATGTTTCAGCACAGAATGTTACTTCAAAAAGCTCGATCATAAACTGAATAAAATAACAAGAATGAATGAAAAAGTGAAATTGAAAACCACATCAACCATCATGAACTTAATGTACAGCATACAAGTTTCCCTTCTCCTCATATCTCTTGAATAATTAAGAGAATAATAAATATCTAGCAATCACAAGTGAAGCCACTCTGAACTCCAATTTTAACTCAACATCAAAAGTGTCTAATAATGATATCAGGCCTAGTACTTAGAGGCTACCCGTAACATTCATAAAATGGAACCCCACAACCTTTATTCAAAATTTGAGGCTTCAACTTAAATTCCAAGTTTTCAATATTTAATTAGGCCTCTAGCGAAGATGTAGCATATAAGGCTTCAAAAGTTATAAAGAAACATGATATTATCATATGGTATAGAGAATTTAATTGCGTTCTTGATAAAAAAAAACCATTACACGAAAGCCATTAGATAATCAGGTGGATGCAGAAGCATTTATATTTTTGATGTGCGAAATGTCAAGGGTCTTAGATCGTATGGTATCCACCAGATTTTGTACATTAATACATGATCATGACAATCACAGCTCATCAAGGAGGTGATCTAACACTTCCTCCAAACTTGGGAGTGGAGAGAGGGAGAGTTTGGGCCAACATAATTGTTTAACATTATGTATAGGTCCGAAGCGTGGCAGTTGCCAGGGACAGGATCATACCAGGTTGTGGCCGGATTGAAGAGGCCTCAACAGTAAGTGGGTCCTTCTTGGGAAAGGTGGGTGCATATAAATGTGGCTGGAAACCATAAGTTCATTGATAGTTAAGTGGTTACACCGGTTGGCCTCAACGGGTGTCAGAATTGTGACCGGACCGGAGGCAGAGGTCCTCCAGAGCAAAATGAAGAGTAAGATCTAAGTAAATGTAAAGGTAAGGATCTCCATTTGACTCTTTAGAAATTATTTGTTAAAGGTGTGTCATACAACAAAAAGATGTTAAAAATCGGACCCAAAGTTGTGTGTGAAGGTTTGTTAGTTAGAGAATGAAAAAATGATACATTTGACATTTTACGTTGCTTTTTGTAGTGTTAGTGAAAGTACAAAGAAGTAAAAAAGGGCAAACAATGTACCTTGCATGTATACATAATTTCCCCTATGTGTGTGTGTGTGTACACACACAAACTATATAAAATCAGACACTAGAATGAGTGACAAAAGTCAAATGGAGATGCTCTAAGCCCCTTTGAAAGTATTGAGCATCTCTTCAATTACCTAAAAAATAACGGAGTATCCATGATGTAAGCGAAGTCACAAACACAGTCAAGTGAGATGGGAAAGGAGTGAGTAAACTAACCAGGACATAGAGCACAGAAGAAATCAAAATCGTCCGATAACGACCCAAATATGAATCAGCTATGAATGCTCCTAACAAGGGCAAAACTGTGGTCACACCGGTCCATGTATTCACGTTCTCCGCCGCCGTGGCCTTCGACAGACCCAACGGCCCCGTAAGGAATGAGATAAGGTTGGAACTTATCCCGCTATGTGCAAACCTTTCCGCCAATTCCACACCTACACAATAATTAAGACTACTCATTTGCTAATAAAATCAAACCAAACCTCAAATCCCAATCAAATGGGATCGGCTATGTTTGGCCACATGAAACTGATATTTCCAGTAGTCTGTGACCGCATTGTGGTTTGCGATATTCAATACTAAGGTGACTAGAAAAAACAGTTTAATCATTAAAATAAGGGTTTTTCTATTGTTAGCCAATTGGGCTGACAATAAGCATGCATAAAGACAAAAAACACACACATCTCAATACATTTTTCACACTTTTCTATACACTAATCACACATTTCAATATACTTTGACTTTAGAATTTGCCTTAAAATAATATTTATATTTAAGGTTTTGTGAGGAAAGGAAAGAAAAGAGGGAAAGTTCAAAAAAATTCCATTCTGGGTTTAAATAGAAGATGAGAAAAAAAGAGTTAAAATAGAGTTTTAAGAACAATAACTTTTTCCCTCAATTTTTCTCACATGTCCCTTCTTAATTATTTTCTCCTCTTTCTTCCCCTTTCCAGAAATTCCAAACAGAGGGTTAACATCATGTCTGTTCCTGTTATTCTTTCTATAACTTCCAAAAAGAGGGTTGCTCTGTGTCTGAAAGTTGGGAAAAGTGAGAGGAAAAAAACGAATCAAGGAGGAAAATGTGTCGAAAATTTTGCCATGTGGCCTGTTTAGAGCATCTCCACCCTTTACTCAATTTTTTATCCAAATTTGAGTAAAAACTTGATTTGATATGGAACACTCCGATGATCCGATGGACAAAAAGCAAATGTAGGCATAAATTTGAGTAAATGAATCATTAATGGCATAATTGTAAACTTGAGAGGGAGAAAATGGCCTTAAAATTGTGAGTAAAGATTTGATTCAAACCAAATTTGGTGAAAATTTTTAGTAAACTCAATTTTGGTAATGGGTTTGAGTAAGTTTTTGGTGAATTTTCCTCAAATTTGAGTAAGGGGTGGAGATGCTCTAAAATACTTGAATTTACTATTTTCTCTTCTCTTAAATTCCAAACCCAACAATCAAAGACAATATTTTAAATTTTTCCTTCTTCCCTTTTCCATAAGTTCCAAACAAACACTTACTTTCGTGCTTGTTCAATACGCCTTACTGCATCAAATACTCTTTTTTTTTTTTTTTTTCGTAATTCATCAAATACTCTTTTGCTCCTATTCTTTCTTATCTACTCCATAAAATTTCAATTCCCCTGTAGATATAGATATAGAAAACGTATCCATAAATATATTCAGGGAAATATGACATACCTATGAGGAAAAGCGCGGAGGTCCAGCCACCGGACTTGAATCGGTCGGCAGGGCGGCCTTTGTAGTCGAATACGCCGCCGTGAACGACGGCGGAGTTGTCCAACAGCGGAACCTCGTCGGATTCTTCAGGAATCTCGATCGCCGTTGAGGTGGTCATATCGAGCGCCGGTCACTCGATTCCAGTTTCGGAGGCACTCGATGTAAGTAAAATACTATCTCAACTTCAATTAAATACTATCTCAACTTCAATCGGTTGGATGATTTTGTAGTACGTGAGAAAAAGTTGGATATTATTGGTGGATGTGTCACGTTTTTGTTCACTATGTGAGTAATCATTAACAAACAAGATGAGATATATTTTTTGACCACTAAGAAATAAGAACAAGATGTGACAGTGAACGGGGTAAGCCTATGGGTACAGAAAGTTTGGAACATAAAATATACGGAGCTGTTTGAGGGATCCACTTTTGGGTCCCATATGAGAGATCCGAACCGTTCATTATTCTTTAAAAAAAAATCTGAGGGGCCCCATAAAATTTCAGCTCAATCGGACGGTTAGAAGTGCTTAAACCTAACTCCCACCGTTTGAATCCAATTTTTTTTTATTCAAACGGTGAGACTTTGGTTTAAGCCCATCTAACCGTCCGATTGAGCTAAAATTTTATGAGGCCCCTCGTAAAAATGTTTTAAGAATAATGAACGGTTCGGATCGCTCGTGTGGGACCCAAAAGTGGGTCCCCCAAGCAGCTCGATATATTTTCTGTTCCAAATTTTCTGTACCCCAAGTCGGGTCCTGTGACATACTATCTTTTTTTTTTCTTCTAGGGGATCCGTCGGTGTCCGGCCCGCCTTGTTCTTGAATGGATTTTATGAGATAAAATTTAATTTTGATAAAATGTAATTTTGTTTAGAGGTGTGATAAAATGACATTGTTTGCCCAATGGATTAAATCTAGGGTTGAAAAAAGTGTTTTGTAAATGATTTTGTGAGATAAAATCTAGTGTTGATAAAATCTAATTTTGCTAAAATCCGTTGAGAATGTTAGATTTTATCAAAACTAGATTTTATGAGATAAAATCCATTCAAGAACAAGTCCTTACCCGTGTTTCTCGTCTAATTCTCTTTTCGGTCCGGTTAAATGGAGATAAGCCATCACGCAGGATTAGTAAATTAACAGAAAATTATCTTGTAACGTGATTTCAAAATAAAATTCTGATCAATTATGCCAAAAACTCACGCAAACCATTAACTCAGTAAATTAAAATCAGAAAATTATCTTGTAACGTGATTTCAAAATAAAATTCTGATCAATTATGTAAGAAGCAAAATGGACTAATCCTTGTGGCGGCTCAAGATGGATATACTCTATCATTCTCAACTTTCCAGTTTTTTTGATTTTTTTGCACGTCTCCATTCAGCTGATTCCATGCTTATCAGTATCCTTATCTAACTAGTAGTTCTTAAAAACTCAAAGACAAAAACAAGTGTCACTAGTGCAGTAGCACTTAATATAATTTGGGAGAGCATTGGTAATATTGTTAACAAAAACACGTTGTTTAATATACCTTTA